>JAQHUG010000161.1:3940717-4000765 GCA_028555095.1 Dicrostonyx torquatus
AAAGAACACTGAATAGTGAATTGAATTGCTCAAGAAAATGCCCATTTTTAAAGTACAATATTGAAAAACTGGAGTTTATACAAGGTAAAGATGCTGTACATATTGCTAAATATTTTTAAAGTACTTTTCTTTGTTTATTATTATTAAAGGCTTTTATTTCTAAAGTGTGTGTTGTATCTATAGACATAGTTTGTATTAACTACTTTTAGTGGATTTTAATTTTTTTATAAGGTGCTAGCTTTGTGGGGATAGGAGTGCCAAGCAAGTTTGTATGTATTTAAAATATGCAACATGATGAATTAATATACATACATCTTGTGGATTGATTATAACCAGGTTGTTCAACCTATCTCTCACCTGGCTACTTCTTTTGGTTTGATTTTATTTTGTAGGTAAGAATACTTAACCAAATTTAAAGCATATAAATTATAACTATAGTGTCCATGGGAACTCCTCCTGGAAGGAGTTGAGGGAGTATCGTAGACAGAGATGTCTAGTACTAGAACTGCAGTGGCCGGCTTTGAGGACAGGTGCAGGGGCCGAGGATGGGCCTCAGTTGGCGAGAGGCGTGGGTTGCATCACACCCTGGGGTCGACCTACAGAACAGCATAAGCTGAAGTGGGTGCAGCCCCACAATTGCAGCACTCAGCAGGTACGGGCAGCTGAATCAGAGTAATGAGCTAACTCGAGAGGCAGAGGCCAACCTGAACTACACGAGATCCACTATCATGAAGTAAATAAATAAATGAATAGAGATATTTGCAAAATTCTGAGCGAACACATGGATTTTGTTTTACTTTGGATTCATAAAGGGATTTCATTCAGGAAGTTTTTTTTTAACCAGTACATTTTTTGAAAGCCCTTTCAGGAACTCTGCATTTGTTCAGGTCCTCCCAACAGGAGCTGGTAGCCCTCTGTGCTCAACATGCTCTTCTCTTTAGCCCAGTGTGTTGCTGGAAAACTTTAGAGTTATTTTTACCAAAAATCCAAAATGACTTCATCATTGGAAGGCCATTGTATACTTTCATATTCCAAAATAATAAATGGAAATCTCACAGGAGCAGGAAACGAATGAAAATTAAAAAAATCTAATAAATATTTCAAATAAATACACGTCTGTGCTTGGCCTGGGCCAGTCTCAAACACACTGGTGGCTTATGCCAAAAATGGTATGATTCAACCAGCTTCCCTGTCACTCAGTGGGAAAGCCTCAGGAACAGGCAGCTTCATGGATCTCAACAATGGCCCTTACAAATGTATAGAAAGTATTAGGAGGCAAGCAAAACTATGTGTTGTAGCTAAATTTACTAAGTGGGACTTACTCACAAATAAACTCAACTACATTAGAAAGTTATGGCTAATCTGTGAAGAGATTAGTAATTGCCATTTAGAACAAAACAACACGCAAACATGAAGACAACCTTTCATATTTTGAAGAATGTAAAATATAGAAACTGGAGGGATGAAAGTGGAATGATGTTATAAAATCAGAATTAATTTTTCTATATTTATTTTCCCTTTAAAAATATTTTAACAACATTTAGGGAGCATCTTTTGAGCCGGAGAAACCCTTGATTCTCCGCAGCATGTGCTGCCAGAATGAAGATGAAGCACCAGCTACCTCTTATGTCATTCACAAACTGGAAAAAAAATTACTTGGACTTGTTGCAAAGGGAAAACAGGAGTAACATTAAAAACAGAACAGGTGACCTTCATATTTCATAAACAAACTCTTCAAAATATATGAGTCACTGTTAAAAATTTGAATCTATTTCCCCACACAGTAAAATTGTGTGAGGGTTCCAGATGGAGTAGGGTGGGACAATTCCCTGGTTTATATTTTAACAGCTGAGAAAAGAGATCCTGGGGATGGTAATCAAGATTCCAGGGTACCAGTGATGGAAACGAGCTGTCTAGCTGGCCATGAAACAGAGATTTAGAAGGAAGTGAGGTTATCTCTCAGAGCTCAGGACTAACTGTAAAACTGGCTCAGGTATCTGCTTGATACTCCCTGTGCATGTAGAGTGCATGGCCATCAAAGAACTTGCATTCCCTTTGAATAATTCATATTAAGTTTGGTCTCAATTTTATTCCCCAATATTCATTTAGCTAGCTTATTGAAGGTAAAGTCTCCATGCCCACCCCAGTTGTCTTTTCAAGATATTTGTTCAGTGGGAAGCATGCAGGTCCTGGGGAAGCAGTCTTAGCCATATAGAATTCTCTCATAGCACATCATCTGAAAACTATACCATTGGCCTAGGTGCAAGAGATGGTGATGGTGATGGTCGCATGAAATTACATAGTGCACAAGAGGACAGAGTTGTAGCTGAAACACCTTGGTAATGTGTTTGCTTTAAAAAGGTACCCCTGACACTTGAAACCCTGTGCAGTCATATGTTGACAAAACACGACAGTTATGAGAAAATTAAAATATTTGGCATAGTTTAATTTTTAGTGGAAGCTATCATTTACATGTATGCTTCCACACTAACAGTAACATACGACTTCTGTTAGATCCATAGCCTTTTGGGAGCTTGATGCAAAGAGTTACCTCATTTTGATTTGGTGTGACAAAACCATAAGAATTAATACTGGGGTTGGGTGGAGTGATCCGTGAAAGCACTTGCTGCTCTTGCAGAGGACCTGGGTTCAAATCCAAGCACATCACTGGTTGCTTCACAACCATCCTTTACTCCAGTTTCAGGAGATCAGACGCCCTCTTCTGGCCTCTATGGGCATGTGGCACACAGGCATACATTCAGGCAAAACACTTCTACACATGCAATAAAAACAATTAAATCTTTACTCCAACCCCCACCCCCCCAAAAAACAACAAAACTGATTAGTAAGCTGCAATGGTTTTTGAGAGCTAGGTGCCATGTTTTATGACATCTCTGTGTCCATTTTGTGCTACTTTACTTCCTTCTACTTTCAATTGAGATTCCTGTCCCTTTGTCCTTCATGTGTAATTTATATTGTGAATATGAATTATTTATCATATAAATATATGGCAAATATTATTTGCTAGAAAATGACTTGCTTCTTAGTTTTCTTAAGAAAATTTATGAGTTCTTCTAATTAAAGTGTTCTGTATCAGCCTTTGGTTTCATGGTTCATGCTCTCTGTGTTTTGGCTATTTTTGTTATCACACCAAGTTCAAAGAGATATGTTCCACTCTTTTTCTCCAGAAGTGGTGGTGATTCACTTTTCCTATTCAGGTATAAAAAGCACCTAGATTCAATGCATATGGTGTAAAGTAGGGGTCAAGATGGAAGATTAATTGGTTAGTCATCATTGAGAGGCCTGAGTAGAAAAGAGGAAGTCTATTTTTTGGTTTTGAAATTGCCTCAGCGAGGCTGAGGAGACCAGAGTCATAGTTCCACAGGAGTGTCTCAGAAGTATACCACCACACTCCGGTGCATGGCCAGAATTAGCCACAAGCATCCTCCAGAGGGTGAGGCTTTGCCATGAGCACTGCCTGGATCCTAATGAGCCAGCCAATTCTCCTATCTCAGGTTCTTGTCTTAACTGTGTGTGCTCCAAGAATGGAGTTGGCAGCCTAGAGGGGTAAACACATGAAGGGAGCATCTTTTGTTTGTTACACAAGAACAATAATTCAAACTTTGGGGTGTTAGAAACTCTGAGTCCATCGGTGGCAGTAGGATTCAAACAGAGAGAACCAGGAGCATCTGACAGGCCTCAAAAGCTGGTGCATGTCCCCTTCTTGCTGCGGAAGTAGCAGGTCTCCAATAGGAGCTGGAGAAAGTCCTCCAGCCTCTGCTCAGTCCCCAGTAGAGCTGTCTCTGGAGGAATCTCAGGAATGTTTGTTATTCTCTAACATGGGTTCTGTGAGCCAGACCCTCAGAAGCTGGCTGGCAGATGGACACTAAAGATTTCAGGTGTTTTCTTCCAAAGAGAATTGGAGGGTCTAGAAGCTGGTTCACTAGAAAGAGCCAGGAGATGACCAAGAAGAGCCAGATGGCTAAATGTCAGGTTGTACCACTTATATAGAGAGTGATGGGTATTGTGGAATAGTATTCTAAGATGTGTTACATTTGCTTATGCTCTAGAATATTTGTTTAATGATGCAAAGATGTGTTGCATTCTTTATGTTGCATCTTTTTAACTCTGTGAAGCTGTGCTACTTTGCCTGCCTAAAAGACCTGATTGGTCTAACAAAGAGCCAAATGACCAATAGAAAGACAGGAAAAAGGTGGGATTGGCAGGCAGAGAGAATATATTTTGTTGGTAGAGTTTAGTCTATTCTACCTTTTCCTCATTCTAGATAAAATCTGGAAAGATTTTGTAGTGTTCCACTGAGGTGTTCTGCAGCAACGTTGAGTATCTATAAGAAAGGATGTTGCATGAGTATCTTTGTAGGGAATGGTTAGTTTTAACTTTACAAAAAAGACCCTTTCATCTAGTTTTAGAACTCAGCCTAATTTGATCAGTGGTCTTTTCAAAATGTAGATGCAGCACACATACTAAGGATAGCTCTCCTCTAGTTGAAGCCTCTCTCTGCTGAAAGTATGTCCTCCAAGTGAGGAAAATTTGTTGTGTATAAGTGAAATCCATCACCTGCCTTTTACAGCTGCAAATGGGAGCAAATGACAAATAGACCTTATCAAAGACTGTGACAGTTTTGATACCAAACTTCAAGATTGCTTCCCTGCTTGGAAGTAATAAGGAGCATGGTGAAGTTATTTATTGTGAAATCAGGGGTCAAATCCTCTTCAATTAATTTATTGTTTTTATTATGTGTAGTTTAATATCATGAGGCATTTTAAGTAGTTTGGGGAATGTATTTTCACTTGAATTTACTATCTGAATATAATTTTCCTTAACTCCCTTCCTTGACAAACTGCAGAATCATATAAATATCACACAAATATTAAAACAATTGACTTACGACTTACATTGTACAACCAAATAAGAGTCAGAGAAACTAAGAAACATACCAGCTAAGTGGAGAAGAAAGCTTGTTGAAAGGCTTCCTGTTGGACATTAAGTTCCTGTGCATTTTTCTTGAGTAAAAGTTAAATTCCCATGATGAATGGGAATTGATATATTGTTCTTACTGTTTCTTTAGTGCCTGGAATAGAGATGGGAACTTAGTTCCATTGGTTATTGATGCAGGTGGTAGTTCCTTTTCCTTCTCTTCCCTTCTCTTCTCTACTTGGAGGGAGTAGTCATAACAGCACTAAATGAACATGCCAGAATGTATGTGTGTGTGAGAGAGAGGGGAGGGGGAGAAAGAAAGGGAGAGAGAGGAATAATTAAAAAGAAGAGGGCATAAATTTGAATTTGAGAGGGAGTAGGGGTATCCAGGAGATCGAGGGGAGAGGTAGGGCTGAAATAATGTAAATACGGTACTCATTTATGAAAATCCAAAATAAAAACAAAACATTTAAGGTTGGAAAGAAACAAAGGCTAGAGAACTTGAGTTGAGTAATGTGTGCAGGCTCATGACTCTAAGTGCCTTTTGGGTGAATACACTGTAGCTTATCCTCTGCTGTAGTCTCCCAGCATGGAAATGTGCTTCACCAAGTTTGCCCCTGGAAAGTCTGTGGTCTTTTAGTTTCCTTGTCCTGGCTCTATGGAAATAGGCACAGTCGTGGGACAACCTCTTGAACATCTTAATCTGAAGGTCTTTCCTAAATTGTTTTTCATTTAGAGGACAGAATGATTGGACTGGCATTAATTTAACAAAGTGGCAACCAATTAGCGTTGATATGATGTGATAATTACTCCACGTGGCTAAGACACCAGGAAAGAAGATAATCAACTCTGGTATCACCAGTGTCCCATGCACAAGTCATAAGCTGTTTCTAAATGAGAAAACACTGGAAGCTCTGCGTTTAACTTTGGGTACAGGAGACGGACCTGTTTCAAGGATTTTGTGTACTGAGGATAAGGAGTGTCTCTAATGCTGAGGGCTCAACACTTGGTGGCTGATTCCTTTTAAAGACTAGGAATATGTTGCAAGGTAAGCAGTCTTATTTTCAATCAGAAAAATAACTCTAAACTGTAACTGCTGTCCTAAAGTTATGATGTCTTTATCTTCACTTGACACTGTGCCTTCAAATCAAACAGTGATTAGGATGATGGGCACTTTTCTAGTGTTTTTCAAGTCGTATGGGCATAGAATGAATGAGCAGAGCACAGAGCTAATCTGTTCCTGACTTCTGTGCTAAAAATTCATTAATGTATTTATGTAATATATACTACCATTATTACACAGAGTTCTTTGTCTAAGAAGGGAGACAAATGTATCAGTTATCCTCACTTCGTTCTCTTAACAAATTGTGGTGTGAGAGCAGAGACAGTGGTTTGTTTCCTCCCTGTCTTCATCACAAACCATGCTCTGTCCCCTTTGCTGGATACCCTGGAGAAAACATCTTACTCATAATCTCACCTGAGCACAGGACTCGGGTCAAATGTCCCATGGGGTGTCTGTGTGTGTGCTGTGTATGTTTGTGTGTATGTGTGTTTGTGTGTGTGTGTGTGTGTGTGTGAGAGAGAGAGAGAGAGAGAAAGAGATAGAGAAAGAGACAGAGAGACAGAGTGAGAGAGAGAGAGAGCTTATTGCTTTCTTTACTTTCGTTTGCTCAGATCACATCTCCTGGGATGCTGGTTATCTCACTGTGGGACACAAAAGGTAGCTGATACCTTTTGGACTTAGAGAAAAATGTTCAAGAAAAATGACATGACAAAACACAGAGAAACAGAACTCTTTTGATCAGTGCTCCCTTATTTTGGTTCTGTGTAATCTCAAATGGCTCCACAGAACAGAACAGGAAGGTGCTGAGATGAAATGTTTCTGAAACAAGTAGTTGCCACAGTCAGCAGCAACCAAGAGCCACTCTCCGATCACCAGAGGCAGTGTCCCATCACCAACCTCTCTGAGCATACTCTGTTCTGTGCCCCATGCTGTGAGCATCAGTGGACACAAGAAATTTGACTCTGATATCTCCATAATATAGCTCTGCCATGAACACTGTTCCCACTGTACCCACTTCAACCACCCAGTCCATGAACTAGGAAACACAAAATTCTTCCTCAGCCATCTACTTGCGCTGTAGCATCCTTCCAACTAAATTCTACCTGGTATTACCAAATGGAAAGCACAGCCCAAATATTGTCAGGCTAAATGACATCTAATAAACCCTTCATTCAGTGTTACTCGATCTTCCATGTTTCATAGGACATTCTGCTCTGAACTTTGAACCCTCAGAATGTAAACCCTTGGATTTTGTTTTTCAATACTGCTTCAATTCTACTCTAAACTCAGTTTTATTTCTCTCCTCCTCTAGAACATTTCTTATATTTTAACTTTAGTATTTTCTACTTCTTTTCTTTCTTTCTTCTTCTTTCTTTCTTTCTTTTTTTTTTTTGGTGTTTTGAGACCGGTTTTCTCTGTAGCTTTGGAGCATGTCCTGGAACTAGCTCTTGTAGACCACCCTGGCCTCGAACTTACAGAGATTCACCTACGTCTACCTCCTAAGTGCTGGAATCGAAGGCATATGCCACCACTGCCCAGCTCTTCTCCCTTTTATCTCTACTTATTGTCTTCTGTGCTGGGCCTGTAGTTTGGGACTTAACATCTTTCTGTCACTAGAGATCTTTGACAAAAGACTGATTTGGGAAAATGAATACTTTCTTTGGTTTCATCTCTTCCTGTTACTTTCAGATACCTACCACCCACACGTATTATGGCTACTATGTTCCAACTCAATAGTTTTAAAGTAAATTATGTTTTCTTGACCTTTAACGCACACCCATTTCTCTGTGTCCTTTAATGACACAGTTTACTAACCTTTCAACACTCCCGATTCACCACCATTCATATGTTTATAATTTTTCCATCACTCTCAGTCTTGAAGGTCTGTAAAATATTTCTTCACCTGGCTGTTCAGCAAGCATCCACATTGCTCACCAGCCTTCCAGCCCTTAAAGATGAAAGCTAATATTCATTTCAGTCTTGTAATGATAGAACATAAGCAAAATTTGATTTGTTCCTCTTTAAAAAGGAGCCTGGATACCCACTCAGCCCAATTCTTATGTACTTGAGAAGTGGTAAGTAATTCTCCAATATGACTCAACCAAGACGGGATCCCCGTCACCTTATACCAGCTACTGTGCTTTCTATGCTAAAAGGAGACACTTTCTAGAAGTTTTTAAACTTAGCCATACTTTTTAGGATTCCCTTTTTAAAGTCTTACAAATAAACTCAGCTCAAGGCACATGCTATCTAAAGCTCTTTGAGACTTGTTCCCACAGCAAGTTATTTTCAGGGAAAATGTTTCTCATCCTTAAATCCCAGGTGAATTCACAATAGTTACAAGTACTGTGTTCGCATCAAAATAACCACTTCCTGCCGACTGGCTCCATCTCTGTGTTTCAGTGTTTTCCGGACACACTGGACACCTATTCATTGCCATCTAGGTACTTTTGATCTTCAAGATAAAAATGTAAAAATTAATTGCATCCATTTATTAATTTATTTTTCTAAGTGCAGAGGAGGAGGAGGAGCATGCATGGACATTGGAAGACAATTTGTGGGAGTTGGTACTCTCCTTCCACCATACCGGTCCAGGAATTGAACTCTGGTTTTCAGGCTTTGTAGCAAGCTCCTCTATTCACTGAGCTCTCTCACCAACCCTCACACTCAAATATTATACCTTCACTTTTCAAACAAATGCCCATAACAAAGCCCTTTTCCCATCAGGCAAACAGTAGATCTTCGGAGAATAAATCATTGCCACATTGGATTGGGCTTCTTGTTTAAATGCTTCAGAAGTTTCTGTTTTAGGAGATACTTGGCATATGTCCAGGGGTTAAATACTATATTGTCTATCCTTCAGTACACTACTCTTCCTAGCTAAGGCTGCTCCCGACCAAAGTTTCTCATGTCGCTTTCTCTGGCCCCTCCCCCTTGCTAAGAACTGGATGTCAGCTGTATTCCTGAACTGAGGTTTAATTTTACTTTGACTTATGTGTGAATCCCCAGATACCCTACGAATATGCTGCTTCCTGAAAACATTAAGAAATGGTGACATGTCTCCTTCCCTCTCCCAATCCTGCAGTTGGATTTCTTCAGGACTCGCTAGACTTAATTCCCAGTTGAAACAGAGTGATTATTTAATTTTAGTCCAAAAAAAAAAACATATATGGTCAACATCTCCATTCCCAAGAGGAAAAACAGGAAAGTTTTTGTAACACCAGCTGTTTCCCTGAGCCTGGGAAGTCTTAGCAGACCTTCTTGTTCCTGCCTCTCCCTGACGTATTTGTATCCAGAAATAAAGCAATGATCACAAATTCCTCCCCTGTGAGACATGGCACATGTTGTGTGACACCTTGAAATATTCTTCTTGTTGTGTGTGACTTTTAGGATGATTTAAAATAACTTCTGGTGTGCCGTTGCCTGGTGGAGTGACTATAGATACCAACAGCATACATTTAGAAAGCTACAAGGAATATTCTTGATTGTTTTTACCCTAAATAAATGGTATGTATGAGAAGATAGGTCTGTTTAGCCTAATTTGAGCATATCACAGTATATTCATGTATTAAGAACTTTGCATGGTACTTGACTTCAATTTTCACATATGTATATATCAGTTCAAAAAATAGTTAAAATACATATGAAGAGTGTTGTGTGACTGTATAAATCAAACAAGGAGCAATAAAAAGCTGGATTCGGGTGATTTATTTATATAATTGTTTCATGCATCTCCTTTAATGCCAAACATGTGTGTTCATTTAGAGGAATATAATTTCTCTACAAAGAAATACAATGCAAATATTATCTATGAACTCACCACCAAACAAAGTTACTAATAAAATATATTACCCTAGAAGTACTTTCAACACAAAATCTTTTCCCTCCCCAGTAAGTTTACTGCTTCACTGAGCTAGCTTTCTGTGGAATTGTTTCTTTTGTCTGTTGCTGATACTCATTTAAAGTTGACGTTTACTTACATAGCCCTAGGAAAAGTCGTGCAACACAATTGGCACCTGCGTGGAATCCTAAGGTGACCATCCTCATTTACGTGGCATGATGTCCTTGATGAATAATTCTATCCCGAGACTATAGGGGTTCCCTAGAACTGTTGATGGAGTAGAGAATGTATCCTTGAAAGGAACACACTTGGAGAAGACTACAAAGAGGCTGTGATGTCAGCTGTGTAGTAAGCTTCACATTCGGTGGGATGTGCTGATGCAAGAGAGGAAGACGAGCAATATGACATGCAAGTGATGTTCAGCTGTCTTTGCAGAAAGACATGCCCGTGTAAGGAAGGAATTGGCGGGAAGACATGTGTATTTTATTCATTTCATTAGCCCCTGACTTGGCAGGAAAAGTAGATGATGGGGGATAAAAGGATGTTTCTAAAAGGGTAGAAAGGAAAATGAGTGCAGATTAGATCTATGCTAAGGGTCCCTTCCTGAGATCCAAATGCTTGAAACTCACGGGAAAGAATCGATATGAAAGGGAAAGAAGATAAACAAAAAGATAGAAGAAAGGATGGAAGATATCATTCATGTCTAATGATTAATATGCAGGAAGGAAACATTCACAGTCACATGCAGGCATGCCATCAGGGATATAAGCAATGGACACTGAGGAAGGAGATGGTAGGTGTGATAAAAGATATCCCTCAGATCTGATTTTAATACAGAGAAGGAAATGTCTGTGAGTCGGGATGCACATGGCATCTTAATATTAGCCCACTACAAAAACTGAGCAATTAGGGAATACTTGGCATCTGAACTACTTGCATTGGGAAAGATCTCCTCCCTCCTTCTCTTCCTCTCCCTCCTCCTCCTTTGAGTGTGTCTGTATGTACACATTCAGGAATTCACACACAGAGAAGCCACAGGAGGATGCCTGGTATGATGCTCACTCTTCACAGTCGTATTCTCTTGCAAGAAGCTTTCTCACTGAACAGGACACTCCGGTTTTCCAACTAGGCTATCTGGTCAACCAATCTCAGTGATATCCCCCATCACCCTACAACACTGGGGTTATAAGTATAATTGGTCACATTTAGCTTTTTGTGTGTGTGGGCACTGGGGATTTGCACAAATACTCATGGTTGAGCAAGAGGTCTTATCTGCCGAGCCATCCCTCCATCCCCAGGAATGCCCTAAACAAGCATTGAAGGAACCTCTCACAGCCTAAGGACTATAACATCAACAGAATTGTATGCCCTTTATTGGTTCTCTCCTTCATCAATATTTGATATTATTAAATACACCCTGACAGTCAAATCAGTAATGATAAGTAGTTTAGCATGGGCTAAATTTGCAGTTTCACAATTGCTTAAGGTGTAAAACATAATTTAATTTATCAGCAATCTGTGTTCCCATTTCTGTGAAGTATATGCTCATATTGTTTGGTCCTTTTTTTGTACTGGGTATTGTTGTCTTTGTTTAATGGCTTGTAGGAGTTCATTATATGTTTATTATTGGTGCAATACTTTTGTTGGTCTAAGATGATGTAGGTGAGTCTTTTTAATTTTTAGTTCGTTTTTGTCACCTTCTTCATAGTAGCGATTGATGTGTGCAAAATACTAATTTTAATATAATCAAATTTACAAAATTGTGGTTTCATTTCCCGTCATGACTTTCTTCTAATGGTTTTAAAGTTTCTTTCATTTCCAAGTGTATAATTAAGATTTTTATTGCCTTTGACTAAGAATGGAATTTTGTATTTTTTTTGTATAGGCATCCAGCATTCTGCAAAGGAATTTTTTGAATTTATTGTTTCCATTATTGTCTGGAGGTATTGCAGTCATACATCAGTTTTGAATGCTTGCTGATCCCATGACCCCTTTCCTATTTTTTCTAAACTCTCCTACTACGTCTCTCAGCCAGGTTCCTATTAGACAATTTGCTGCTTCAATGAGGCTGACATTCTTTCTCTTTCTGGTCATGAACTTCTGTTTATTTACTGAACTTTAAGAAATGGTTAGCTCAGGTAAGTTTTGTCCTCCTAAAATATCAACTTTGTAGGGCTCACTCTAAAAAAAATCATTTCAGCATCTGCCCTAATATTTTTTGCTCTAAACTCAGTATTGGTCCATGAATACACAATCCTTCACTACCACTGTTCTTGGTTTTAAACTAAACCTTGGGGCTTTTCTACAGACAGGTGCTTCAAGCATGTTCAGGCCCCTTCTCACCTTTATTCTCATTGCTCCTTCAGGTTTAGCCTACACATTTATTTTCCCTTGAATGTTTTTAAAAACAATTGAAACCAAATTTGCTCCCCCCTTCCAAGCTGCTAACTTTAGAAACATTCCTTAACTGTCCTTCATTAAGCTTTTTCCCACAGCTAGTTAATTTTGTCTTTTTTTTTTTAAAGACAGGGTTTCTCTGTAGCTTCAGAGCCTATCCCAGAAATAGCTCTTGTAGCCCAGGCTGGTCTCGAACTCATAGAGATCTGCCTGCCTCTGCCTCCCGAGTGCTGGGATTAAAGGCATGCGCCACCACCACCCGGCTAATTTTGTCTTTTTAGGCTATTTCACAGTCATCCATTTCTTTGTGTTCACTTTAAGTTGATTCAAGTCAATCATTTATCTCAGCACAATTCTTTGTCGTCTTTTATTTCTGAGATTATATTTCCCCCTTCCCCTTCTGTAGATGGACACTGCTCGCTCATTCCCAGCTGCTCAGACCCAAATAATAACACAGAAGCTATATTAATTACAACACTGTTAGGTCAATGACTCAGGCATATTCCTAGGTAGCTCTTACATCTTGAATTAGCCCATTTCTATTAATCTGTGTATCAGCACAAGGCCGTGGCTTACTGGCTAAGGTTCTGGCAGCAGCATCTTTCTCCTTTGGCAGCTACATGGCATCCCCTTCACTCTGCCTACATTCTCTATCTCTGCTCAGATTTCCCACCCGGCTTTGCCCTGCTAAGCCATTGGCTGAAGCAGTTTTATTCATTAACCAATGGTAATAAAACATATTCACAGCATACAGAAGGGAATCTTACATTACCCTTCCTCCTTTTAAGCCCTTCCATTTACAACCCCTCTCCCTTGTTCTCTTTCAGATTCATGGCTTCTTTTTTTCATTAATCATTGTTACATACATATATGTATAAACATATATATTCCTAAATATTACTTGCTTAGGCTGTACAAAGCTATTCTTATGTATATTTCAGGGCTGACCATTTGGTATTAGATAACCAATTTCTGTGTTTTTCCCTGGGGAGTATTTCTCCCATTCTCAGCATTCCTGGGATGTCTGGAGTTCTTTAAATAGGACTGAGGTCTCCTTACATTTTCCCTGTCCACTCTGGTGTCCATTGATGCTCTGCTACTCAGGTCGTCAGCATGACTCTTGCTATAACTTGACACTTGGTTCCAAAATTGTTTTGCTCAGGAAGGGGGAAAGAGGGAAAGCAAGTAGCTGGTAACTAAAAGTCAGGTGTTATACAGAGGGTTTCCTGTGTATATCCAGCTAAATCACCTAACTGACCTTACTCTAGAAACAACCAGTCTTTAAAAGGTGTGAAAAAAAGCTACCCTAACACACTGCATAGTGCTAAAGTCAGGCAGACAGGTGGAAGACTGTGTCTGAAAGATGAGCATGGAATAGGATACATTGCTCACCTCATAAATTCAAATTTTCCATGAAGGCAGACCATGATTAGTGACAAATGAGGTGATAAAAATCTATTGATATTCCTGGCATGCAAAACTAGAAGGTAGTTTTCAGAGCAAGGTCACCTAATGGTGAATGAGGTGGACAAAGCCGTGAGAAACAAGTTAGAAAGAATCTCAAAATGGCCAGCTATAATCTGTGCGTAGACTCCACTTCTTGCCTGTATTGTAGGACTCAAAGTAGCAAAGCTCAGGTTGAAAGAACTGACCCGAGAGGTGAATTATTATATAACTAAATGGCACACAGTTTGCTGTTTGAAATACAAAGTAGATTCATTAAAAACAGACAGCAACAACAAGGTAAAAGTTAACACTCTTGCATATTTTGACAGTACCTGATCGATGCTTAGAACACAAAATTATTTGACACATTGTAAGAACAAAAACCAAAGGAAAAATTCAAAATGATCCAGATTTTGGAATTAGCATTAAGATATGGCACTGCTTATACAGAAAACTTGTCTAAAACCTGCCCCCATGTCACTGCAGATATTAGAACTTTGCATGATGATCTAAATAAAATATAGTTATAATGAGCAGAAGAAAATATTGTGTATAGGTGGCATGTGGATGTGCATACATGTGTACACGTCTATGTAGGGACCAGAGATCAACCTTGTCTGTCATTTCTCAGGAGACATCCACCTTATTATTTATTTTTTGATTGCACATATTTCTACGCAGCCCTTTTTAAAGATTTATTTATTTATTGTGTATACAGTGTTCTGCCCAGGAGAGGTCACCAGATCTCATTAAAGATAGGTGCAAGTCACCACGTAGTTGCTGAGAATTGAACTCAAAACCTCCCAAAGAGCAGCCAGCACTCTTAACCTCTGAGCCATCTCTCCATCCCCTTCCACCTTAGTTTTGGAGAGAAGACCTGAGATTGCTGATTAGGGAAGGATAGCTGGCCAGCAAGCTACATGAACCCTCTGCTTCTGCTTTCCCAATACTGAGATTGTGGACATGCCACCACATCCTACTTTCCACAGTGCTGCTGGGGACTAACCTCAGGTCTCTGTGCTCCATTATTACTAACGGAGTTACTTCCAGCCTCAAGAAAATCTAAGTACACAAAAGTAAACAAATAAAAGACAAACATCAGGTAAATTTGAGAGTGGAAAAATAGCATCAGTTATAAGACCTTCATTGAATAGGTTGGTTGGTAGAATGATGTAGACATGAAGGTCTGCTTGGTGGGGGTTTCTGTCCTCCCACCAGGTTCCACAGCTGTTTAGCCCTAAAGAAAATCACACAGAGGTCTCCATATAAGTTATAAAATAATTGGCCCATTAGCTCAGGTTTTGGATTAGCTCTTATAATGTATATTAACCCATTATTCTTATCTATGTTAGCCACATGGCTCAGTACCTTTTTCAGCGGGGCAGGTCACATCTTCCTTCTTTTATGTATGGGCAGGACTGAGGAGGAATGGGCTTCCTGCTTCCCAGATTACTCCTGCTCTCATTGCCCCGCCTCTACTTCCTCTCTGGTTGTCTCACCTATACTTGCTGCCTGGCTACTGGCCAATCAGCGTTTATTTAAAACATAATTGACAGAATACAGACTTGTCCCACACCAGAATGATACCAGAAAAGGAAAGATAAAATGAACTGGAAGTTGAGTTGATTCTCATAATCAAATCTGAAGGCAGCTTTCATGGTTAGGTTAGGTGTTAGTCAAAGGCTTATTGGTTAAAATTATTTGAGTATTGTGTTTCAAAAGTGGGAGAACCACTGGGAAGTGGGGCCTATGGGAGGTTTTTAGGTCACTGGGAGCATGTGCTGGAATGGTACTGTGTATACTCACTTCTTTCACCTAGTTTCCCATATGTTTCCTCTCATTGTTGCCAGGCAACCCCCCTGGAAGCCTCAGGCAATGAACCCATCCAGTATTAGACCTGATGATAAAATGGTTAAAAATAAACATTTCTTCTTTATAAGTGAATTGTAATAGATAATCAGAAGCTGGTTAAAATAGTGACAAAGACGAGGGACCGGAAAAAGTAATCAGGTCCTAGGAGGCTTGCGGGGCATTACCACATTGTTACACAATTGAAGTTCTAACAGTAAAGAATGGTGCCTGATTCATTGGCAAACATACCCTTAAGTGCAGGCAAAGCAAAGTTGCTGACTCAAGTTTCTCTATTAAGCAAAAATTGCTTCCACTGATCAAGTTGAAGTAAAATATTTTAAGATAGAAGAGAACCAAGTGAAATATTCCCCAGCGCTAGTATAGCTTTAGCATGTCAGACATGCTAAAGTTCCTTAGACTGAAGATAGGTGATACCAAGTGGGTGCTTACCACCTACAAAGGTAACATTGAATCTACATAAATGGCTCTTTCCTTTTTAATTTATTTAAAGTACACAACCATTTAAAAGTGATAGTTATGATGTTTTCATTGAAATTTAAATGCTATATATTTCAAAGAAAACATGACAAAGTCAGAATGTAGCAAAGAAGATGCAAGGGCTTCATCTGTTGCTAGGTTTCAACATTTAATGTGATGTGTAATTAGTTTCTTTAAGAGAGTAAGAGGTTGAGGTTGGCAGCATGGCACAGAGGCTAAATTGTAATGGGTAACCACCAATTGTAATGGGATTAGTTCCATCCCAGAGATCCACATAGTAGAAGGAAAGAATCAACCTCTGCAAGTTGTCTGATCTCCACAGAGGCTAAAAATAAATAATATTGAAAAAGTTAGTGGCTACACAATCTGGCTCTAGAGATATAAAGATATCCGCATAGCATACTTATTTATTTTTGCACCATGCACAAGAGCTACACAATGGAACCAACTTAGATGTCCACTAAAGGATGAGTGGATTAATAATATGCAAATATCACACACACACACACACACACAGAGAGAGAGAGAGAGAGAGAGAGAGAGAGAGAGACAGAGAGAGAGAGAGACAGAGAGAGGCTTTTATTCACCACAAATAAGAATAAAGTTATGTTATTTTAAGGAAAATGCAGTAATCATGGGGGAGATCAGGATGAAAATAAAAGTGACTATTAAACTACTCAAGGACTGCAGAAGTGGAATGATAAAGAGGGAAATGGAATTAGAAAGTAAGGGATAAAACCAGAGTACATTGTCTGAACTTATGGATATGCCGTAAAGAATCCCCTTTGTAAAAATCCATTTGTACAAATAAAAACCTAAGTGAATAGTGAAATATAAAAATTTTATATATCAAAAAGTAAGACAATGGATTTATACAATATGTGCTGATTATAAAAATACACACACACATATATACACACACATACACACACACACATATGTACATATATGTGTATGGAGGCTTCTGCTGCAGTGATCATGAGTATAGCATTCAGTACTCCTAAAGATGAAGTATACACCCAGAGGGAAAATTGGAGTCTCTATAATGATATAATTAATTCTTTAGGGACATTAACAATCATGAATATGTATAAGCCTAATAACAGTGCTCTAAATGGATATCAATTAAAACATGACAATTCTGTGACAGAAATCTTCTGACAATATCACAAAAGACGTAGACTCCTCTGTCTTGTAAAATGAAGGACCCAATTTTAAAAAGTCAGAAAATACACAAACAACATTTTGTAAACCACCATACCTTTGGTATTTATAGAACAGTCAGTCTATCAATAGGTATAAAATGCACATCCTTTTGATTGTACATGGTATGTCCATTACAACAGACTACATTCTAAATCATAAACTGTGCCTTATTAATGTATAATAAGGGAAGTCTAATGATCTCTTAGAAAGATGAAAGGACATAAGCATGTAAGAAATACATCCATGACATCTAGAACACCAATATTTGTAAGTAAACAATACATATGGGTTATAGAAGAGATCAAAATGAAATTAGAAATTATATTGTTGGATAATAGCGAACATACCATATTTCAGCATTTTGGGAGGTAGCTATCTAGTTAGATATGTGCTTTATTATAAAGCAGAAAAACATCAATAATATATTTCACAGAACAGGACCAGAAAAGTATTAAGAATAGTCAAAAAGGAAAAAAATAACAATTATAGTAGCAAAAAACATCCCAGTGAAATTGAAGGTGATATGTATAGACAATGTAATCAAAGGAAAATATGGGGTTTGTTTTAAAAAATTATATATATATATACATATAACACATATACAACACATAATATATGATATATACACCATAATACTGTAAAAACGTAACATTATATGGCATATATATATCTGATCTTTTTTGAAAAGAGATTCATTTACTATTTATTATGCCTACTTGTATGCCTGAACACTAGGAGAGGGCTCCGGATCTCATTATAGATGGTTGTGAGCCACCATAATATATACAACATATATAACATATGATTATAAATAAGTATAATATATATCAATTCCATGTATATATACATGGAATTGATCTGGAATTGATCAATTTTAACAGTCTATATATATGCTGCATATATGTTACATAATATATATAAATTCCATATATATACATATATATATGATCAGTTTTTAACCAGATGAGCTAAAAGGAGAAAAATAAACTTCCACCAAAGTAAACAATAAGAGAAAGGAGGAGGTTTTTACAAAAATACTGTACTTTCAAGATTACTAAAGGTAAAAAAAAAGCCATCTTTGGCAATTTCTATTATTGCATTGTGAGACTCTGTTCTATGTAGCAACTCTGCTCTGCACTCAGCCACAATAAACCTACTAGGAGAGTATCTTCAGTTCTCTGTGAACAACACTCCAGGTCTCTTTGCATATTAGTTATGCAATACACTTAAACATAGACATGTACTTGCACATACACACAAATATAGACACACATATGCATTCATACATACATATACACATAAACAAACATGTAACTCATATGAACACATACACACAAATAAAAGCACACCATAATACTACATACATATATAAACATATATACACATACATACCCTCCACACAATTCATAGACACATATACAAATACTGCTTCTACATGCACACACACATATGCATATATTCACACACACATATATACACACAAACGTATTTGCATATACATATACACCCATGTGCCATCGAAACGCCATCCTAAATTATGTATATACTCCCAATAGCTAGTGTAAGTCTGTGGAGCTGAATGTTAGAAACTTCTTTGAATGAAGAGCTTGGTGCTGTATTCCTGTGTGGCTTAGGTTAGTTACCAATCCTGAATGTTAGAAGGATACCTTGACTCACTTCAAATAGGCAACTGAGCAGCTCAGGACTCAAATCAAGATATTTAGTGGATTTCCCCTAGCATGAGAATCCAGGAGAAACGATTGGTAATGGCTCACCCTGGAATGAAGCCTTCGCAGGTGCTGATGGCTTAGGAGGCAGAAGATGTGGAAGGAATCAGGGCAGAAAACCCAAATAGGAGAATGGGAAACTAAAAAAGGCAGATATCTTTGCAAAAAACGTGAAGCAAAGGCAGCAGGGAAGGGTGAAAGGTGACAGCCAGCTTGTGTGACTGCCTGGCTTTTGGCTCCCTGTAATTCTCTCTTTCTGACATGGCAAGCATCCAAACAGGAGAGAATAGAAGAGTGACTGATTAACAGCATGTCAGGAGGTAGATGCTGAAAACCTGAAGATTTTGACTCAATGAAAGCCTAGGTTAATGACACAGATTCCAACTCTTCCGTATAACAGCCTCAGGAACCTTAAGGCAGGCAGTCATTGCAAGGAAACTCACCTGTGTCACGGACTGACATTTTAAAAACATGCTGTACCCAAGTTCCCTGTGTTCTGCAGTCTTCACCTTTATTTGTCCCATTACTGAAACAAAACAGCCTGAGGAGAGCAACTTTCAAAAGGATGGATTTGCTTTGGCTCACAGCTTAAATCCACAGTTCATCACAGACAAAAGTTCATGGTGACAGGCAGGTAAAGCAGGGGGTGACGTTGTACCTGTGGGTAGTTAGCACCTAGAGATGGCTGCTGTCCTGCAGCTTACTTTCTCCTTTTAATTTCCTCCAAAAGAACCCCGCCCACAGCATGGCACCACTCACATATAGCTTGGGGCTTTCTAGTTCAGTTTGCCCAATATAGAAACTCCCCCCCCCCAGACATACTCAGAGATTCGTTTCCATAGCGATTCTAACCTGTCAAGATAGCAATCAAGATTATCTATCACACTCCCAAAGCAGTCCCCTGAAGTGAATTCAGGGATTGCATTTGACTCATAGGTTGTACATGCCCTGGGGAGGAAAGACACCTTCCTTACTGTTTCAACAAGTTTCACTCACCGGGAAAACTGTGTACACCACATTTCTCCTTGCTGTAGCTGCCAGAGCATATTATTGTAAGAGAAGGAGTCAGCCAGTGCAAATTATTTGTGAATATCTTTATTGCAAAGTGAGTACCCATCATGGCCTGCCAAAGGAGTTGCAGACACACAGAAGGATGCTACAGGTAGAGGGACCAGAGCGGGAACTGCTCATGTAAGGAGACCGAAGAGGTCAAGTGGTTAACATGAAACTACCGGCAGAGCACTAATCGTAATCAGATCTCCGTAAATCAGATTTTCAGGAGTAGCTAAGTATATTTGGAGTGGAGCGCTCAGCGGACTGTGCTCTAAAAAAATGAGAGTATAATGAATTCTCAAGTATAAGACACAGGAAATCCAAGTCCAATAAACTTTTATTGAAATGTCATTGTTTTTATTTAGATACTAAATGTACCTTCCAAGACTCATATAACAATGAGATAGTCATCAGCCCGTGATAGTGAGGTGATCAACAGTTTAAGAGCTGGTACCTAGCGGGAGGAATTAGGCAATGAAGAATGAGCCTTTGAATGGAATATCAGAATCCTAGCCTCTCTATCTCTCTGTTTCCCAGACACCACAATGAGAGCATCCACTTTCCCCATGCATGTTTGCAACCACGAACCATGCATGCACACTTGCAACCACGAACCATGCCTCCACAAGCCCCAATGTGAAAACAACAACCAATTATGCATTGAAACTTTGAACCCTCGAGCTAAATTAAATCTTCTTTGCTTTTCTGTTAGCTGTCTTTGATATTTTGCCAGAGACAGAAGGCTGCTAAGGTTTTCATATGAAAACCTTGTGTGTGATAAGGAACACTTAGATGCTTGTCATTTAATCAGGATGTTAGGGCCTCAATAATTATCTCGCTCTGAGCTAAAGACCCGCTTAATTAGTTGGGTTGATAATTCATGATATAGGAAACAACCACTGAGATAGAATTAGAGATGTAAGTCTCAGAAAAAAAAAAACTTAGAAAACAAAAGAAATGGGAAAAGGATTAGTTGGGCAGCAGAAGCCATCAGCCTACAATATAGTTGGCAGAACCTCTGCCAGGCTCCAGGAAGCAGGGTCTCTAGAGGTGACTTGCTTGGCTAGAATGGAACTGTTGAATGGCTGGTTTCCAGAAGTAGTCTTGGACATGCCCTGATGGATGAACAGTTAGATGACACCAGACACCAGTCCTCAGAGAGGGTCCCCATTGCATGCAGCTATCAATGACCCACAAACAATGACTCTGGACTCACTAACATTAGAGCCAAGGGCAGGGAAGAAGCAATGTTAGGGCTGTTTTCCAATGTTCATCTCAAAGAAAAAAGGAGGCTCTGACTGGTCTCCAGAAATCAAAATGGGCATGAACCAGAAGACTCAGAAGCACCATCCAGAGAAATCCCTAGCTCAGCACCACAGAGAAGGGGCTGTAAGGCTCTATATGAGTGATTCTCAACTGGTAGGTCAAGACCCCTCCCCTGGGGGTCAAACAACCCTTTCACAGTGGTCACCTAAGACCATCAGAAAACACAGATATTTACATTAAGATTCAGAACAGTAGCAAAGTTACAGTTTTTAAGTAGCAATGAAAATAATTTTATGGCTGGGATCAGCACAAAATGAGGTAATGTATTAAAGGGTCAAAGCTTTAGGAAGGTTGAGAACCACTGGTATAATTGGATGGTAACTCAGGCCCCCTCAGTCAAATTCCCGAGCTGGAGTGCCGCTGGGTTTCAAAGATGGGGTTCTAGTAGTTCAAGTCCAAGAACGTAGTTATTGTGCAGCTTGAGGGATTCACTTTCGTCCTTTTGAATGAACCACGTCATCCATGCCCATGCCTCTTCTCAGCCTACCCAGGATGAAAGTCTTTGGGAAATCAGTTTCAGGTTCCCACAGAACTCATTAGACTGCAAGTGCCCCAGTTAGAGTGGGTGAGACATGTCCCTTACTGTTGCATCCCTGATAAACAGTCTGGGTGTTGAGAGCTCTTGTGGAGTCAATAATACTAGCTCACACAAAACAAAATGTGGTCTCCTCTGTTCCTGGGTGAGACTTCCAAGGCATCTTGCGAATTCATACTGAGAAAATGTAGGGTCTCCCTGGAGAGGCAACACAGGTTTCAGAATTCCCGGAAGAGTCTCTTTCCTTTTTAAAACTTGCACAGTTGTGTAGAAAACACCCTGATCCTTGCCTGGCAATGTCTCCTAGGCTCAGACAAAGTCTTGCATAACCCCACAGCTAGAGGAAGGGGGCCGTGGTAGGAAGGCCAAGTCGGAGTACTTAATCTTCTTTTCATCTACAATGTTAAGCAATAACTAAGAAGGTTGAAAGAGTCACTTTAAAATGTCCTGAGTACAGATTTGACTGGTGGAAAATCAGAAATAAGACTTGTGTTTGAGGTTGAGATAACTAAAGTGCTGTAGTGTGACTGTTTTGTGTTATATTAAAATGTGAAAATTCTTGCCTGTGTTTATTTTTAGAATGCTGGGGAAGACAGATGTGTATTACATATTGTACTTGCTTTATTGATTGTAGTAAAATAACCCTTGGAAAATTACATAGATTCTTGCTACCGTAGAGGTGAAGATTTTCCTGTTTCCCACACATCAAGAGAGTTCAGGAGCCTAGTGATGAGGAGCTATTCTCAGAAACAACCTCTACATGGGGCCATAGTAAGACCCTAAGCTCTCATCTCTGCAATATCCTTTCTTCTCTCGGTCTGTTATCCTCATTCTCTGCCATCCCACAAACTTGTATTTAGGGCTTCTGTGTAATCGCATGAATTATTCCATCCTTGTGCCTCCTTTTAACAATGAATGAAACAGAAATTTTGGATTAAGACAGGAGTGCCTACATCTTTCGATTATATTAGCACCCTCTGAAGCTGGAGCTCATCACTTCAGCTAGCATGAATGGCCAGCAAAGCCCCTGGTTGTGCCTGACTTTGTCCATCCAGCCCTGGAGTTAGGGCCAAGCACTGCCACCCCTTGATTTCACATGAGTTCTGGGTCTTGACTCAGGTCTTAATGATTGCATGGCAAGCCCTTTACTCTCTGAGCTGTCTTCCCACCCCACCAAGCAAGCTTTTAGTTCTCATTCTAGAGGCATATTCTGTCTTCAGGACACGGTACTTTTAATGGCTGCTGGACATTAATGATATGAGTAGCAAGTTGTGGAAAGAAACCAAAATTGAAGGAAGAAGTAAAAGAAAAGAAGACAGATTAGTCTTACAAAGAACATTTCCTAGATGATAAAAAAAATCCACAGAATATGCAGCACTAGTAAAAAGGAAAGTCAGGTTGAAAGACAAACATGGCCAAATCCTGTGATAGACTAAACTGATAGCAAAACTTATGATTGCTAAGGGTTGGTTTCATGTGTATGAATAGGTAGAAATGGGAGGTTTGGGGAACTTTAAGACTTTTCTGAATGCAAATACATGACACAGTATATATTTTGAAAAGTCCACAGCACTACACAAGACAGTGAACCCTAGTGCAAACTGGGGACATAACTGATTAATAAAGCATGCACACTGACATCAGGTTAGCAAAGCCACCTCCCAGACATGCAGTGTGGGTGTCAGGGGAGGGGAGAGCTGGTAGAAGCTCCATACACCAGCTTCAGTCCCCCTGTTGCCTTGTAACTGTTATAAACAAACCAGCCCAGGAAAATTGTGTATGTGCAGATGCCAACATTCACCCTGATATTAGCATCCTTTGAAGAGGTTACCTATTGAAATGTCCCAGTCATGGAAAATGCTTGTGAATGGCCGTGCCTCCTGAACAAAGAACAAAGAGGAACGGCCTTGGGATACATTTCCATTTTTCTCTATTCACTGAGGACAGCATGCTTATGCCATTAAGTTGTGGGCAGATGGCGTGGTGACAGGCAGTGGGTATTCACATGGGCAGGACTGAATCTCATTACACCCTAACAAGAAGATCACAATGGAAACAATCACAACCAAGCCCGGCTAATCAGATACAAGAAAGCTGATTGGGGAGGGGGCAGGGACATTTTCATGCAATCTGAGAATGGTGAGGATGGATACTGCTTTCGTTATCTTTTATTTCCTTTGTGCCTTGAAGAGCTAAGTAAACTAATGCAATTTAAAAACTAATTTCCAATTACATTACAGTTATTTTTATTATTGTGATTTCTCACAGTATTTCTCCAGAGTGACCCTCTCCTGTACTTGCTTACACATCCTATTCTATTTCTTGAGGTATTAAAAAAAACATTTAAACGGCTTTCTGCTCTTTTAGAGTAAGAACAATAAAAACGGAATGGGCTTTCAGCTAAGTCCCACGGTCATCAGCACGCTCTCCCAATTTCACTATGTACCAAATATACAGACGGTGGCTTTAGCTTATAACATAAAATGAACATCATAGGTTAGGTGTCACCTCTAAATGACCTACGACGCTAGCTAGCAGTCTCATGTACTTTATAAAATTCATTAATCAAAAATAGGCACCCATGAAAAACCTTTCTGGGAAACATTGAAAAATATACATTCAATAAAAAAAATTGAAATTTGAAAATATCCAATGGTATTTAAAGTGACAGTGCTGTCCCCATTACTGTTCTGGGGCAGGGTGAGCTCTCAGGGAACTCTTTCACACATGAGAGATAGCGTGCTTGATAACCGGAGAAATGCAAGTACCCTTAAGAGTCACGGATACAAGAGAAAGAAAATGAGTTAATGACCCTCGAGGGAGGTACAGGGAAGATGAATGTCTCTGTGTAAATGTGTTTCCAGCAGGAAATCGGAGCTAATGAAGCCCAGAGGAGGATGACTGGATCTTAAAGTCAGAGCGTTGAGGGGCACCTGCTCTACCCAGCGTGCGGAGGTGGGATGGAGAAGGGACAGGGACCAGTTTGTGTAAGAAAATACAAAAGCCCTTTGAGGCCAAGTGCAAAAATGTCATGTAAGCTCATGCAAATTTAGTTTCAAGGCATAGAGCAGAGAGGCCAAAAGAAACAAAGTCTCCTTGGAGGAGAAATAAGCGAAGACTGGGAACCGGCATACAGCTTTCTCTGAAGGATTTAGGGAATGGCAGTGACCAAGACAGGATCGAGTTGAATGCTTTTAGAATTAGAGGGCTCTGACCTGCAAAAATCAGATAATGATTAATAGGTATCTGTAGACTGGAGGAAACCTATAATCCTGCCCCACTCATTCACCCACAGAAGCAGGAGGCAACCTTGCCAACTCTTTGCTGACTCCAGGGTCAAGGTGGCATGTGCTTACTTTAAATCCCAGTCATATTACTAAAGTGTTTTGGGCATAGGAAGCACATATATTCTGTGAGTCATAAACAGAACCATACAAATAACAGAAAACTAGATTCTAGACCCATGGAGTTACTGATGATCACTTGGAAAAAAGAGAAGGCAAGAAGGCCAAGGGTAGACATCCACAGAATGCTCAGACAAATCCTTGGGTGGGCTGGGCTTACAGTCCAAAATTATGAACATGCAAGAGACCAAGTCACCAAAAGAAAAAAGAAGTATACCACAAGCACAGGTGTAGAGTCCTTTCCTGCAGAATTTCCTGGTTCACATTGAAGAGAATCTCTAAAGAAACATTTCAAAAATCACTATGATTGGGGGAAAGATGCTAAGATTAAAAAGAAAGAAAGAAACAAAGAAAGAAAGCAAGAAAGAAAACTAGCAAATGGAGAAGATAATTTTGAAATAATAGCAAATGGCCTAGGAATTTAAAGGAAACCCCAACATGAAAACTAATCTCTTCCTTGATGTACACTACGCCAGCAAGGCAAAGGAAATAGAAAGGTCGGTGAAGCAACAACAGCAAAAGAGAGATTCTGCTAGGTGTGGTTGTATGTAGCTAGAATCCCAGCACTGTGGAGGCTGAGGAAGAAAGACTGTGAGTCTCTACACAGTACCAGTAGAGTTTCTGTCTTTTTACAAAATTATTTCACCTGGATTCCCAAACCCATTAATGTGCTGTTTTCTACAAGAAGTTAGCTAATGGCTGAGATTCAATCATGACAGGAAGAATAACTTTGGAGCAAACTTCTAGCTACTGGGTTGTAGGGGAAAGATTATGTCATGTCTAGTTCCTCCCAGGTTATACGACATTCCTCCCTCCAAGTCTTCACTTCTCTATAACTTCTGTTGTGATATTCCTAGGGCGACTAAGTCACAACTCAACTGTGACCCAAGGCTTCACAATTGTCTCTTCACCTCTCTTATATGAGGGCATTCACCTCTGTTCCAGTTTAGAGCAGAAAGGAATCGTCGCCTGTGAACACCCAATCTGTTGACGTTATTAACGTCTTGGTCTTGGTGGGGAAGTGTAGCGGTGGCTTGTGTTTGAGTCCCAATGGCGGCAGCCTTTTAGAAACTCTGTGGGAAGGTAGAGGAGCCCTAGTCAGGATGACTAAAGGGCTGGAAAACGTGTCATGCTCAGCTTTAGACACACCTCATTCTAGATCCCCTGGAAAAAGTTTTCTCGTGTCACAGAAGGCTTGAAAATGTTTCCGTTGCCAAGAAAGGAGTACATGAGTAAATCTTTCATACAGACCACACCCATTCCCCACAAATGGCAGCCAGTAGCTCAACCTTCCTTAAAAGATACATAATTTTCTCAGTCATTATATTTTTAACTCATCTTAAAGAATTCTTGAAATGTTGAAAAACCCAACATTCCAGAATTATTTCTTGAGGTGAATTCCCCCAGAAGTTTATAAGGTTGATCGTCCTTAAAACAGCCAGAAAGGTATGTCAATATTTTCCAACTCAGTAGTTTTACTGTTTGTATTGATGAAATAATTCAATTTAAGAATTGTGACCAGACAAAGCAAGTGTCTGACAATGGAGGCTGCCATGCTTGTTATCATTTTCTTCACTTTCCTGCCATCTAGTGTTGTGTTTTCTTATGGCACTCTAATCAGGTTGCCATTATTGTCCTTGGTCTGATTAAAAAAAAATAAAATAAGAACAAATTAAACATTAGATGTGTCTATTACTGGATAACATTGATCCTCTATATTTATATGACTAATAAAGTTACTTTTTTTTTTGGTTTTTCGAGACAGGGTTTCTCTGTAGCTTTGGAGCCTGT
Source organism: Dicrostonyx torquatus (assembly GCA_028555095.1). Lineage (NCBI taxonomy): Eukaryota > Metazoa > Chordata > Mammalia > Rodentia > Cricetidae > Dicrostonyx > Dicrostonyx torquatus. Next base: position 3,967,794 of record JAQHUG010000161.1, read on the forward strand.
CCTGGAACTAGCTCTTGTAGACCAGGCTGGTCTCGAACTCACAGAGATCTGTCTGCCTCTGCCTCCCGAGTGCTGGGATTAAAGGCGTGCACCACCACTGCCCAGCTAATAAAGTTATTTTTAAAATCTATGACAAAAGAATATTCCTATGATTTTATTGTCTGTTTTGGATATACTGTGTTAATTAAGACTTGAAAATGTGTTTTTAAAGATGGTTTGATTTTAAAAAATGGAATCTGAGAAGTAGGCTGTTTTTACAGATGAAAAACTACAGCCAATGAAGGAAAACATGATTTGAGTATTGATTGGAGATCTTGAGGCTGCTAAGTTCAGATTTGGTCCACGGAAGGACTACCGAGTCAGCCAGGCTATCTATGTGAACTGGCTTTAAGCTTTAAAAAAACGTGTCACCAGCCCGGTGGTGGTGGTACATGCTTTTAATCCCAGCACTCAGGAGACAGAAGGAGGCATATCTCTGTGAGTTCAAGACCAGCCTGCTCTACAAGAGCTAGTTCCAGGACAGGCTCCAAAGCTACAGAGAAACCCTGTCTCAGAAAACAAAACAAAAAAGTCTCTGTTGGGACAGAATTAGGAAGTAGCAACATGACATTAGGTCAATTTTAGATACAGAAAAGATGATGAGCAGAGGGGCTCAGAACAGGGCCCTGCTTCAGCTCAATTTGAGACTTGCTTCTACCACATACCTACATAAAGACACGTTTATTTTATCATCACAGGAAGACATATCGTGAGTTTTGCAATATGAAAGAAAAAATTCTCTGTGAACTTGGGGTATTACAGACAGAAAACAGGGTGAGGCTGTTTTCCTGCTATTCTTGATGACTGACTGCATATAGACAGTAAGGGAAAGAGACCTTCAAGAACAGAATTTACATTTTTTCCCTCAGATCTTTTGTCCATGCCAATATCAGTTTCTCAACAGAAAAATATGTTGGTTACAGTTTCTTGAGGTTTTGTAACTGTATTGTTTAGTGCTGAATCATGTGTGAAATTGAAAACTCCCAGTGTATTAAATATGTGAGCCTGAGTAGACATTTTACTGAAATGGTTGATGAAATACTGATGAAGCTATTAATTTTCTTTAACTTATACTTAAAATCACAAATTTTAAAAGATAATACTTTTTAAAAAGCAATAGAATATAAATACCTAATTGAGTGAAATTTACTCTAGTTTTATTTAAATTATTTTAGAATTTCATAAATGGATGCTGTATTTATGTCATTTCCACACCACTCTTTGTCCCCCTCAAACACATCTTATTTTCAAAAAATCCAAATCCAGATATAATTATAATATATATCTGGATTTGTATTTTTGAAAATAAGATCAGTCATATATTATATATAAGATAAGATAATATATTAGAAACATATGTACATATATATATATACATACATACATGAAGAGAGGGAGAAAAAGAGAGAGAGAGAGAGAGAGAGAGATTGATTCTCTACTTTTGCTTTCTGGTGTTGAACTTAGAAGTTAGCCAGTGAAAATCAAAGTGAGCCTTGGTCATGAATCTAGGTGTTAAAAACAAGGCAGCCCTCATTTGGAAAATACTCCTTAAAGACACAAGTAGAAGGAAAAGACTGCTCTGGTGTCAGACAAGAGATCTAAGTGATCAAACCCATTGCAGAAGCAATCAGACGTCAGAGGTCTGAAGGTTGGCATCAGGTGTTGTTTCCACAACTAAGTCACAGGAGCAGTGATCAGTTACTAAGGAAAGCTTCTGTCTCTTCTGCCTTTGAAGGGGTTATCGCTACAGGGAAAAAAAATCTTACTTCTGATTCCAGCTTTGGTTGTGCGGTGGTTAGTTTGAACTGTCAGCTTCACACAATCGAGAATCACACGGGAAAGGAGTATCAGAAGGGGATTGTCTAGACTGTGCTGCGTGTGCCTGCAGGAGGGTTGTCTTGGTTACAGTAATCAATGTGGAAAGACCCATCTTCACTGTGGGTGCAGTCATTCCCTGGACCAGGGTTCCTGGGTTACCTAAAGGCTGAGGAAGACAGATATGGAAAAGACACGTTAGTCCATTGCTTTGTGCTCTCAACTGCGGACAAGGTCCGACAGCTGGTCCTAGTCCCTGCTGCTGTAACTTCCCAGCAATGATGGACTATGACCTGGACTCACAAACCTGATAAACCACTTCTCCATGAAGTTGACTTCGTCAGGTATTTTCCACAGCAAAATAAAAATCAAACCAAGACAGGAAGAATTGCCTATCAATTCTAAATTCCCTCTTCATTGATCTACCTGGAAGTCATTGAGGTGGACCTTGAAGGAATTCTTTGCCAGGTGCCCCAGGGCTAGCTATGGAGAAGACTGCTGCACATATATCATGGAAGAGAGGGGTTTCTTCCCCTAACTTTGGTGCTCTGCTCTTACTACCCCCCTCTTATAGCTTCCCCCAAACAGATTGGCAAACACCATCCCCAGTGTTTTCTCCACTACCTCCTTAGAGTTGTCAAATCTGCACACGATGGGCACTTTTCTGGTGCATCACCAGTGTCCCCAAAGAGTTTTGTAGTAAAGTCCAGATAGACAGACAGAGATCATGTGTTGACATGCCAAGCAGCCTAGAGGTCTGTTTCTGGAAAATCACAGCAGCAAAGGAATGAACTTCTCTGCCTTCCTCTAAACTCCCTAGAACAAATCTGGAATTTATAGCCAGTCGGATGAGTGGAAAAGGTGGGGGTAGTCCTGCTGTCTTGGACCTGAAGGGGTGTATGCACCAGGATTCTCAAAGGAAGCAGAAACAACCTAGTTAGAGTCTTGGTAGTTCAACAATGATTGCCTACATGCTGAAGAACCAGAGAGCCATCCATGCTCATCCAAGAAGCTGGAAGCCTAAGAACAAGGGAGGCCGATGATGTTGATCAGTTCTAGAGGTGGAGAGGTGCCTGCTCTGTGGTCTAAGAAACTGGAGTCCAAATAGCACAGGTGACAGCTGCAGCAACAGGGGCACCTGCTCAGAATGCACTGAACTTGCTGGAGCTGGCCTTTTCTTATTCCGCATTTGTTCCATTTGGGAGCTCAGCCTATTTGGATGGTGTTATCAATACTAAGGGCATGTCTCTCTCGTTTGCATTTCTGCTTGCCAATGCTATCCTAGAAATGCCCTTAGAAGTAGACAGAAAGTGGGCTTTACAAATGCTCTAGGTATTTCTCAATTTGCTCAAGTTGACAGTCAAATGAGCCCCCACAGGGAGAGTGGTGGCTTCGGATACCCGGTATCTCTACATTCTTCGTCATGTTCTTTACTTGGCCAAAGCAGTTCCTCACTACTAAACCCTCTTGTTATCGCTGCAATCTGATTTCTTGGTCACAGGACTGGGTGGTTTCAGGCTTTCTGACTAGACCCTGAATGATACCTTTCTCTTTCAGTTTCTCCTTTATATCCTTCCAAAACAGGATTCATTCAACCTGCCAAGGCACCTTGCAGTGAGCCTAAATACATCCAAGCCATACCAGTAAGCAGGCAGATTAACAATGTTGTTTTAATAAGAAGAGTCATCCCAGGTTGTGAATCTGAGATAAATTTTAACACCTCTCAGGCCAGTCTCCGCAGCAACTGCTCACAGCATCATTGGGCAGCAACGATGATGACTGACAGTTATTCAGGACTTTATGGTTTTCAAAATATGTCTCATTTACAGGGCGATCTAGAGTAAAATGTTCAGTGCGGTAAGAAAAAAACCCTCAATTAGTATCCCCAATAATGTCTATTTCAGCAAAATGACATCAGGCAGTGAACGGTGCCTCCTCCCACATGGTCAGATTATGCATATATAGTGAGCAACAGATGTTAGACTCACCGTGACACTCTCTGGTGAGACTCAGCTGCCAACACAAAATAGAAATCCTTGCCATGTAGTCACTAGGTTGCTCTAAGCCCTTAATTATCAGCACTCATTTTTCGGATGTGATTTGGGGACACAGCAGAGAGGAGTATGTTAATAGTGCCTGAGCTTCATTGCCAGAATTCTTGAGATTTGTGAACGTTGATGCCAAATAGAAATTAAAACAGGCATGGCTGTCCATGGTTGCTACATACCAAGGGGATCTACGTTACCTCTTTTTGTCTGCTTAATCTTGGGATTTTAGAGTTTCAAAGTGATGTAGAATATATCAAAAGCACTCATTTGAGGTTTGTTTGTTTTTCCTAGAGAGTAATCATTTATCCTTAAGAGATGTTTCTCAAGTCCCTGCTGATTCTAGAACTCCCTGCCCATCACTAAGGCATAATAATCTACCTTGAGAACCAGGAGTAAGAATTAAGGCTGGCTCAGAGGTGAGCGATGCATAGCTGGTATTCAGGCCCGCAACGTGGCAGTATCTCTTCCTAAGTGTCATGAAAGGAAGAACTCATTTTTCAATATGGCAGCTGTAGTTCTGCTTCATCATCGGGATGTTGGTCGTGAGTGGGGAGGGAGTCAGAGCGGGAAACAGGGGTCAGACTGCTGTGGCTATGATGGAAAGATGGAGACAGCCCTCCGGTGTCTTCAGTGAATCAGCTCTGTTCCAGAGTACAGGAAATATATAGGATTGGGGGGCCTGGGGACAAACTCTAACTTGCATTAAATAGCATGTTCCTATCATAGAGCTTCCTATGTGGCAGCAGGATCCTATAGCAGAGCACCTCGTTCAAGTCTTAGTTACCGTGGTGCAGCATGGGGGAATCTTCTAGCAGGAAACTGTGCTAAGGGTCATGACAGAGATAAACCCAGCATCCAGACTTAGAGACAGCTTTCAGATAAGATCAGTTCTCCAGGCCTAGGGATATTCTCCAGTTAAGGGCAGGTAAAGAGCAGGAAGTCTTGCTAGGGAGGGCGTCCTTCATGTTTCTGAGCTTAGGAGCGATCTGCAAGGGCCACAACAGACCACAACCTCTGGATCAAGGCTTCCCAATAGGCAGTTATGAGCATGTGGTGTACGGTGTATCTTTTCACTCACCCCACCAGACAAATTACATCAATTAATCCTGCTTTTAGTTCGATGCAATATTTGATACAAAATATAGTAAATAACAAATATTTTGCAAGACAGTCGTACAAAAAGTTAGTGACAGACAATCAAAAAATCTGTTTGCCTTCTGCATTAGTTAGCTTTCTCATTACGGATACAAAATACCTAATGAATGCAGATTAAGTAGGGAAGGGTTCATTCTCACTCCAAGTTTTGGGGTGCAGTTTATCAAGGCAAGAAAGGCCCTGCAACAGGACCATAGCCCACTGGTCACACCATCCACAGTCAGGAAACAGAGATGAATGGTACTCCTCAGTTCTCTCTTTCCCCATTTCCCACAGGAGCCCAGCCTGTGGAATGGTGCTGACACATTGAGGACATGCCACTCCACCTCAGTTAGCCCAGGCTAGCAGCACCTCCATAGACACACCCAGGACTTAGTGTCACAGTGATCCTAAACTCCAGTTGAAATATCAAATCAGCCACCACAGGTTGCCTACAGGGCCTCATTCCTCAGGGCTCAGCATCTGGGATGGAAGTTTCCCTATGTTTCTTTATGTTATTTTGCATATTTTTAAATCCGTCCCATAGAAATCTTAGTGGCCTTTCTGAGGTGTTTACAATCAGGAGGCTGCAATGTTCCAGCTTCCTCATCACAATTCATTCTACGCCACAGAAGGATGGAGCCCTGGGTGTGAAGCTATTCATTGTACAAACATGCAGTCGGCTCTACCTCACCCAAGCTATCTTATTCCCTCTTCAGCTGCTCCAGACTCACTGGAATGCTGTGGAAACTGAGGGAATGTTTAGCTCCCAATTCCACCCAGTTCTATTTAAAGTACTACTCAGGCAAGGAGATGTCCCTTCAGGATCTCCATGTTTAGAAGTGATTCTCAGGGAGTCTCTCCTGCTCTGGACCACACCACATGCTCCTCTAACTGAGTCTGCGCTTTCCTCTGTCCCCTCAAACGTTAGAATTTGGGCTTACCGGGAAAAACAGCCCAGTAGCTGAGCAGTTATGCTCTCTCCAAAGACAAAGCTGCCGGCCTGCTGGGCACACCTGTGTATCTACAGCGGAATTAGTGGAGTGTGAGTGCCAGCATTTCAAAAGAGGCACTGCAAGGATGCTCTGAGAATGGAGAATAATTATAGGAGGCAAAAATAACCAGTTATTATGAAGAATGCAGTAGAATCAGTGGGTGTCTTAAAAGTACTCACAATCCAGAATACAAAACTGTCCTCAGTGAATACATTTTACAAAGAAATGGCTCAGTAGAAGGAAGGGATTGAAGACCTCCCAGCAGAAGGCTACAGAGTTTTAGAAAGAATAAATGGTTGGTATGCATGATAGAGTTCCAGCGTCCAGAAGAAAGGAGACCCGGAAATGGAGGCAAAAGAAAAGTATGTGGGAAAAATGTGAAGAAATACAAAATATAAATGCTCACAGACAATTAAATTAGAGAGATCTTATATTGAGAATACAACAAAAGTAAGGCATGGTACCACATGTCTTAATCCCAGCCCTCGGGAGGCAGAAGCAGGAGTTTGAGGCCAATCTGGTCTACAGAACCAGTTCCAGGATAGCTAGCACTACACAACCTTTGCCTCGAAAAGCAGAAAAAGATAACTAAAGAAAGGAAGGAAGGAAAGAAAGAAAGAGAACATAACAATACCAAATAGAGAAAAAATGGAAATTCCCCCAGACATACATTTGTAGAAGAGCTTAGTAAAAATGAGCTTTACACCTAGAAGATAGCTCCTGGGCACACTAGTGAGGGAAGAATCGTGTATATTACTATGGGTAGTCAATGAGGATGCTTGTAAAAGACTGTCTTGATTATATTAACTAATGTGGGAAGCTCCCCTTTAACTGCAGATAGGACCCATGGTCAGGGGATCCGAATGGAGAAAGCAAGCTAAGACTAGAGTGCACATATCCATTGCTGTCTGCTGACTATGGACATGGAGTGACCAGATGCTGGATCTCCTGCCACCATGACTTCTGTCGTGAAGGACTGCAGCCAAATTTGGGAGCCCAAATTTGGCTAAGTTATTTTTGTCTGGAGTGTTTTATCACAGCAAAGAGAAAATAAACTAAGGCAATAAGAGAAAAAAAAATGGATCAGGCTGAGGCCAAACTTCTTAATGATAATGTTATATACACCAAGGAGGTTAACTAACCAGTGTCTTGTTTACATGCATGAGCTCTTCTCTTCTTTTCCCTCCCTCCCTCCTTCCCTCCCTTCCTACCTCCCTTCCCCTTCTCTCCCTCTCTCCCTTTTTCCCTTTCTCCCTCCCTTTTGTCCTTCCTTTCTTCCTTGTTGGACCTGCGCATCAGAACCAGAACCCTATGCATGGCAAATAGTCATTCTATCTCTGAGTTGCACACACACACTCCTGCTGCCTTCAGATAACCACCTTAACGTGCTAAAAGAAAGCAGATTAATGTTACAAATTCATAATTTATTCAATTTCTGCATTACATAAGTTGTCACTAAGTGCTAATTAAAATTATTTCCCACATCTTAGGTTTCACAGGTCCCGAAAAGGCCTCAATATAAAAAGCACTTCTGAAGCATTAACGAGGAGAGTGATGAAACCAGGAAGATGCTTCAAATAAATGGTGGCTTTGTAAGAAAGAAAAATACAATCAAGAGACAATTTCCAAAATACCAGCAAATTATAACCCTACACAAAATCATCAGGAAAGGATGTGTGTGTGTGTGTGTGAATCTTGGTTGTCAGCTTGACATACCTAGGAAGAGGTAACTTCAGCTGAGGAATCAATCGCCTTGATCAGATTTGCCTGTGTGACATCTTCTTGATTAATGATTCATGTGGGAGGGCTCAGTCCATTGTTAATAGTGCCATCCTTGGGCAGGCAGTTGAGGCCGTCATAGAAAACATCGCTAAAATGAACCCGGAAGCAGGTCAGTAAGCAGCATCCCTCATAGTTTCTGCTTAAGTCTTTAAGTCGATGGTTTTCTTGAGTCCCTGACATCGCTTCGTTCGACGATAGACTGTAATCTGGAGCCTGAACAAACCCTTTCTCTCCTCCCAAGTTGCTTCATTCAGCGTTTGACCACAGCAGCACAGAAGCAAACTGTGGCAGGGGAGAAGCTGATGTTATTGCCCTCTACTTCCTTCTTCTATGGAGTCTTCTTAAGACTCCTTGTATTCCCAATCCAAACGCAGATGATCATCTGTATCCAGTGCAGAGATAAGCAAGGTCATCCCACATGGACTTGAGACCTTTGTGGCCCAGACTATATAGTGAGATAGACTTCTATTAATTTTAACATATGAATTAAGAGCTCCCCAGAGGGGCTGGGGAGATGGCTCAGGGGTTAAGAGCTCTTGGCTGCTCTTCCAGAGATTTTAAGTTCAGTTCCCAGCAACAACATGGTGGCTCACAAACATCTGTAATGGGATCAGATTCCTTCTTCTTGTGTGCATGAAGACAGAGCATTCATATACATAAAATACATGAATAAAGACACCCTCCAGAGGATTCCCCAGTTTCTAGAATATTCCTCTGGCATCCATTCTTAAGCATAGCCCTATTTCTCCTTGATCATCCTGTTTTACACTAAGTTTCCCCCCTCTGATATCTTCCAGAGGAGTGTGTAGGTATTAACCATGGCTCACTGGAGGTGGGATACAGGTCACTGTGGGTGAGTGGCAACACAGTTTGGCTGCACACTACTGTTTTTGCCAGGTGCTTCTGAGATCAATAAAGTCTTGGGTTTAACCTCTGCTTTTGATCAGAGGTCCTCTGAGATTCTGCTGATTCCTGAGCTGAAGGGAGCAGGTGAGCTAGATCCAGGCTCTTCTGGTAAAGGAGCTAGCTATGGACAAGCCAGGCTTGTACTATTGTGGGTTTTCTTGCTTAGGACAACCCAGGTTAAGAGGACAGATGGAGTCAGTTGCTTGCAGGTGAGGTTCATCTTCTTGGTGATCAATCCCATTCCCTGCCTGATGAGAGGAGACAGGGGACTTGCAAGGTGTTTTACTCTCACTGACCCTCACAGGCACTCCTCTTTGCCTAATGAGAGCACAGACAGATGAGGCTCTCTTCCCAAAGACTACAGGGCCGGTGTGTAAGGAAGCTGTGAGCAAATCCAGCCTCCATCTGGAGGACAATCCGCTCCATCTCTCCCCGCACCAGGACTAGGTGACTTCTCCAGTGTAGGGGCTATCAGAAAAGGAGATTTAGCACCCAAGGATATCTGATGATAAAACAGACGTTTTTAAATAGCCTTAACCTTGGAGTGCTGGGCATCTTTAGGTTGAGCTAGGTGTGGTGTATATCACCCAGTCAAGCTTAGAGTACAGTTCCTGACACAGACACAGAGAATTAACAATCTAGCCAGTGACAGCTGTGAAAAGCCAGGGAGTCCCTGCTCCAAGGTGGCTGTGTTCTTTTCCACACCCCCAGCCTCTGCCTCGTCTTGTCTATTGCTCTCATTACTGTCAGGAGCTCTCTCCCTTCATTTGAGCCCAAACCCGAGGAGTCTTTTCTCCACTCAGCAAGCTCCAAAGTTTTAGAAAAACACAAATTACATCTTATCCTTCTCACCATAGAACACCTGGAGGGGGTCCGGCTTTCCTCTTTGAAATGAAACTGTACGTATCCTGCCACAGAATCTTAGTGACCCTTACAGCCTCATCTGTCTTTTCTTTTCTTTCGTCTCTGCCCTTCCTCTCTTTGGTTCTTTCCCCTTCTTCCCCCTCAAATCACAGGTGCTCTTTGAACAGTTATCAGCTACTAGGGTTACTTTCTGAAGTCTCTCCCCTGTCCCTTTCGTCTTCCCTCCTCTCTCTCTCCCTCCCTCTCCCCCTCCTTCCTTCTCTCCCTCATTTTCTACCTCCCTACTTCCCTACCCCCTTTCTTTCTGCCTGCCTTCCTCCCTTGTTTCATGCCCTTCCTTCCTTGCTTCCTTGTTTCCTTGTAGTTGGAGGGGGTGAACTCAGGGCTTCAGGCATGCTGGGAAAGCACACCACCATTGATCTACAGCCTCAGTTTTCTTTGCTTTTCATTTTGAGTCAGGGTCCAATAAGTTACCCGGATTGTGGCTGGGACCCAGGGAGGCTTCGATCTTACAGTTAGCCCTCCTCAGTCCCCCAGATAGCCTTGGAATACAACAGTGTTCCATCAGTCCCAACTTCTCAACACCATTTTCCCACTGAATGTCTTCATGGCAGTGCAGTGCGAATGTTATGCCCCTTCCCCTGCAATCCTGTACTCCCACAGCATACCCGTGTGGGAAGGCTGCAGAATCAGGAGGGTCATTGTTGAAGAAGCGATAGCCAAGGGAAGAGCTATGTATCAAAGAGCTGATAAATAGGGCTGGGTTTATATTGATTCAGAGGTTCCTCCAGTGGAGTCGATCATGTGTGTGGTCTCCGCTCTCCACCCCACCTTCCTGAGCTTCTGAGGAAGTCTAAAGTCTTTCTGTCTCCCCCTTATCAGACCACTCCTACTTGCTCCCTAGAATGAAAGGTTGCTGCCCCAGCAGCCATTTTCACCACCGAAAAGTGGCAAACTCAAGTGGTTCGTGCCATGTCTGTGTGTCTCACTTTTCCCAGGTGACACATTACGATAATGAGTGTCCCTATCCTGGTAGTTTGGGGAGGATGTGAGCCATCACTCATAGAGAATGTGCACTGCAAACCCATGCCCGGTATGTTCCAAGATCTATTCTATTTTAAATAATATTTATTACACAGTAAGGAGCAAATGTGTGTGTGTGTGTGTGTGTGTGTGTGTGTGTGTGTGTGTGTGTACAGAAAAAACTCAAAGGAGGTGGACTTCAAGATAGTTCAGTGATTTGACTCAAATGTAACTATAAATCATGACTTCCTTCATTAGGGGAGGGGAGGCGCCTTGGAGGGCACCAGATGGGCAAAATACATAGGTTCATGTTGCCCCCTAGTGACAGCACAGGGAGAATGATGAACTAAGGATTCATTGCTCTGGCTTACCTGTAAACAAGCCCACAATACCCAGGCAGTATCTCTGGAGAGACAGTGTCTCTTTTGTGTCACCAGGTAACACAAAAGTAAAAGTTATTATGTTTATAGAACTGTCGTCATGTTAGATAAAGCCTCTAGGATTCACTCAGATTCTTCTTTGCCTGACCATTACCTATGAGTTTATTTAAGTTTGAGTATGGGGTCTCTTCTCTTTTCTTTTTTCTCAAACTGAACTTGGCCCACCTCCTCCAGGTAAAGAAGAAACTGTTCACAGATACCAGAGATGGAAAAAAAAGAGTTTGGTCCAAATTTCGAAGGATTCACCATTTCAGATTTATTTGAAGAGAGTGATGGACATAGAAAAAGCTTAGGCTAGGATAGAGCTAAGGCTGAGGAGTACAGGTAACCAGAGAAGGTCAGCATACCCATGTGGGAAGGCTGCAGAGTCAGGAGGGTCATTGTTGAAGAAGCGATAGCCAAGGGAAAAGCCATGTATCAAAGAGCTGATAAATAGGGCTGGGTTTATATTGATTCAGAGGTTCCTCCAGTGGAGTCAATTCACATAGAAAACACCGTGAGTCTTAGAAGGCATACTGAATGTCTATACTTGTAGGATGGATGTCACAACTGGCTTTTTCCAAAATGGCCTGATGATTTTTGTTATTTTTGTCAATTTGACACAGGCTATTTTCATCTGGGAAGAGAAAACTTCAATGCCACCCTTAGATTTGCAAACAAGTCTGTGGGGGTATTTTCTTGATAAATGATTGATGTGGGAGGGCCCAGTTTATTGTAGGCTGTGCTACTCCTAGGCAGGTGGTCTTGGGTTGTATAAGAAAGCAGGCTAACCAAGTTATGGAGAGTAAACCAGTAAACAGCACTTCTCCATGGTCTCTGCTTCAGTTCCTGCCTCAAGCTTCCTGCCTTGAGTTCCTGCCCTGACTTGCCTTCATGACAGACTGCTGTGGGAGTGAAAGGCAAAGGAATTCTTTCTTCCCCAAGTTGCCTTCAGCCTTGGTGTTTTATCACAGCAACAGAAAGCAGACTAAGATACCCAAGATTGCCTCCCTTAGAGGAAGCTAGGTTCTGCCCCGCAGTGCTCCTACCCCGCACCCTCTATCCCTCTCTTTCTTTCTTCTTTTCTTTCTCCTTTTCAGAGATACACATGCTTATACTTTGGAAGGATTCTTCCAAGCAGATAGCAAAGCTTGAACAAAGCCCGGGTCAGACATGTGCTTCCTTGAATACAGAAGAGAACATGTTTGGTTGGCGTAGGGAATCTTCCAACACATTCAGAAAAGCCTGCTACTCGGGGTGCTCCAAAATGCTGTGTTTTGTTGTTTCTATAGAAATCAGATATGAGAGAGGAGGTAAGACAAATGAGCCAGACAGGAAGCATGATTTATGTGGTCATTTCTAGGTCATAAAAAACCAGGAGGGCATTTACAAAGGAGGAATATCTATTCCTTGGCCGGCTTGCCGTTAGTGAGGCTATTTGTTTTTCTAGATCTTTGTGACTCTGGGAACTAAATGGCCGACTGCTAAAGTGTGACATCTGAGGAGGCTCAGGATGGGGTGACTTCAAGGGAAAGAGGCAGTGAGAACCACTAATCACTCTGTTGGGAAGACAAGGGTGCTTTCAGATGTCAGGGTTTCAAAGAAAGAGGCTCGGTCCTCAGTTCTGGTCTTCTCTGATAACCCCTTTTAACTTGTGCCTCTGTACCACCAGTGTTCAGGCAGCTTCTATTTTGTGTTTGATGTCCTTGTCCTTTGCCCTAACTTTTATCTTCCACTCCTCTTGGTTTCCACTTATCTGTAATTTAACTGATCACTTTCTATGATTTAATTGTCTTCCTATCTTGGCATACAGATTATGCTTTTGAAAAACACATTTCACTGGTTGCCCTAGAACTCACATATACATTTACAACTAATCTGTTTCAAACAGTGCTAGGATGATTCATGGGTTATGAATTAGTCATGCCTTTGCTTTATGATAAAAGAGTCGTAATTCATTCCCCAGGTCTCATGCATCATTGATGTTACTCACTGAAGTTATACATCAGCATACACACACACACACACACACATACACACACACACACACACGTAGGCACTCTTGTGGATGTGTACGCAATTCAATACATTTTTTTGTTATGTTGAACGAACTTGGCAACCGTCTACGAATTAGATGAATGGAACTTTCCATTGGCTCTCACTTGTTCCTCCTTCAGTACTTTTCTTTCTGAATGAAGCTCTGAGTTTCTGACCTATGTTTCCCTCTTTCTCCTTAAAGAGCCTCCCCTGACACTTCGTGTAAAGCAGGTCAACAGCTAAGGGATTCCTTCATGTCTCTCTCTGAAAAGGTCTTTGTTTCTGTGTTGATTTTCAAGGGTGACTTTATATGAGAGAATCCTGATTCTGTCTGCTCCCTACGACACACATAGCTTTGAACCTTGCTTTCTTCTCCCTTTCCTTACTCCTATGAAGAATTTACTGTAGTTTCTTACCTTGGGCTCTTGGTAGACAAGTGTGGCTTTGTTTTTTCTCTGCTTCCTCACGGGACCAGTCCTTTATCTGTAGCTTGAAACAAGAAACCTCCTTCAGCGTTGTTTTGCTTATTCTGTTTGTGTTTACTGAGCTTTCTGGGATGGTGGTCTGGTGGTTAGTTTTGGAAAACTCTTGTTTGAATAGTTCCTTTGTTCTGTTTCGTATTTCTTCATTCTCGTGTATTCAGATTGTACACAAACTACATCCTTCGTCAGTTCCATAAGTTTTGGCTTTTGGCTTTCTATTGTTTTCTACCTAGTTGTTTTTTTTCTGTTTGCTTTTTACTTTTGAAGATTCCATTGGGACATCTTCACACACTCTTAGATATTCTAATCTTAGTTTGGAATCATGTTCTCCTCTAGTGTTCAACCTAGCAGAGGAATTCTTCATTTCTAGCATGTTTTACTTTTCATTTCCAACATTTCCTTTTGGTTCTTTCTCAGAATGACCATCTCCACTTACATCACCTAAATGTCCTTGCATCTTGTCTAGCTGTCTACTTGATCCCTTAACTTCATAACTACAATTGGGTTCTTGTCGTTTGATTCTGATGATTTTTCCATCTCTACTAATTGTAAGTTTTATTTATTTTGGAGTTTTTTTTTCATATCTTACGTGTTGGTCTTATCAACAAGAAACTCACTGAAGAGTGACTGGCATATAAGTTGTCTCAATAAATGTGAAAATGAAAGTTAAGCCAGAATAAGAGACACACTTTGGCTATGGAAATGCTCTCAAAAGTGCCAAATGAGCTTGCCAGTCCTGGACTTTTCCAGACCTTTCCAGAAGCCTCTGGACACAGCAGAAGCCTTGGCCATTTCTAGACATTCCAGCTAGAGTCAGAGTCTGCTTGTTGGTTGGTTGGTTTGTTTGTTTTGTCTTCCCAGTCCTCACCTATACCTGCAAGGGCATGATAGTTTCAGTTCTCAGCTTCTTTCAGATACAAGTTTGTGACATGTCTGACAATGTCTTAGGAAAACATAATTTGCTTGTCTGGTGGAAGTTACTTGTTTTCTTAACTTTGCTTGTCTTGCCTCCTTGCTTCTTTCTCAGGGGAATCTAAGTGTATTGGCAGAAACAAGTGTCTGCAAACTGGCTAAGATCTAATCTCTGGTGTAAACTAGCTCAGCAAACTTTGCCACACCCAGACAAGTTAGAGCAAACTGGAATGGCACCCTTGTCAGTGTGGTCATTGGATGTGCCAGGTCTGGTACATCCACTCTCTTCTGGAAGCATGTCCAATGCCATACCATGGAATATTTTAGCCTTTTCATTACAAGTTCAGTAAATCCACATTTTTTTTCCTCATTGAATGGTTCATTATGAACAATGACTCTGCCAATTTTCCATTCCATTAATGGGAAAACAAAGATCCCTCCCGTGTCTGAGGTTTTACTTTCTCTGTTCATTTTTCACATGCCAGAAATGCTGATAGACCCTCTAGCACTCACTTTCCTAGTCTGGAATATGGGACTAATAAGTCTTCCCTATTCTCGACTCAGGATGACATTATGAATCTATGTGAACATAAGAAAACTCAGTCTTCAATTTGTGGGATGTATGTAAATATCAATCCCCTATTTCTCTCTCTCTCTCTCTCTCTCTCTCTCTCTCTCTCTCTCTGTTGTGTTTGTGGGTGTTTTATTTTATTTGTGAGTTTGGATTCTGTCAATTTCTTCTCATTATTTAGAGGTACAATTACAGACATATCTCGTAAACATGATAGATTATTGGTGGGTGTTGGGCCCCGGTTTCCCCAGCTATAAAATGAAAGATTTGAATTGTTGAATAAAGAAAGTGTCTTCCAGTACCAACACTGCGTGACTCTGGCAAGGAAGGAACATCAAACCCTGCCTGTTCAGTTTCAGTGTGGAACATGCCCAGACTGCTTGCAAGGGTCACCTGTGTTTGTAATGCAGATTCCCAGGCTTAGTGCCAGGCCTGCACACTCAAATATATAGGACAGGGTCTGAGAATCTGGAGTTTCAGACAGCAAAGTTGGTGTTCTCGCTAAATATTCTGTACATTTCAGAGATGGTGGTGAACATACACAGGTGACATTTGTAGACTTCCCAGTGCACATCCTCACGGGAGTTACTGTAGGGAGCTTGAGATGGCATCACTTTCCGTTATCTGAACTTCCTTCTCCTCAGATTGCCATTCAGCTCTTATTTCTCTTTGCTATCAGCCCATCAACAAATATGTGTATACAGATATCCTTATTAAAAAGCTCCATGGCCTACTCTATAATAAAATTAGATTTTTCTATGTGTTTAGGACCTTGCCTTAATATTAAGGAGACTTAACTATTGCCCCATGATTCTGCCCCTCCTGTAGAGTCCTTGGAGTCCCCCACCTCTAATCATGGGATGGAAACAAAACATCATTTTGAGTGTGAATGGCATGCACTACAAGCCAAATTTAAACATCTCCTTAATTTGTATGCTAAGATGGATGTTTCCTGGGAGATCTTCAAGTCCTACAAATGAAGAATTAACTGATCAACAGGGACCTTGGAGGAAAGAGCTGGCTTTGTCATTTATCAAAAGGCTTTGGGCAATTGGACTACTTAAACCTCAGTTTGATGATAAATGCAGATGAAGAGAAGAAGCAGTCCCTCACGTCTCAGGGATCACATGAGAGAAGGGCATTTATTAGGTATGAGACACTTTGGAAAACATTTTGCAATTATTTTTCATTTTTAAGAATATATTTATATTTTAAGTTTCACTAAATCCCATGTGATGTGGGGGTTTCTCTCTGTATGCTGTGAATATCATTGGTTAATAAAAGAACCGATTAGGATCTAAAGCAGAGCTATAGGTGAACAGAGCTATTTAGGGGAGAGAAAACTAAACTGAATGCTGGGAGAAAGAAAGGCAGAGTCAGGGAGAAGCCATGGAGCTGCCACTGGCGACAGATGCCAAAACTTTAGCCGGTAAGCTACAGCTACGTAGAGATACACAGATTAATGGAGATGGGTTAAATTAATATGTAGGAGTAGCCAATAAGAAGCTAGAGCTAATGGGCCAAGCAGTGATTTAAATAATACAGCTTCTGTGTGATTATTTCAGGTCTGAGCTGCCAAGCAGCCGGGAACAAACTAGCAGCTCCTTTTAATAACACCCATGGTTTAATCCATTGCATTAAAGATAAAGCTGCACTTTCTCTACGCTGTTTCCTCTCTTACCTTTGATCTACTGAGATTTAAGGGAGTGAGCCTGGTTGTGCTGACCAAGAGCAGCAAAAGTGTCTGTCAGAGTTTCCCCTTATTTTCTGGAGACAACACCTTGTGGAAATTGAAGGCCAAGGAAGATGTCTAGTCTTCTCTCTATGATATTACCTTCACAGTGGTCTCATCCCCTAGAAGCACAGGGCCTCCAAGACCATTGTCCTACTGTCCTAGTCATCTGACAAAACCCTTTTATATTTGCCTTCCTTGGTCCACCATGGGGGCATCTCTGTTTCGTGAGGTGTGTGTGTGTGTGTGTGTGTGTGTGTGTGTGTAATCATTCTTTGTATTTGATTATATCAGTCCCTCACCCTCATTCAGTTCCTCTTGTGCATCCTTCATACCACATCCCCTTCCAACTCCGTGTCTTCTTTTCATAACCCACTGAGTCCACTCAGTGTTGTCCTTTTGTGCACAGGTGTAGAGCCATCCATTGGAGTGTGTGCATACTGATAGGAGCCCGGTCTCTGAAGGAAACTGGCCCCTTCCCCCTTTCCCAGCAGCCTTCACCTGCCAGAGCTCCTCAGCTAGGGCTGAGGCTTCATGAGCCCCTTCCACAACTATGCAAGGTTTCTGACTGGCTTGGTCTCATCCTGATTCTGGACAGAACAGTGTCATTGAACTCACAGATTCAAAGGGACATCTTTACTTCTATGGAAACACACAACCCCACCCCAGGCTACCTCAGAGGAGTACTATGCTCTTCAACACCAAGAAACACAGCTCCCAAACCCTGGAGCTTTTCTTCTAATCCCACTAACAGCTTTGTGATCGCGGAGCATCCTAAACACTAAGCAGTTTTGAAAGAACAGAAATGCTGTATTTGAGAAGCTACTCCGGTAAGTGGTGTAAAGGAGTCCAGAGGAGAGGGCAAAATGTGGCATTTGTCTGCCAACAGCAAGGAGTAACATTCTGGGGGGAGAGGATCTATTTTTCTCCCCTGAAAATCATACAAACACAGTAAAGTCAGCAGTGAGCATGTTAATATCTGTAGTGGAACCCTGATGCCCGCCTTTGCCCAGAATGAATTGTGATGCCATGGAGACTGTCCTGGTGGGACACTATTGCTATTTCTGCTACTGTCAGAAGCCTTCCAAGGTCGAGTCAGAGGCTGCATTGTGAGTTCTGTCCACACGTCTAGATTGCTGGTCCTTCCTCTTCTGGGCTTCCTCTTCAGTCCCTCCTCTGCTAAGAGAGGACCTACTGATTCTTTTTGTTTTTCTCCCCTCTAGTGTTAAACTTGGGAATTACACATCTGGTCTTCCAAAGACAAACTTCAGATCATCAGAAATTTCAAAAGGGTAAATGCCATGTTTTATATGAAAATAAAATTATGGTCATTTAACAATGTCACAGGTCTCAAGTGGATTCTGTTGGGAGGCAAATATGTTAGGATTGAAAAGAGATCCTGCAGAACACAGAGGACCTTTGCTGCATTCCCTGTCTTGTGTTGATTTTATCAACTGGGTATTTTTCACTTCAACAGGCCTCTATGGACATGAGCTAGTTTCTTCCTCCCAAATTAGCTGTTGATGCTCTTTGTCCACTCTTTCCCCTTTGTTTTTAGGAACTCACCCATTTAAATCTGTGTCTTAATTTCACTACAGCTATAGATTGTTTTCAATTTTTCAGGGATAAATAGTGGACTTTCCTTTTTCTTTTCCTTGTTTTCCAGAAATAAAGCAGCATTGATGGTAATGATTTATTTCTGAGTTCAACTTTGGAGATTGATTTGGAGACTGCATGTAAACCATAAGCGACAAAACCAGTCAGATATGTAGAGGGGAGGGCATGCAGCAGCTTGTCGGGTTTTCTATTTCATTTGTTTTTGCTGCAGTTCATATGTTTTTACTAATGTCTTCATAAAAATGAAAAAAATCATTCAATTTTGCTATAGTAAAAAACACACAGTGAGCCATTGGAACACCTCAGACTTTAACAATTTATTTATGAAAATTTAAATATCTTGGCGTGGTGACAGGCACCTGTAATTTCTATATTGGGTGGCTGAGGCAGGAGGATAGCTAGTCCAGAAGTTCCAGGCCAGATTAAGTAACAAAGAAAGACCCTGCATCTTTAAACAATGGTGGGTGGTGGGAGACATTTTTATTCTTTCAATTGGTTCCAAAAGTCTATTGCTATTGGACCAGCATTACAATTACATTATATAAATTTCATATTATTTGATAAGCTGCAATTTATAGAGTCTATTATTTAGGATTTGTCTTCTATTCTCTTTTAATTAATTTATTGTCATATATATGAAAAACAATGAATGTTATATTACATAACAGTAGCTATGAGAAAACATAAAGAATATGATAAATCACTTATAAAAATCTTTTATTCTAAAATTTAAATATTTCCTTTCTATTACTAATATTAATGTGTCTACACAGATGTATATATTAACCTAGGATACATAATCTATTGATACATAACCTGTTTTATTCTTATATTTTTCAATATTGTTTCAGCAGAGATTCAAGCAAGGTGAATATGTGTAGATCATTCAATGTGTTGATGTGTTGCCATCTGGCAAGGTTGTGTTAGCTGTGTGTGGTACACTTTCATCTCTATCCTGGGATCCGTAAGATATAAACATTTTAAAACATCTTCAACTTAATTTATATAAGCTGTTGCAAAATTTTCATGGCTTTTGTTTGATTGACATCAAGGCTTACCATTTTTTAATCACTGGGTATGTTTATTGTTTCTTATCTGTAGGAACAACTCATTTTCATTGACAACTTTCTCTACTTAGGAGTTTTAATTTATAGCTATTCTGTATGTGTAAGATACTGGATGTCACGTACTAGCAATGCCATCTAAGAAAATGAGGCATAGAAATATAACGAAAAATATGACTTAAAACTCCAACAACTGCATGAGAGTTGGATGTCTTCAACCATCCATTGATACGTTCCATGGCGAAAATAATGTGACATGGTGCAAAGAATAATAGAAATCAGTATAGTCTGATTTATTGCTTTTTCTTCTATTAGAAATAATAATTAATGCATACTTGACTCCTGTTGACCAATAATGACTGTTTTTCTTTGTTAGCTTCCAGTTCTTTACGTAAGTTTGAAAGAGCTGCTCACCCTAGCTCTGGATCCCATGGTCTGAATTTACCAGTCAGTTCATTTTGGAGGCTTCTGCTCATAATCACCTTGTGACACTTTCTGTATTCTCTGGTTGTGTTCTTCCTTTCTTCTAAATCAGGGAACTGAGTCTACAGTCCAGAGAACAGTGATTGGCACGATGTTCTCAGCCTTCTTGCAGAGGCCACTGTATTTGCTCAGCTTTGGAAATCAGAGCTCCACCGGCACAGCATAGCTTTCCTTACAGTCCTCTGCGCTCTTTATTCCCTGGGCTGCTCCAGTGTTATACTCATCCGTGATCATCTCCACATTTCTGACTTGGGCTGCAGTATTTCTTCACCAGATTTATGTTGCTGTGCCTCCCCTGCCCCCATTTTGGTGTGGTGACTGTTGTCTTTCCACTGATTTATTACTATGCAAATGGAAGATACATGCAGTAGTATTTGCTATTTTGCCTCTGTGGAGCGTGGGATTTTCCTATATCAGTTCCACAGTATGCCTTGGATGTTAGAAGATGAATTTCCTAGGATCTCAATCTGAATGGCTGGGTTAATTGCAGATGTTAATTCAAGTTTGGATGTGTAGGAAGCCAGCGAGCTCATTACTATAATAGATATTTTCCTGTTCTGATTCTTGGGTTTCCTGATGAGCTTAGAGAGTCAGTGTGGTTCTTCTCTGAAGAATCTTGTGAAAAATAACTCTTATGCAACTCAGTATTACCTTTAAAATAAATCCCCGACTGACTGATTCCTATAAGGTCTGATATCTCCTTTACTTTCATCCTCAGTGCAGGCCTTGCCACCACCCACCCTTTCTCTGCAGCCCAGTCCCACCTCATGCTCTTTGAATATCTCCTCTTAATGATTTAGAACACCAAAGCTACGAGGCAAAAATCATCCCTACTGACTTTTCACTCAGCTGGATCTGTATTCTTCACTTCTCTGAAACATCACTCCATTAGAAGGGAGACCTTTGTTCACCCATTTGGGGAAGGATTTAATCCTTTTATTAATGGTAACATTTTGGGTTTCTCTTACATATTTGTAAGCTCAGGTATCTTATGGCAGCAAATCTCTGGTTTATATCAAAACTCAGAAACTAAATAGGTTTCTAGATCTATATAGATTGTTAGACATAGCTCTTGCATCTAAATGCCTTACTATGTAAGAGGGTAAAAAACAATTAATTCCATGTAAAGTAATATTCTGCACTGACAAAAACTGGTGTGTGGCATAGAATTGATAGTTAAGGGTATGTGGCAGTGGCTTTTGTGTACTTCCTGTCTCTCCAGTGTGAGAGTCTTGTTCACTGACTCCCGTGTTCCAGAGCAATGCAAAAACTTACACCTCAATATATGGGTGGGGGAGCATGCAGCATCTACAACCATGCTTAACTTTCCCTTCAGCTGATTCTACAGGAAATCAACGAGTTTTGGTTGTGGCCTGTCTTTGGTCTCTTTTTGCTTTTATTTTACTCTTTTCCACAGTAAGCCGTTAAGTGGATTCCAGGTAGAAACTAGTAATTGTAATGGGTGGAGACCAGGGTTCATGGATCCAGAATTTTGGTTGAGTGTTAGTCTCTCCCTTTTTGGTGATGATAACTAGGAATTGGACCTAGAGCCCTGTGCTCACAAGGCATATGAGAAGGGTTTTTGTAGTAAAGTTTCCCTGTTGTTGGCAACAGCCAAACAGAGGGTGTTGTTTGCTTCAGAGTTTCATGCAACACCATTGAAAAACATCTTTTGTCAGACTCCATGAGTCCTTTAATTAGTAGGTATTCACTATAGAATTTAACATATTGTTTTCAGTGTTGGGTGTGTGTTGACTTATGTGGATGAGCTGAAAGAAGCTCCCACAATGCAGATAGGGCCTAAATAATCTGCCATTTGCCAGTCCAAGATTCCAGTCCTCACTGAACAGAGCCAGGGCTGTTTCCATTGTAGCCTTAGGGATCATTTGGCTTTTTCTCGTTATCCAAATTAACTTAATTTTCTAGATCAAATGTGCAAAATGAGATGATGTGATTCATTGCCAAAAAACGTTAGCCAACCACAGATCAAACTGTCTGTCTGTGGTATGGAGGTCAAAATGCAGATGGAAGTTCTGCACAGCTGCAGAAGAGAAGTGTAGGCCAGCTGGCTTATCAGAGGGCCTAGATGCCAAACCTCTTCCTGCATTAAAATATATAAGTAGAAAACCAGAGGGCTTTTGCTGGAAAACTGTATGGGAAGGAAAAGGAGTCGATGCTGTCGGACCCTGGTGAGGGTGAGTGGTATCGTTGAAGAATGTCTAGACCTGGAACCATGGTCATCCCAGCATCCTCATCACCATGGAACTGGATCTGGAGAAATACCTGAAGCATAAGAACCACGCAGATCAAAAGACCAGCTGTGGGAACAGTGTGGCAGTGATGTGGATAAACACACATTTTTATGGAAACGTTGAACGGAACTTGCTGGGTGCTTTTCCGTACAGCGGTGGCAATGGAAAGAGGCTCTTCCCAGGACACGTGGACAGTGGGCCTCATCACAAAATGGAAACATGTGGAACCACTGAGGCTTTCCAAGAACTATTTAGCTCAGCTAGAAGTACAGTCATATGATAGCCTCCTAAGAGTGGAGGAGAAAGCCAGAAGGCCCTGGTCAATGCTAACTTAATTCAAAACCATTTGAGAGGACAATGGTTCCAAACGACCACTTAAAGTGGTCAGATCTGCACTCAGAAAGTGACCTAAAGGATGTGGAAAAGTTATCTGAAGAAATCACGTAGATATACTGATTTTACCACTGGCAAGAGCACCAAATGGGTTAAAATGCTTGCCATGCAAGAGGATGGCCTGAGTTCAATCCCTAGAGTCCACAGTGGAAGGAGAGAACTGAATCTCCCAAATTGTCCTGACCTCTGCATGCACCATGTGCCACATGTGTGTCCAACTCTCACACACATGTAATTCACACATGCATAGGCACACAGTATATTAATAAATTTAATAAATTTTATTAAAGACATATTACTTCATAAAATGCTGTTTTCTGGGTTACAGTTAGACTAAACAAAGCAAAACAGTTTAATCTGTGTGTGTGTGTGTGTATGTGTGTGGTGTACTATGTTTTGTGTTTCCTTATTCATGTGTGTACACTTGTACCTGTGGTTGTATGTTTATTCTTGTTCATGTATACACTTAAGTGTGGGGGCATTGTCTCTCTCTGTCTCTCTGTCTCTGTCTCTCTCTCTCTATAGCTATAAAAAGATATAGATAAATAGATAAAATATACAATCTATTATATATTTTATATTTTAAAGATATAAATACAACCTGTTCAGTCCATATAATGCTATTTGTGTGCGCGCTTTCAAGGCTCACCATTTGGCATTAGATAATCAATTAGTGTGTTCTCCCGTGGGAAAGCCGACTTCACTGTTTCCAGCATTTCTTAGTCGCCTGTCGTTCTTTACCTAGTGTAGAGGCCCCAAATCTTTCCCCCTGCCCTTTAGCACATTCATTGGTGTCCTTATTCAGGTCACTTTTAGGTAGCCTTGTTGGTAATGTCTTTGCTTTTTTAAAGGGGAAAAAGTTTCTTCAGCTATCTTTCTTAGTTATTTAATCTCTATTCTTCCCTGTCTTAGTTTTTTATTCATTCTGTTCCTATTTCCTACCTACTTTAAATGACATGCTCATGTTATTTTAATGTAGAAAGGTAAACAATAGTTCGAGTATACAAAGATGGTAGGCTAACATGCTTCAAAGAGAGTCATGCTCTTAACTGTTTAGGATTTCCAGTATTTACTTCAGTGAGTCTTTTCATTCAGTTGTTTTATGATGATATTTGGCAATTTCAAAAATAAGCACCACAACCATCATTTCTGCATTAATCCAGAAATCAGAAATAACCTACACTTCTGCCTACAATAATACTTTTATTTTACAGATTACCTTTTCAAGTATCTTCGAATACATTGTGATCCTTGAAGAGCCTTCTGATTAGTTGCATAAATACATCATCTTTGAACCAGTTGCTGATGGAAAGCAGAGAGCCAGGGAAAGGAAGGTGCTCATTTAGCTAGTGCCTGACTCCGTCTTACAGACAGGTTCATCAGTTGTTACGAATCTGTCTAAAGTTTCAAATGTTTTAGATGCGGTTGTCTGTAAGACTACAAGTGCCAACCGGGCGATGGTAGCACATACCTTTAATCCCAGCACTTGAGGGGCAGACCCAGGAGGATCTCTCTGAGTTTGAGGCCAACCTGGTCTATAAGAACTAGTTCCAGGACAGGCACCAAAGCTACACAGAGAAACCCTGTCTCAAAAAACAAACAAACACAAGTGCAAGTGCTGGCCTTATTTGATAAGGCAGAGGCAGCTAGGATTTGTTCACACGAAACCTCAAGCTTGCCACTAAATAGAAGATGGCCTGGTTCAAAACTCCGCTCACTAGCTATGTAAACAAGACCTGCAATATTTCATCTTGTAATGCTCTTATTGATAGCAATGATAAGAGTCATATGTGGTAATATGATTACTATTGTTATTGATGCATTAGATGCTTTAAAAAGAAGCTCATAAATTACATATTCTTTATCTCAAAACCTGGGGTCTTTTGTAAGATGTGCAAATATGTAGTAAAAGTACGATGTGTAAATATGTAATATAAGTAAGATGTGCAAACATGCAATATAAGTAAGATGTGTAAATACCACATGTGAAAATATGTGGTATAAGTGAACATGCAAGAATTTTAATACTATAGACTCTGTAGGTATCTAGAAAACTTGTTCTGGTCTCTGTCATGATTTTCCTGCAATTTCAGTTTTCTCATCACTCAAAATAAAAGTTAAATATTGGCAAATTATTCCTTTAACTATCATGCAAATGTCTTAAAAATGTTGCCTTAAAGAAGTAAATCATTTTGGGTATCCTGGTGTTGCATCTTGAATATTCAATATTCCAGAAAAAAATCAAAAGCAAACAATAACAGTAACAAAACCCCAAACCTCTTTTTACCTATACCAAGGTCTCAATATGCCAGTCCCCAAGCAAGAAAACTCTTCCAATGTTCCGTGGCACCCCTTTCTGGTCTGTTCCCCACACATAATCTTTGCCATTGTACACATTCATTCATTCAACACACAGCGTTTGTGCTTCAGCAAGGGTATCTATGGGCTTGTCGGTGAAGGAAGCTGTGTGATGTGGAAAAGAACACAATTCTTCTGACCTGAATTTGTCTCCTGTCTCCTCTGTCACTCTTCTGAAAGCATTAGGATCGGCTTCCCAAATACACACAGTTGCCTCCTCGTCACTGTAGCTTGTGGGCCAGCGAGGTCAGCACGGCACGGCAGTGCTTCCCAAGCAGAATGTCCTGAAATTGCTTTTCTAATTGAAGCATCTGCCCTAATTAGCAAGCCTGACTCCATGAGCTTCCCAGGTCAAACACTTTAGAGTACCTTCTGTGATGGAATTCAGATTTCTCTAAGATCTTCAGACTGTAAAAAAAAAAAATTTCAAAGTACCCAGACATTCTGAGAAACCTTAATGACCTATTGATATCCAGATGACATGCTCCCCAAAAGAATTTCACAACTTTTTTCTTTAATAATGTTTTTATTTGTTCTTTGAGAAATTTCATATAATGTATTTTCGTCACATCCATTCTCTTCCCCCAACTCCTCCCAGGTCCATCTCTGACTCCTGGCCCACCCAAATTTATGTTCTCTCTCTCTCTCTGAAAAAAATGAGCAAACAACAAAACCTCACCATGAGTCCAATTTGTACTGGCTGACTAGTACTAAGCCTGATGCTTGTCCAAGGATATGGTCAATACACTCAGTGTCACTCCGTTGAAGAGAACCGACTTTCCCTCTGCCAGCAGATATCAAGGGCCAATAGTTTCTTGGCTACGAGTAGGACTTCCGGCCCACTTTTCCCCCTCCATTCTGGGCTTTTGTCTGTCTCATGCTTATATAGGTTTTGTCCATGCTGTCACAGTCTCTGTGAGTTCATGTGAGTATCATCTTTGTTTTGTCTAGAAAACTATGTCTCATTAAAGCCAATTAGCACCTCTAGTTACTACAATCTTCCCACTTCCCTTCTTCTTCAACATAAATCCCTAGAACGGAAGGATTAAATTGAGTGGGGAATGGGAGGATAGGATAGAGGACGGGAAATAGGGCTAGGTCCTTTTTAGAAAGCCACATAGAAACTTAACTACTGTAGAAACTTCCTACAATATGTGGATACATAAAATAGGCTTAAAGGTATAAATGGAGTTACCATGGAATGGGATGGGGTTGGGAAACAATATCCAACTGGACATCATATGCTTCTAAATTCCATAACTTTATACATTAGTAAATGATTGTGGAAAGACCAGTTTCTAGTGTTTTCTTTCACGTTGCCCCTCCTTGGAATCTCAGAAAGGTGCAGTCTGGCTGCTAATGAACACTATCACCATATTGCTTTTGGTGCAAACTGATCAAAGACCAAGGTAACGTGCTTCAAGGCTGGACACCATCTCAACGTTGAATGCATTTTTAGCTCCAGGTGTTAAAAGAAGGGAAGAACTGGATTCATGCGAGCCCACAGTGAATCTGTGACCATTGATGGAAAGCAGATGAAGAATTTGGTGAGCTCTACATAGGCAAATAGTGGAGAAAATTCTTTGCCGGGGCAAATATTATGGGAGCAAATCTGGGGAAGTATAGCCCAGGTGTAAGCATCGCTGAATGTGTTAACATAGACTTAGGTTGTGTCATTTGTCCACCCAATGGAATCAGCTAACCTAGTTCCCAGCAAGGAACTTCCTCCTTAAGTGATGCCTTATCAGGTAAGGGAATAGTAGAAGCCAATCTATGTCAACAACAAAATGGGCTTAAATAAAATGGGCAAGTTTCTAGAAAGCATCCACATATTGAAACTGAACAAAGGGGGTATAAATAACCTGAATAAGATGGACAGCAATTAAAGAAACTAAATAAACTTCCAAGAAAGAATAATAGCCGAGGTTCAGATTCCGTTGCCTGTGGATCCTACCAAACATTCAGAAAACCAGGGCTTGTCCATGTAAGACCGATTCAAAACACCCAAAAGAAACACATTCAGATTCACTTCACGAGCAGGGACTCAACATTCTAAGAGCATTCTAGAAAACCAAGCCAGCCATACATTCCCAGGATTATGAAGTATACTCACTCACAGCGAAGTCGTGAGTTTGTAGGGATCCTTCTTCTACCATAGGGCCAAGTGTAATGCTTTACTGATCTTGAACCTTGATGCCTTTTCCCGAGAGCCAGAGATCTGGATGAGAATCTGATTCTTTACTGTCATGGGGAAGTTCATTTGATTCTGTTTCAATAAGCAAGACAAGGCGCCTTCCAGGCCACGTCTATGTATTACGGCCTATAGCCTCTAAACCTTCCGTTTAAGTGCCTCTAGGATGTTTTTCGGGACTGCTGACTCTAATATCAACCCTGAAACCGTTGAGTCAGCACCTAGATTTTAACAAGAATCTTAATTCTGGCACACACATTAAACTCTGAGAAATATTGGCGTTTCATAATGACATTCTTTCCTCAAGGGCCTGTAGAAAGTTAGCACCCATCGACAGCAGCCACATGCAAAGACTGTTCCCCAGCAGTCTATGGGGACCAAGCTCTGTGAAATTCCTTTCTCTCTGACAAGATCCAACAAAACTGCACTCTGGATTTTAGTCTTTTTTTTTTAAAAAAAAATAAATTACACAATGGATCCTGTTCACCATCCTTGGTTCAAGTTGGAACCCGTTTTTGAAGTGGAAAATTGAAGCTCAAGGTAGGTCTTAGCCAGGCCCTTATTTGGGAACTGTCTGGAGGCTGGGAAAGTCTTGGGGTGCAAATACTGGGAGAGCCTCCAGCCACTCATTTCCCCTCCGCGTTTCGCTACTGAAAAATATTCTCACTGAACCTCCAGGTGGCGCTATGATCACGTAGTTTCTGAAGGCCTTCGCTGTCCCCACCAAACAGGGACCTAATAGGAAAACAGTGCTGTGATTTCCTCTTTCTCCTCTCCCCTCTCCTCTCCTGTCTCTCTCCTCTCCCGACCCTCTCCTCTCCCCTCCCTCCTTTCTCCTTCCCTTCCCTCTTTCTCCTCTCTCCCTCCTTCCCTCATCCTCTCTGTCTATTTTTTTCTTCAAATTCTACTTATTATCTCAGTTTCATGAGGCAAAATATGCACACATACCCAGTCTCAACTACTTCTTTTCTATTTTACATGAAAACTTTTGGCATACATTTAATGTTCCATTTTATGAAAAAACTGGTTATTATTCATATCTTCATAGTTTTTCGGTTTTCGTATTTTTATTTCTTGAGAATGTGTCTCCAGGCAAGACTGGCCTTGAGGTCTCTATGTAGCTGAGAATGAACTTAAATTTTGGTTCCTGTTACCTCTGCCTTCCCAGCACTGAGATTACACAGTGTGAGACACCATACCATCTTTTTATAGTGATGGGATCAAATCAGGGCCAGCAACACAGTCTGTGAGTTGAGCTACATCCCCAAGTATAGTCCGGTCTTCAAAACCATTAACACGGATTCTAAGTCACACAGTTCATTAATGTATATCTACTTAGAGTTTAAAATACAAGCTTTCGGGATGAGCTTTCCAGGATTAAACCTGCTAGCAAAATAAACCTCATGGGCTTAGCCCTAGTGATAAAGCCCAGAAGACATAAAGCAGAGATCAAGAGAAGGAGGCTTTAATTCTTGACTCTGTTCTTAATTGTTATTTTTGTGTTTTCTGTTTATTTTTGAATTGTCATTTAACTACATTTGCTCCTTCCTGTTCCTCCCTCCAAACCCTTCCATATTTGTCTTCCCAATACAGGAATCTTTAAACTTAATCCGTCTATGACACCTGCTCATGTAAGAAATTTTTACAAGACTCAGTGTATATAACTATTAAAATCATTTATACAAATGAGTTTTGAGTAAAAATAAAAACAAATAATTTATTAACTCCTAATAAATCACAAGCAAATATAAATAAACATAAATTTAATTTAATTTTTATGTATGTGCCAATAAATTGTTTATTTACTTGGGTTTTTTTTTTTTTGGCAGGGTTTCTCAGTGTAACAGTCCTAGCTGTCTTGGAACTATCTCTTGCAGACCAGGCTGGCCTCAAACTCACAGAGATCTACCTGCCTCTGCCTCACAAGTGCTGGGATTAAAGGCGTGTGTCACCACTGCCCGGCCTATTTACTTGTCCCACTACTAGGCATTCCTCAGAGTTCCATAGCTGAGGATAGCCTTGGACTCCTAACCTTCCTGCCTCTACCTTCTAAGTAACCACCCAACTTTATGTTTATGGCAAAAAAGAAAATCAAACAAGTGAATCATCAATAAGACAAAGAAAAAAGGCCCAAACAAAGAAAATTGGACCAAAAAGTCCAGAATGAAACCATTTTTGTGACAGTCAGCTACTCCTGGGCAGGGGGCCTACCCTGAAGTCTGGTGGATACACCCAGTGAGACTCCCCTAGAGAAAAGTGATCTTTTTCCTTTTTCCTTGCCAGAAGGTATCAGAGCTGAAAAATCTCTTGTTTGGTGGTGGAATTCTGTGTCCACTTTCCCTGTTAGCGCTGGGACCCAGACTGACTTAAACCTTTGTTTACGTTTTTAAAGCACTGTGGCTTGCATGGTGATCTTCACTTCTACATCTGCCAGATGATCTTTACTTACGATTTTATCCCCATTGTTGGGATGGGCTTATATTTCAGTGCATATGACAATAAGTTTAAATCTACATTGTTATTATGCTCTCTTTGAATTATTTAAATGCTGAAGAAGGAGCAGCAGCTGCTAAAGGATGTTTGCTTATAATTGCTGCTGAATTAATCCAAGATAGGTATTTGAAAAATACCTTGACTTCAAAATTGAAGTCAAAAGATATGTTACTTTGGAAAAGAGGTTTTGCTTTTGTTTCCACAGGAGACTATTAATTCATTCTGAATTAAGAAAAATCAGATTTGATCAAGGAAGACCATCTGAGAAATCTCTGGTAGGAACAGATGGCCCAGATTTCTGAGTTCTACATCCAGAACAGATTCAAGACTGCTGCCTGAGATAGTCAAGCATCACAGGATACTCCAGTCAGGACTTGATCATAATTCTAAATTTTCTTTAGATCCCCATAAGATTATCAGTGCCCCCAACCAGCAGGAAGTAGTCTGGGAAACTACACCCACATTCCCCAAAAATGGACTATGGATATTTTCCTTTGTTTAGAATGTTAATTACAAGTTGTTATGGCTAATGGTCAGGAGAAAAGCTAAACAAAGGATATGAGATTTAGAGTTCTTGAGGTTTTTTTTTTTTTTAAAGAGGGGGAAGTGGTGTGGGACAATGATCTGTATCCTGTCAGTTATATTTTAAATAAATGCTGATTGGCAAGTAGTCAGGCAGGAAGTAGAGGCAGGGCAACAAGAACAAGAGAATTCTGGGAATAAGGAAGTCCTAGTCTGCAGTCCTTTACCCAGCCACAGAGGGAGCAAGATGTGACTGCTTCACTGAAAAAGGTACCGAGCCATGTGGCTAACATATAGTAGAATAATGCGCTAATATAACTTATAAGAGTCAATAAGAAGCCTGAGCTAATGGGCCAATCAGTTTATAACTAATATAGACCTCTGTGTGATTTCTTTGGGACTTAACACTTGTGGGAACAGGGCAGGACAGGAACTCAGTCAACATCTTCCCTTCCCATGAGAAGAGGAATGACTTTTCTGGGTCCCACACTGGGTGGGAGTTAGCCAATTACCTTTTACATCTTGGTCCCTTTAAGATGTTCTGCCACTTTGAGCAAGTATGGTCTTCGAGGACACAGACCTCTTCTGCTGACTTGCCCCATGTGATCCAGATATTTCAGAAAACCACACTGGACGTTCAGTTTCCAGGTGGCAGACAACTTCGCCTTCAACTTCTGAGCCCCATGTCTGAGGTTTCTGTGGGCCGTAAATAGATAGCATGAGCTGCAGTGAAGCAAAAAAAAAAATCAGAAGATGCATCCAGGATTTAGGATTTTAGGGCCAGAGGCACAGATCTTGCTAGGAAGTGAGAGGAGGGCCAGCAGTGAGATGGCTCAGTAGGTAAAGGCACCTCCAGCCTGGCCTGGTGGCCTGAGATTGAGTCTTAGGATCCACAAGGTCGAAGGAACCATATCTCGCAAGTTATCCTTGGACCTACGCATGCATGATGTGACATGTGGACTCTCATGCCCCACACAAATAACAAAATAATAACTCTAAAACATTAAAAGGAGAAAGGAGAAACGGTGAAGAGGCTTCATTTAACTACACATCCCTGGAAGTGTCTCATGTCACTGCTTGAAGAGGAACCTGCCAACAAAGTACTCTGGTTGTTTCAATTCCCACAAGAACAGAAAAATGCTGTCCAATCAAAGATAAGCCAGAATGGAAGTGGATCAAACAGAAAGCTGGGACCCAGGGCTCTCTTTATTTATCACTGAAAAGACTGCCCGGTGCTAAGCAGGTGTGCAGCATGAAAAGTCATAGTCTTCCAAACTCCTGAATCTCCCCCTTTGGTCTCCTGTCCTTGCGTTTGAGGCATTCAAGAAACCTTTCAGTTAAAAACCTGCATGGAGGAGAGCACTGCGATAAAAGGTTAGCAACGTTGGGTACTCATTAAAACCATGTTTATTAACATTCTCCGTAAGAGGGAAAAATGTGATTCAAATGTTAATTAATTCAACTTCTTATAAATCTTGACAGGAAGAATAGCCAGTCCATCATCCCCACCAGAGGTGTTTTCCTGCAGGAAATGCTGGAAAGAATTACCTTAGAACCATCAGTTCTTTTGCTCCTGCCACTGGGCAATATTCACACTGTATTTTTTAACAGCAACTCTATGGGAGAGGATTTAAAGGTTGTCTATGGTCTTTACTATGTTCTTATTCCTATTTGGGTTTTCTATTGAAGGTATTTTTCCATTTCCTTACCATTATAGGTTTTAGAAAGTTTACACGCAAGTTGAAAATTACCTTTTCTGATTTTAAAATATCAATAAAATTCATGAATATCAAATATAGTAAGAATTAAAAAATGTTTAGTGAGTTCAGGTAAGAGCACTCTGTTACAGAATCTGAAACATGGGCTCCAAGCTACACTGAAATAAATAAATATTGAGCTATGATTCAGCAATGGCCTGAATCATGACTGCTTTAAGGAAAAAGCATGGGTTACAAGGTTTGCTTGGATCTAAGCTCCCTAGGTCCCTGTCCAATCCCTATGACCCTTCTCATTCAAGTTTTTCATGGGTTCATTTCTTCTTCTTCTTCCTGCTACCATCCTCCTGTTCTCAGGGCAGGATTTATAATAAACTCCCCTCTGTTGGGGCAGTGAATCCCTCTGTATGTAAAGGAACTTGTTGTCAAATGCGTTGACCTGAGTTCAATTCCAGGGACCCATGTGGTGAAATGAAAGAACTGATTACTGCTAGTTTTCCCCTGAGCTTCACACCCACAGTATGTCAAGAACACACACACACACACACACACACACACACACAAAAGCACACACACACACACACAAACACAATAAATGCAATTTTTATAATTTCCTTCCTTTGAGATGCACCCTGCAATTTAGAAGTGTATCTGGTAATGGTTACTTGCGAAGTTTTAAAAAACTTGATTTCTAGTCCTTGAATTTTCCACTTAATAGATTTTTCACTTATATCTACTTGGACAGTTGATGATCTCAAAGACTTCACAAAAGGACCATGAAGACAAAACAATCCATCATAACAAATGTGATTTGCTTTTAATAGCACATGATATTGTTTTTAATCACTTACTAAATCCTACAAGTCATTTATTCTGTTCTTTATCAACTTCACTATGTAGGCAGTGGGTATTTATTTTGTAGGTGATGGGTTCATTGTAGATAAGATTTGTACCACAAAACATCACACACCTCCTGAAAAGTGAGGCTGTATCTAAGAAGGAAAACAGAGTGGAATGGTGCTTTCTGCTTTAGTTTTAAATGTAGTAGTGGGACTCAGTGGGTGTGAGGTTTGTTGTGCAAGTGAGGATGCTCAGTGACCCTGAGCACATTTGTAATCTGGTGCA
>JAQHUG010000161.1:4014963-4030991 GCA_028555095.1 Dicrostonyx torquatus
CCAGGCAGCTCTTTATTCAACCAATAAGAGTAATACAAAATACAGGAGAACACTCCCACATCAAGTTAGTATTTCTGAATTGTATTGCTGCTATATGGTTCATCACACATTAACCGCCTCGTAATTCTGGAAGTTCAAAACATTGAAGTAGCTTTTGTTTACTAAAACCAAATTGTCAGGAGTGAGGGGGCATGCTCCCAGTGGTCTGAGGTGAGATTCTGTTGCCTACTTTATCAACTCTGGTGGCTGCAGGAACTCCTGTGTTCTGGATACTTCTCTAATCTCCTTCTCTACAAGGTTTCTCTGCCTGTCCGCAGAATCTCCCTATTCCCCATGCTTGAGAGAACAGATCTCGCTAGATATAAGATCCAGAATATTTCAAGGTCAATCGCTCTCCTCAAGTGTGTTGTGTCACCACATGCTGCATAGTTTTCCGTGGCACGTGGTGTTCGCAGATTCTTCGGATTGGGAGGTAGACGTATCTTTTATAGGCGTTGACATTCACTTTTCTACAGTTGGCAATTTCATAGGTAATTCCAATGTCAATTTGTTCAGAGAGTGACGTTCAAGCTGTGTTCTTGCTCAAGACACTGGAATGAGGAAGAAGAGACTGTGTAGGTAGAAACAAGGAAGATGAGTTTACCAAGGAAGAAGGACAGCAGTCACTGCTGCTCAGAGACAAGGAAGGAAACAAATCGAGAATGATGTTGCTATAGTTTGATCTAAAATAGTCAAAGGCCATATGCTAAAGTCTTGGTGGCCAGCTGATGAACCCTAGGGAAACAGCTGACTCATGCGTCCTCTCATCTTGTTGATATAGTAATCCACAAGTGGCTTCCTAATTTAATGGACCACCGTGAAGTTGCAGAACCTGAGGAAGCAGGGTTTAGTTAGAGGAAGTAGATTATTGAAGATATGCTCTGGGAAGTAAAAGGATCCATAAATGTGAGGATCATTTCTATGTCTACCATACAGTGAGTTTTTCTTCTGTTGTAAAAAAACTTGATTGATCAAACATAGATACCAGAACTCAAATAGACAGGGCAGGTTTCTGTCTCAGTGCACCACCCCTAGAGTTAACGGTCTGCAAGCTTAGAGCACTCTGCATTGGTATCTGATTTTATGTGTCCCCAACATTAACATCTTGTTCTGCTGAAAAGCCATAGAGTTACTTGTTTTCCTCTTAGGCTGGCTCAGCTTTGGCTTCTCTTTTATGACCAGATGCTTTTATGACATTTCAATACATGACTACTTACTGACTGGGCTACTGAGCTCATTGCATTGAGTTCTTATAGAAACCCTCAAAGAAAGGCCATAAAGAGAACTGAACCCATAAAGCCCTCAGATAAAATGCCATGTACTACCTATAGGCTGGTGTAATCATGCACTTGGTTTTCAGACCTTTCAAGCCTTCTTGTCTAAAAGGAGACTTTATTCTATCTTGATGAGTAGTGAAACAAGTAACACATTTAAAGTGTTCAAATGAAAGCTGGAAAAGACAGTCTTTCATAAAGCCAGGTGTTGTCTTTATTGTGATCATTCATCTCCATTTGCCTGAGGTATCTCAAAGACAAGTGGTATAGATAAGCTGACCTCCTTTCAGATTCTACACCCCTCTCACTCCAATAGAAGGGAGGGAAAGGACCACCCCTCCTTCCAGTCTCTACAGTAGTGGGTATCTGCCAGTGAGGCTTGCTCATTCAATTTTGATTGGTGGGGTGTCTATTGGCATGGTGATGGATTTCTGACTCTGTATGATAGGCAAAGACATTGCTTAGGGATTCTGTAAAGTAATAGAGATTGCAGAGGCCCAGCTTTAGATAACTACCATTATCTGGGTTTTTCTTGTTTACTGTAGCTAACGTTAAATATTTTGTCAAGGAAAAATTTAGTGGTTATAGTTAACTCATGCCATCCTCTGTCACAGAAAAAAGAAGAGAACAAACCACCACTATTTAAATGCCTCAAATCACAAAGTCCTTCAATTCTGTTTTCTTAGAAAAACTTTGAAACCAAATCTTTCAAAGAACTGTGTCATTTACAGACAGAAGAATAGTGATCTTATTATTCTCCTGTCCTCGTGCAACCACTAAAATCAGTTCTAAACCAAGCAGTGACCACACAATGCATTAAAAACCATTCTGATGAGAAACCCATAGGAATTCCCTTCACTAAGCAATAAAAGTGGTCATTTAGGAAATCCATATTCAATAAACTATTCATGTTTCATTCAAGAAAAGAATTGTTTTCAAGACAATTTGCTCTATTAAAGGTATTCGCCTCATAGTGCATAAATGACTTTTAGTAGAGAACAAAAGTTAGTGACTGCCAATTGGTGAATTCCTAAAGAAACTCTCAAAATGATAATAATTTCTCATTTACAAATCACATTTAGGAAGAAAGGAAAATTTGTTTAATGCCTATGCTATTTTAAAGGGATGAAAAGTGTATAGCTTATTCTGTTCACCTAGGAACATGGCTCTCCATCATTGTTACACACTAATTTCTTGATTCCTTTTCAAGCTACACATGCTTAAAATATACAGGCTGAGATGTTTGACACATACAAAACGAACACAAAATGGCAAAACACATCACCATCCTGATGTTCCTGGTAATCATTCCTACCTGCTTTTCTACATCCACACACCACATAAACGTTCTCTATTAAGTTTTAACTTCTTCATTTGGATCAAATTATAAATTAAAGTGAAGTTGTAAGATATACCACAGGGGTCCCTTATACAACCCACCCTGCAATAATAGTAATATGTTAATATTATAGTAATTTATCAAGCCAGTAAGCTAATATTCATATGGCTTTCAGGCTTCATTGGAATCTCACTTCCTTGTATATGTACATAGTTCACTGTAATGTTACTATTTGTGTAGATTCATGGGACCAGAGTTGAGTTACTGTCAGACTCCAACATAAGGATTCCTACTGCTTTCATTTTCCAGTCACAACACCTGCTTCCTCTGCACTCCCTCCCCACTCCCTAACCTCTAAGAGTTACTGATTTCTTCACCATTTATGATGTCATTCTGTCATCTGTTTTGTGCCTTCAAAAAAATTCCTGTTTCTATCTTTCCTTACTCGGTTGTGGGAAATTTATTTTGTCTCCGATGATTGACATGTTAAAGGTATATCAGAGTCAGGAAGATATTTTGGTAAAGATTTATTTCTGTTGATTTTTAATTGTGTGTGTGTGTGTGCATTGCGTGTGTGCACACGTGCATGTGGGTGCAGATGAATGGAGCACAAAATAGGGTCTCAGATCTTCTGGAACTAGAGTTACAGGTAGTTGCTACCTACGAATGTAGGAGCTGGGAACTAAGCTTGGGTTCTGTACAAAAGCAGCAAATGCTTTTTACTGAGGCACATCTTCAACCTTGGGTGTGGATATTTTGATTCATGGAATCAACATAGTTTTCTTGGTGTCTCCATTTACATCACTTGGGTGTGAGGTGGTGGTGTTTTGTGTGCTCTGGTAGAAACGGCTCTTTATCACTTGCTTTTTGAAATCTGTGCCTTCATAAATCCTACACTGGCGCATTATGATCCATAAAGTAGGTCATGCCATGTTGCCTCAAATGCACTTCACTTTGGAGCACACTCTCACCCACACTTACAGCTTGGATGCGCATGTATTTGTTTCACAGGGAATAAAAATATTACTGTGTGATATGCTTTGTACTTGGCTGGGAATCAAGCAGGTCTCAGTATCAGCTGCAACACACATTCGCATATTTTTAAGTAAAAGTTGCATGTAGAAAACGGGAATAACGAATGAAGTGTTAATGCCAAGTTGTATCTAACCCAGCAAGATACCTTATGTGGATTAATTTTCAAAATGAATTTCTTAATTATTTCAAATGTGATTAAGTAAGAAGGTAGTGACAGGTTTCAAGATAACACCTCTGTTCTTTAAATACTGCCTACTGGGAGTGGATGCGTATCCCTATCTTACTCCCCAGGAACCTTGAAAGATGAAAGAGATCAAAAGGGAATTGAAGGAGTCTGGGCTTCCATAACATACCATACCCGGAGAAGTTATAAAGCATTTTGTAATCAATTCAGAATTCATTCAATTGTTTCAGAAAGCAATGTTCTCATACAGTCTCTCTGTTCTCTGCACCCATGCAAGTACCAATTTTACCCATTTAATTATGCAAGTGAAACTTCTGTTGTTATGCCAAATACCCAGGAGAAATCACTTAAAGGGAAGAAATCCATTTGGGGCTGGTGACTTTAATTTCTGGTGAACTTGCCTCCTTGCTTTGTCCTGCAGTGTGGAGGGGCAGAACGTCATAGGAGTAGAGGTGTTGGAAGAGCGAAGGTACTCATCTCATAGAATCAGAAACTGAGTGAGAAAGGCAGGGAGAGATAGAGGACAAGAGACTGTTTAATGGCATGACCCAATGGCCTGTCCCCTCTACCAAGACTATATCTCCAAGTTTCTACCAAAAGGATCACTAGCTAGGGACCAACATTCAACACAAGTCTGGGGGTAGTATTGCATATTTAGATGATAATAGCAATTAGCAGGAGAGAGATGAAAAGACACAGAGACAGACAGATAT
Organism: Dicrostonyx torquatus; assembly: GCA_028555095.1. Lineage (NCBI taxonomy): Eukaryota > Metazoa > Chordata > Mammalia > Rodentia > Cricetidae > Dicrostonyx > Dicrostonyx torquatus. Next base: position 4,019,548 of record JAQHUG010000161.1, read on the forward strand.
GCAGAGAGTCAGATACAAAGAGATAGAGAGAGACAGACATTGGCTCACACGATTAGGAAATCTTGGCTGCTGAATTCATAATCTGTTGGGGGGAACATCTAACTATAGCCAGGAAAAACTTGAAGCTCGTCCCCAAATCCATCTTCTGTGGAGGCAAATGCAGTGTACTATACAATCAGGAAAGAGTTGATGTGGACACTCAAACAGAAGGCTGCTAAAATCAGAGTTTCTCTTGTTTAGGGAGGTCTCACCAGTTCCATTCAGGTCTGATTAAATAAGGTCCACCTACATTGTGGAGATTCACAAATTTAAATGTAAATACCATACATAAACAGTTCTAGAGAATACATGAAGACCAAATAATGTTGACCAAATATTTGATCACCTTGACCTAGCCATAATGACACCTAACTGTCACACTGACTTTTATATTTTCCTTAATGGGTAAGTTTTCTGGAGTCACTGTACTGAAAGAATGCAGAGGACAGTGTAGCTTGCACATTGTAGAGGGGTTTGCTGGATTCAACATATCCATTGGCCACATATTCTTCACCAATTATCTCTCTATATATTCTGGCATTTGCCTAGAGATCTGTCATTGCCTGGTTGATGATGTCCACTTAAATTCAGGTCTACAAATACCAAGAAAACAATTAAAATGTCTTACAACTGTACTTCCTTTGACTGTTGGCTCTGAAGTTGGTTTTCAGACACAGACTACTGCAACACAACGTCTGAGTTCATTTTGCTTCACACCAATCAACTCAATATCTACTGTGTGTTATATAATTTAATTAAATTTTGACACTATCTAGAGGGTGTTAACATAGGATTTTGAAATTGATCAGTTCAATTCACAAGACTACTAATATTAGAAATACAATTGAAAAGCTAAGGCTCTCTCTCCTTCTCTCTCTCTCTCTCTCTCTCTCTCTCTCTCTCTCTCTCTCTGTGTGTGTGTGTGTGTGTGTGTGTGCGTGTGTGTGTGTGTGTGTGTGTGTGTATACACCAAAAGTCAATGTTAAGAGCTACCTGCCCCCAACTCCTGTGCTGGGATGTACAGACACATTCTGCTACACCCAGCGTTTTATGATAGTGCTTGAATGTGAACTCAGTCTCCAGGGAATTTGTGATAAGCACTTTACTGATAGTCATTTCTCCAACTGCTTTCTGTGGATCTAGTGCCCAGGATATGGCCTGAGGATTAACTACCTCTTCAGACTTGGTAATTTCACATGATAGCTCACAAAACTCAGAGAAATGAGGTTCTCACAATTACTCAGTTATAATAAAGGATGTAACAGATTTTGTCAAATTTAGTCTGTTACACATAGAGCAAGGTACATGGGAAAGAACATGGGGCATCCATGGTATGTTTAGGGAGCTGCTCTCCAGGGCTTGATGCGTTCACTAACTCAGAAGTTCCTTGAACCCAACTGTTAGAGTCCTAACAGAATTTTCCAGCATATGTAGGGCTGATCACATCTCTAGGCATGAGTGATTCTGGTTCCAGATTCCAGTCACTTTCTACTCTCTGATATTCAGGAATAGAGCTCAGAGATCCTACTCTTAAACTGATTATGCCTGTGTCTTCTCATGACCGGCCTCCACCTTTTAGCTATCTAGGGGCCCTGCAAGGTAGTCACCCTCTGACTCCAGAGAGCTCAAATGTCTTAAGACTTGTGAGGCAAATCAGGGACTAGGCATAGATATTACTGACAAAAAGGATTAGCCTATATTACTTGCTATTCAAGGATTACAAGGGGTTTGGGACTTCTCACTAGGAAGTTCAGTCCTGAGATTTCACCATGGCTCAATTCAGATGAAAGCCTTATTTCACTTATTTGCATAGGGCTTAGCCAAACTCCTTCCAAAGGAGACTGGGCTCATCCGCTCTCAGCTTTAAAAACAGACCGCAAAAGACTTCTTTGACTGCTGGTGGGCAGAGGAAGTTTGATTCAGCTATGGGCCCTAAGTAGCTGCATATGTGCCTGTAGATGGTATGGCACTCACACATGCACATGCAACTCTCAGTGAACCCAGTGGGTATTAAAGTAGGGATGGAGAAGGGCACTTGAAGTTTAAAGGGAAAAACATTGGGCTTAAGGGAAGAATTGGAAACAGCAAAATTTAGGCCTCAATTTGATCTAATCATGTTATAAACAATTATGAATATTAAATTAAAATTGAAAGGAAAATTAAAGTGTGATAAACAGGGTGTAAAAGGAAGGTACTGTCATAATAATGTGATATTCATGTAGCATATGCCCAGAGACTTCCTTCCATAAGAATCCAGGATTTTATGCTGGGCGGTGGTGGTGCACGCCTTTAATCCCAGCACTCGGGAGGCAGAGGCAGGCGGATCTTTGTGAGTTCGAGACCAGCCTGGTCTACAAGAGCTAGTTACAGCGCGGGCTCCAAAGCCACAGAGAAACCCTGTCTCAAAAAAAAAAAAAAAAAAAGAATCCAGGATTTTTCTTACAGAATGAGACCAAGAAGCAGATGCTCTTGTAAGTCAGTTTTGTAGAAAGATGTTCTCCTTGATGGGAGTGAATTATGGAACGAAACACTTAAATGTCCTGAATGTGATAAAATCAAAGTATAAACAGCATCATAGTTGTTCCTATAGTCACTTAGCAGTTCCCAGCTATGATGGTAGTTATTGCTATTCTCACTTTCTTTACATATTGTTTGCATTCTCTGTGTGTATGGTATGCGCATGTGCCTGCGTGCACACACAGAGTCTAGAGGGAGCCACTGAGTATCCTGCTCTATCAGTTTCCTCATTCCAGGGCTCTCACTGAATTTGACCTTGATTAGCAGCCATCAAGACCCAGAGTCCTCCCTTCTCTTCCCCTCCTGACACCAGGGCTAGAATCCTGTGACCGATTTCACAGAGATGCTAAGAACAAGTACATGCACTGAACCACAGTCCTTTGTTTTGTAATTAAACCACTAAGTAGGATTTGGCATTTCTTAGTAGACATAGCATATTTCAAACTGTGTAATGTTATTTTTTTAAAAAAAAATGCTCTAGACATGACATTTCTTCCTATTTTAAAATTGCTATGACTAATAAGAAATTATTCTATTAAGGTGGAGAGGCAGTTTCATGGTAGAGGTACATGCTTGCCAATAACACTGTTTGTTGGTTTGGTCATTCCAAATCTTGCCCATAACTTTCTCTTATTATTATAATCTTTTATTTAAAATAGAACTATACTACATATTTCAAATAATATTATGTATATTCTTTGAAAAATTAATGTTTCAAGGTGTGTATTTTTGGTTAAACATTGTAAAAATGTAGGAACTTCAATAATTCCTAAACACTTTGTGAAAATAGAATATATGTTTTCCTTCCAACGTTGTCTGGGTTTGAGCTCATCTTACTAACAAACATGGAAATAACAATTCATTTTGATTAAGCAGAACATTTCGCTGCTAAAATTGCTTCTCATTTGCATGATTCATCTCCTCATTTCATAAACTATTTTAAATTGAGAACACATAATAATAAAAATACATTAATATTTAAATAATAAACTATTCAAAAGTTGTTACTTTCCTTTTGGAATCATTTGTTCTCACTCTTCAAAGCATGATGCTAATTCAGAACTTACACTATCTGTAGACTGATTGCAAAATAATAAATATTCCCCAGTAGTGTGATATCAAACAGTTCAAAATCAGGCACCTGGATCCCTAGTTCCTCTAAAAACAGTTCACTTTCCATCATTGTCACTGAGAGCTGTCACCTAATAAATACACATAAAGGGAGACTTGGGAATCATTGGAGCATGAAGAAGTATTTTCACAGTTTCAGAAACCGAATTAATTGTGCCTCTGAAATATTATATTGAGAACCTTGGAGCTATTTCTCAGGCAATGATTCATAATATAAAAATTTCTATCTTTTCCAAATTGCCTCAGCATTCTTACACAGTTGATCCAAGACCCTTTCTCCTCATGTTATCTTGAAGTCTGACTATCTATTTTGCATTGTTTCCAAGGTAGTAGTTTTAAGCCTAGAATATTTTTTTAAATTGCTATTAACTTTTACTAATACTTAGAGTTTTGCTGGTAGCAGTTTATTCAGGAGCTTGTTTGACATATAGATCCTCAGACTTTACTTCCACATACTGTACTGGAAATTTTTCCATAGCAGATCCCTACGGGAGTCACTCGAACAGGAAGACTTGAGAAGCACTGGATGACATCATGACACTGATGGAACATGAGATAATGACTCACAATGTCAAGAGCATTTATAAACTGTGTGGAGGCAGGGACAAGACCCTGAGGGCCTGGTTGATGAGAAAAAGTTAGGAGCTCAAATATCCTCAGCTGACAATGTCCTCCTACAGGAAGCAAATGATAATTTTTTTTTACTCATATATGTCTTTGGAACACTTTATAGTCCAAACAACACCAGAAATTTTCCCCAGACCCCAGAAAGCTTCAGTTTTCCTACAGTCACTTGTAAGAAGGGTGATTATTTCCTAGCAGGTAGATATATTGCTTGAAGACACTTTTTTTTAAAAAAGTCTCTACGTGACTAAAGATATATAATATTCAGAGTAGAGCCCAATTAATATAAACTGAAAGGTAGAAAACACAATCTTAGGAAGGCAAGAGGACTGATAGACAGGAAGGGAAGTTTAGTTTCAAAGTTTGTTCCAGACAGAGAACATTATAAAAGTGTCAGTCAAGATAACTATTAAAACAACCATAAAGAACACTTGAATGCTTGGTAGAAACACTGTGATTTTATGTGGCATGCTATTAATCTCTGCACTTATCCTACTAGATGGGTAGCAGCATTCACACTCCTTAAAGAGGGTATTCAAGGCAGATTCGAGTGCATCTCATCCAGTCCTGAAACAGAGATCATAAAGGATGGTGTGAAGCAGGAATCTGTTTCTAGCGAGTGTGTGATGTACCACACTTCAACTTTGGGTTTCTAGTTGGGTACCATAGAAAAGCACTGATGCTTCCAGGAGCAACACCACAGACTTCCCATTTCCAATTTTCTGTCTCTAAGAAACTTGACACTTCCTTTTTTTCAAAAAAATATTTATTTTAAAAGAAAACAAACTATCTTTTTTTTTCATTTTACATACCAATCCCAGTTCCCATTCCCTCCCCTCCTCCCCTTCCCTCCACCTAACTCCTCCACCCTACTCCCATTTACTCCTCAGAGAGGGTAAGGCACATTGCTTTGGGGAAGGTCCGAGGCTCTCTTTACTGTATCTAGGCTGAGCAAGGTATCCATCCAAAGAGAACAGGTTCCAAAAAAGCCAGTACAAGTAGTAGGGATAAATACTAGTGCCACTGCAAGTGGCCCCTCAGTCTGCTCCAGCCATACAACTATCACCCACATTTAGAGGGACTAGTTTGGCCCTATGATGTTTCCTTCCCTGTCCAGCTAAAGTTGGTGAGCTCCCAATAGCTCAGATAAGCCTTTTCAGTGGGTGTCCCCATCATGGCCTTGACCTCTTTACTTATATTCTTAGTCCTCCAACTCTTCAGCTGGACTTTGGAAGCTCAGTCCAGTGCTTAGATGCAGACCTCCACCTTTGTTTCCATCGGTTCCTAGATGAAGTTCTATGGTGATATTTAAGATGTTCATGAGTCTGACTACAGGCCAAGGCCAGTTTGAGCATCCTCTCCTCTATTTCTTAGGGTCTTTGCTGAGGTTATCTGTGTGGATTCCTAGGAATTTCTCTAGAGCCAGGTTACATAATGGTCCCCTCAATCAAAATATCTTTTTCCTTATTCTCATCTCTGTCCTTCCTCCATCTTGACTATCCCTGTTCCCATTCCCTCAACTTCTCCTCCCCAATCCCCTTCTGCCCTTGTCTTCCCCTTCTGCCATTCTTACTCCTCCCACCCCCATGAACCCAATTTTGTTAGGTGGTCTTGTCTGTTTCCCCCTTTCCAGGTGGATCTATGTATTTTTTCTTAGGGTTCACCTGTGGCTTAGCTTCTCTAGGATCATGAACCATAGTCTCAATATTCTTTGCTTTATAGCTAGCATCCACCTCTGAGTGAGTACAAACAATGTTCATCTTTCTGGGTCTGGGTTACCTCATTCAAGATGTTTTTTTCTAGTTTCATCTATTTGAATGCAAATTTTAAGATGTCATTGGTTTTTTTTTTTTTTTGACCGCTGAGTAGTACTCCAATGTGTAAATGTGCCACATTTTATTTATCCATTCTTCAGTTTAAGCTCATCTAGGTTGTTTCCAAGTTCTGGCTACTAAAAACTAATGCTGCTAGGAATATAGTTAAACAAATGACCTTGTAGTATGATTGATCATCTTTTGGGTATATGCCAAAAAGTGGTATTGTGGGTCCTGAGGTAGGTTGATTCCCAATTTTCTGAGAAACTGCCACACTGGTTTCCAAAGTGGTTGTACAAATTTGCATTCCCACCAGCAATGGAGGAGTGTTTTCTTTACTCCATATCATCTCCTTCATCATTGGTGTTTTTGATTTTAGTCATTCTGACTGGCATAAGATGCTATTTCAGAGTTGTTCTGATTTGCAATTCCCTAATAGCTAAGTATGTTGAGCATTTCCTTAAGTATCTTTTGGCCATTTGAGATTCTTTTGTTGAGAATTCTCTGTTTAGTTCTGTACCCCATATTTTAATTGGGTTATTTGGAATTTTGATGTCTAAATTTCTCAAGTTCTTTATATATTTTGGAGATCAGTCCTCTGTATAATGTGGGGTTAGTGAAGATCTTTTCCCATTTAGTAGTCTACTTTTTTGTCTTATTGAATGTGTTCATGGGTCAACCTGTCTGTTTTTGTGCCAATACTATGCTGTTTTCATTACTGTAGCTCTGTAATAGAGATTGATGTCAGGGATGGTGATGTCTCTGTAAGTTCCTTTATTGTACAGGATTTTTCCTGGGTTTCTTGTTTTGCTATATGAAGTTGATTATTGTTCTTTCAAGGTCTGTGATGAATGTCTTGGGATTTTGATGGGAATTGCATTGATTCTGTAGATTGCTTTTGGTAGGATTGCCATTTTTATTATGTTTATCCTACCTATCCAAGAGCATGGGATATCTTTCCATTTTCTGGCATCTTCTTCAATTTCTTTCTTTAAAGGCTTAATATTTCTGTTTTTTACTTCTTTGGTTAGTGTTACCCCAAGGTATTTTATGTTATTTGTGGCTATTGTGAAGGGTGATATTTCTCTGATTTCTTTTTTAGCTTCTTTATCATTTGTACATAGGAGGGCTACAGATTTTTTGAGTTGATCTTGTATCCTGCCATATTACTGATGGTATTTTTCAACTGTAGAAGTTCCCCAGTAGAGTTTTGGGGGTCACTTATGTATACTATCATATCATCTGCAAATGAAATAATGAAAGTTTGATTTCTTTCCTTCCAATTTGAATCCCCTTGATCTCCTTTTGCTCTAGCCAGAACTTCAAGAGCTATGTTGAATAGATATGGAGAGAGTAGACAGCCTTGTCTTGTTCCTGAATTTAATAGGATCACTTTGATTTTTTTCTCCATTTAATTTAGTGTTGGCTGGTGGTTTGGTGTATATTGCTTTTATTATGTTTAGATATGTTCCTTGTATCCTTTATCTCTCCAAGACCTTTATCATAAAGGGGTGTTAGATTTTGTTGAATGATTTTTCAGCATCTACTTAGATGATCATATGATTTTTTTCTTTCAGTTTATTTATATGGTGGATTACATTGATAGATTTTAATATGATGAACCATCCCTGCATCTCTGGGATAAAGCTGGCTTGATAATTTTTCAGTATTTTATTGAGTACTTTTGCTTCTATGTTCATGAGTGAGATTTGTCTCTAATTCTCTTTCTTGGTTGAGTCTTTGTGTGGATTTGGTATCAAAGTAACTGTAGCCTCATAACAGAGTTTGGCAATGTTTCTTCTGTTTCTATTATGTGGAACACTTTGAGTATAAGTATTAGCTCCTCTTTGAAGTTCTACTAAATTCTGTACTGAAACCATCTTGCCCTGGGCGGTTTTTCTTTGGAAGGCTTTTGATGACAGTTACTATTTTCTTGTAGATTATAGGTCTATTGCCTACCTGGTTTTGATTTAATTTTGGTATGTGGTATCTATCCAGGAAATGGTCCATTTCTGTTACATTTTCTAATTTTGTTTAGTACAGGATTTTGTAATATGAGCTAATGGTTCTCTGTATTTCCTCAGTGTCTCTTGTTATATCCCCATTTTCATTTCTGATCTTGTTTTTTTGGATATTCTATCTCTGTATTTTGATTAGTTTGTATAAGGATTTGTCTGTATTGTTGAATTTCTCAAAGAACCAACTCTTTGCTTCATTAATATTTTGTATTGTTTTCTTTGTTTCTATTTTGTTGATTTCAGCCCTGAACTTGATTATTTCCTGTTTTCCACTCTTCCTGAGTGAGTCTTCTCTTTGTTCTAGAGCTTTCAGGTGTACTGTTAAGTTGCTACTGTGAGCTTTCCCTACTTTCTTTATGTAGGCACTTAGTGCTGTGAACTTTCCTCTTAGTACTGCTTTCATAATGTCCCAGTGGTTTGGGTACATTTTGCCTTCATTTTCGCTGAATTCTAGGAGTTCTTTAATTTCTTTCTTTATTTCTTCCTTGACGCAGGGGTGGCTCAATAGTTTAATTTCCATGTGTTTGTGAGCTTTCTGAAATTAGTGTTGTTGTTGAATTCTAATTTTAAACCATGGTAAAACAGGGTGATACTTCAATTTTTTTTTTTTATCTGTTGAGGCTTGCATTGCATTGTTACCGAGTATGTGGTCAGTTTTAGAGAAAGTTCCATTTTTCTTTTATGTTTGGGTGGAATTATTGAAATAAGAGAGCAGCTGTATTCCCAGCACCTGAGAGGAACGTGGGCCCTTTTGTTCCTTCCCGCCTGGCTCTCGGCCACCAGCTAGCTTATGCCTGAAATAACCACAAGAAAACTGTATTCATTTAAACTCTGCCTGGCCCATTATCACTAGCCATTTCTTGGATAACTCTCACATCTAAAACTAACCCATTTCTGATAATATGTATCGCCACTTGACTGTGGCTTACCAGCATGAGTCTAATCAGTGTCCATCTCGGGCTGGAGAATCATGGCGTCTGCTACACTTCCTTTCTTCCCCAGCCTTTTGTTCTGTCTACTCTGCCCAACTAAGGGCTGTGTCCTAGTCTATAGGCCAAGGCAGTTTCTTTATTAACCAATGAAAGCGCAGAAATACAGAAGAACCTTCCTATGTGGGGTTTGATGTGCAACTTAAGCTTTAGTAATGCTTCTTTTACATATGTGGGTGTTCTTGTAATTGCAGCATAGATGTTCAGGATTGAGACCTTATCTTGATGGATTGTTTTTGTTATGAGTATAAAGTATCCTACTCTGTCCCTTTTGATTGATTTTTGTTTGAAGTCTATTTTGTTAGATATTAGAATATCTACACCTGCTTGTTTCTTAGGTCCATTTGATTGGAAACTCTTTACTCAACCCTTTACTCTGAGGTAATGTCTATTATTGAAGTTGAGGTGTCTCTTGTATACAGCAGAAGGCTGTATCTTTTTACAGGTGATTTGAGTCCATTGATTTTTTTTTTATTGTTAAAAGAAAAATTTACATTTACTCCCCTTGTTCCCGGCCCTCCCGCTCCCCCACTACCCCACTGCCCTCCCCCTGCTTCCTTATGATGGTGCAGGATACCCTGTCCTATGGGAAGCCCAAGGCCCTAAGATCTATTAATGACCATTGATTGATAATTTCTGTTAATATTTTTGGTGGTAATGTGTATGTTTTCCTTTTTAGGATTTTGTTGGTGTGAGGTTATCTGTTGCCTGTGTTCTTGTGGATTCAGTTAGCTTCCTTGGGTTGATTGGGGTTTTCCTTCTAGTACTTTCTGCAAGGTTGGATTTGTGGATAGGTATTGTTAAAATCTGGTTTTGTCATGGAATATTTTGTTTTCTCCATCAGTGGTAATTGGAAGCTTTTCTGGGTATAGTAGTCTGGGCTTGCATCCATGGTCTCTTAGTTTCTGCAACACATCTGCCCAGGACCTTCTGGCTTTCATGGTTTCCATTAAGAAGTTGGATGTAATTCTGATAGGTCTAACTTTATATTTTACTTGACCTTTTTCCTTTGTAGCTCTTAGTATTCTTTTTTTTTATTCTGTATGTTTTGCATTTTGATTATTATATGGTGAGGGGAATTTTTTTTATCCAGTCTATTTGGTGTTCTGTTAAGCTTCTTGTGCCTTCATTGGGATATCTTTATTTAGGTTAGGAAAGTTTTCTTCTATGATTTTGTTGAATATATTTTCTGTGCATTTGAGCTGGAGTTCTTCTCCTTCTTCTACCCCTATTATTCTTAGGTTTGGTCTTTTCATGGTGTTGCAGATTTCTTTGATGTTTGTGTTAAGAATTTGTTTTTTTTTTAATCAAGGAATCTATTTCTTCTATAGTGTCTTCAACCCCTGAGATTCTCTCTTCCATCTCTTGTATTCTGTTGGCTATGCTTGCCTCTGTAGTTCTTGTTTATTTACCCAGATTTTCCATATACAGAATTCTTTCAGTTTGTGTTTTCTTTATTGCCTCTATTTCAGTCTTCAAGTCTTGAACTGTTTGCTTCACCTATTTGATTGCTTTTTTCTTGGGTTTGTTTGAGATATTTATTAATTTCTTCAAATTTTTTGTTTGTCTTTTCCTCCATTTCTGTAAGGGAACTTTTCATTTCCTCTTTAAAGTCTCCATTATGACAACTTTATGAAGTTACATTTAAAAGCATTTTCTTCTGCTTATCTGGGCTATGATGATTAAGGTTTTCTGATGTATGACTAGTGAATTCTTCTGTTACAATGTTGGTTTTTAGGTTGTTGGATGAATTCTTGCATTGGCACCTACACATCTCTTCCGTCAATTGATACCAGCACTGTCTTTGCATCTTGGTCCAAACCTTGCAGTCACTGTCTGTGTCTCAGGGGATTTGGAGCAGCCCACCTGCAGGAAACTCACCTGCTGGCTGGCTATAGAAGTCCAGACAGGTGTGGAATGGGCCTTGGTTTTGCCCCAGTATGGAGGGCCTAGAGAGTGGGGTGTTCCACAGGGTGGCTGATCACTCACGTCTTGGTCCTCTCTATATAGTAGCATGCTATGTTTCAGACATCCATTGAGGTTGCAGGGGAGATACTTTCTTACACTAATTTCTGTAAGGTAGAAACTATGCCTCTTATATTTTATCTCTCTCTCTCTCTCTCTCTCTCTCTCTCTCTCTCTCTCTCTGTGTGTGTGTGTGTGTGTGTGTGCATATGAAAGCAAGAAATTGATATTAGGTGCTATATTCAGTTATTTTCACCTAATTTTTTATTTATTTATTTTTATTGTTAAAAGAAAAATTTACATTTACTCCCCTTGTTCCCGGCCCTCCCGCTCCCCCACTACCCCAC
>JAQHUG010000161.1:4038021-4054648 GCA_028555095.1 Dicrostonyx torquatus
GCACTGTGGTACAAATAACCCCTGCTTCTCTGCACTCACTCCTGGATCCCCAGAGCCTTAGCCTTGGAGCCTGCTGCTTTGTGAGGTCCTAGGACCCCGCAGCTGGAAGGGGGAGCTGGGCTGGGCTGGGAAAAAATCCAGTACCCAGGCAGGGCCCTGTGCCCGAATGACCAGCTCACCTAATTTTTAAATATTTCATTTCCATAAAGCTGCAGATGTTGGGAACCAAACACAGGTCCTCTGCAAGAGCATCAAGTGCTCTTAACCACTCTGCCACCTCTCCATGTTAGTCTTTTAAGACTAACCTCTCCATCTTAGTCTTTTAAGAGAGGATCTCTCATTAACCCTGGAGCTTACTAGGTTGGCTGGCCAGCAAGCGCCAGCAACCCACTTATCTCTCCCAGCCCCCTGCACCCAGTACTGGGGTTAGACATATACCTTTCCATGCCTGTTTTTTTTGTGGATGCTGGGAATCTAAACTCAAGTCCCCATGAATGTGCAGCAAAGTACTTTGCCCATTGAACTATTTCTTTTCCTCTGTATCCTTTTTATTATAAATAAATATGTAAATACAATTCAAGTTGGGAACTGAAATGATTTTATACAGCTCTGGCCAATTTCAAATGATACATCCTTACTAATTCCCTGTTGAGAACATTCTGAATATTTACCCTGTTAATGAACTGACATTATATTGCAAGCATCACTCACACTTTTAATTGATGTGTCATTGACTTCTCAGTGCATAAAAAAACTGATGAAAGGAAAGAACACAGGGCAGAAAGCTGTGAGCTCCTTGGACGATTCCTTGAATATGGGTGCAGATTTCCTAATTGAGATCTTCAGCTAGAATACTTTGCACAATCTACTACTTTGTCTACTTCAATTTCTTTGCAGCCTCTAGTTCTCTAGTAGGCCACTTAGGATAATATCACATTTAATTTAAAGCCTTATTTATCAAGATAAAATGTCTCATCTGGGGAGATAGCTCCACTGGTGAAGTGTTTGCTCATAAGCATGAGGACCTGATTTGGATCCCCAGAACTAACATTAAAATGCCAGGTATCGTGTTGTGTTCCTATACTTCCAACAGTGAGGCAGTAGAGACAGAATAATCTTTGGATTCAGGCTAGCCTAATTGGTGAGTTTTAGGTCAATGAGAGACCACTTTTCAAGTGAGGTGGAAAGACTTTCTGAGGATGGCACCAGAGGCTGTCCTCTGTTCACATGCATGTATACACATGAACACCTACATGTTTGTGTGTGCACACACACATGCATAAAATCATAAAAATATGTGTTTTTCTCTTTCATGCTACTATATTATTAGCTGGAGTTCTCTAGAGAAAGAAAACTATTAAGGATAAGAAGAAGATGCATCATAAATTACTGGAACTGGACTCCTAAGAAGGCCAGCAAGGAAATCCGAGTCACTGAGATGCAGAGAGTGCATGCTACAAGCTCTAGTCCAGATCTAAAGACCTCAGAACCCACGAACATACCACATGCTATTGCTGTGGGGATGTTAAATAATATGACACCAGGAGATATTCCTTCACTTCTGACCTTTTTTTGATTGTTTTAAAATTCATTAAATAATAAAAAAAGAAATTGACCTCAACTATTTCTTTAGGAGCTACCTTTTATTCTTCTCTTTGGGCTCAGGCCAAGAAAATACAAATGTGGAAGGTAATTAAGATTGTGCCATAGTAGAATAGGGAAATGTAAGAGGAGAGAGCCCCTTGTTAGTTCCTGGATGCCTAGCCCCGAAATAATCACACAGAAACTGCATTATTTAAATCACTGCTTGGCCCATTAGCTCTAGTTCCTTATTAGCTAATTCTTGCATCTTAATTTAACCCATCTCCATTAATCTGTGCATCATCACGAGGTTGTGGCCTACCAGCAAATTTTCAGCACATTTGTCTCTGGTGGCTCCACAGCTTCTCTCTGACTCCACCATTTTTTCTCCCAGCATTCACTTTAGTTTCCTCCACCCAACTCTGTTGCCCTATTGCTCTGCTATAGGCCCAAAGCAGTTTCTTTATTTATCAATGGTAATCACAGCATACAAAGGAAAATCCCACATCAGGGAAATAAAAAGGAGCAAGTGTTTTGGCTGGGATGGCAGCAACTAAAAAATACAATAAATTGATGTGAGTGTTCTGTGGGGTAATGAATATTCAAGAGTTGTTAATTGATTGCCTACTGGGAATGAGAAATGAGTCAAGAAACATTTTTGAATTTTAGGATTAGTGAGTGGATAGTTTATGGCACCATCTAGAGAGGCTAGATATGTGCATGAAAGGGGATATAATAAATTAGAGATAAATATGAGAAATATAATTTGCTGAGTTGGCATATGGCTGGGTGTATAACTTTCAGAATTAATACATACATGGTACTTTAGTGCATTTGAATGACTCACCTCTTCCACTGGTCAAATGTCATAGATGTTTCAAAGAACTGGGTTCTAAATGTCAGTAGAAACCAGAGACATCAGGAAGACTGAGTTTAAATGGACAATGAGGCAGAGGAAGCATGGAGAGAGAAAGGTATCAAGGTGCTATGAAGAGTCCAGAACCCAAAGGTCTTAGGACAGAAGAATCCACTTCTAGGTGTATATCTTATAAGCTGAGACTAAAAAAATAGCCACTGAATTTGGCAATAGAAGGTTTTTATATTATCAGTTCCTTAAGTAAAGAAATGTTGCTAGCAAGCAAAAGTTAAGACCAGAACACAGTAAGTTAAATCTAAGAAGAATTTACTCCATGAAAATATTTCCAACTTTATTATTCATTGAGTGACTGAAAAATCAAAACCATAATGTACTGGATATAGTGGCAAATGTTATAATCTTAGTACCGTGGGCCTTGGAGACAGAAGGATTAGGATGTCAAGGTCATCTTCAGTTACGTAGTGAGCTTGAGAGGGCCAGACCAAGCAGACTACACAAGACATTGTCTGAAACAAGTCAATAACAGTAACAATAACAACAATAGCAAAAAACCTGCCACGAGGTAACCAATACTTCATACCTACTTGATATTCTATTTATAGTCGGCATGGCAAATAATACATTTGCTTTGGAAAATAGTCCTACAGATTCCCATGCTCTAACCCTGAGAGGTAACCTAGCATCTAACAGTTCTATTGCTAGAAAGAGATCAAAGAGAAACATAAAGTAAAGCATTAGCCAAGAAATCCATAGTTTCATTGCTCATAACAGCCAAAGTCTATCAAGTAATGGAGGGATGAACCATGTGCAGTAAATATTTTGTTCAGTTGCTAAATGGAATAATGCCATCCCATGGATGAATATTTACTCTACATGTATCATATAAGATACAATCAATACATAATCGATGTGAAATGTCCAAAAGAGATATTTAGTGATTAAAATGTAACCAAAGCTTTGTTGAGGTGAAATGTGTAAGAGGAAGAGATAGAAATGATAGAAAACAGAAGACAACAACTAGACGGTATTTGGGTTAAATAAAAACTCTAAAATTAACTGTAGCTGTGATACACTCTATTTGAACTAAGTTCACATAAGTTGTATTCTTTAAATAGGTGAATTGCATAGCCTATGGCGTTTGTAATGTGTGAGCTATGATGTTTATCTCAATCAATCTGGGAAGAAGCAACAGAAAATTATTCATTGCAAATGGACAATGAAGAACTCTATACACAGATAACTGTATCTCAGGAAGGTGGGATGAAAGAAAGTGAGAGGGAGGAAAGGAGGTAGGGTAGGGAGTGAAGAAATGGAGGAAGGGACTTCGGGGAAAGGAGGAAAGAAGGGAAGAAGGCAGGAAGAAAAAAAGGGAGAGTGAATAGAGAGGAAGAGAACAGCAGAGGTGCTCTCTGGGGTTTAATACATTTAGCGTGGATGGGGGCAAGCAGGGTGAGTAAAGGTGAGGGTGAACATCCCGCAGTGAGACGATGTTCCTGTTTGAAGGTGTGTTTAAGGATGTGTGCTGTATCACTAAAGCAAGCAAACAAAACTATTTTAACTGTCTCTTTTCAGTGAAGGGTAATAATATTGGGTCAGAAAGAAAAGATTTGATTAATATTCCATTGGAGTAATGTACAACATATGGAATTCATGAACCAAGGGAAAATTGACAGCCAAAGAGATAAGTCTGTGGATGATAAGCAGGTAGTGAACTTGACTGGACTTGTAAACATATTTTTCCTCTTGAAATTTGCACCATGTTGGTCAGTCCCATGCAAAGGAAGCACCAACATTGCACTTGAAAACAGCAACAATAACAAAGGCAGCCGCCAGGAAACTTGACAGAGGGACTCAAAAGGTAGAACTATGCATCGACTTGCACAAATAATAGAAACACTCAATACCCGCTTTGGTAAACGATCACTGAAAGGGATGAGTTATGAATCTGACTTTATTACTAAGTTTCGAACATCTCAGGCATGTAAATGTCATTCTCATTCTCCTTTATGAACCGCTCTGAATTGAGAGTGGAAGTATCCCTTTATGTGGTCATGAGTCAACATGCCCCCACAGAATGAAAATGCCAAGTCGTAAGCACAAGTAACCACTTCATAGCCCCACAGACTTGATGCATATGCTTTCAGGAGGAATGATTTAGCCACAGTGTGGGAATTTAGGAGTACATTTTCTTCCCCTCTTAAATATTAGCCTGTCAGTAATCCTTCCATGACTAAGTGATGATACAAGAAGAATTGAAAAACATTCCAAAAGGATTTTTCTTAAAAAAAAAAAAAAAAAAACAAATCAAGATTCAACGCAGACTAGGACATTTGGGAGACCAGATCTTCTGGCTCTCTAAAACTGAACTACATTGTGTTAGTCTTTTGATAATCACTAGTTGATTACAGATATGTAAAGGAAGTCGTTGGAATAATCAGGCAGCAGTTAAGATTAAAATCAACAACTGGAGAAAGAGTGTGTATTTGTGCATGTTGGCACCAACTTCGTTATTGGTTCAGGCATACCATTTAAAAGACTGCTAATTAGGACTAATGGGCCCATGTGCTCTGCAGTGCCCACATTTTTTTTTTCACGTACTGATGAGTCTGCATGAGTAGCTCAACATACAATGTGGGCTGGTGATTATATTGGGATGAGAGAACCAGCCCATTTCTTAATCAGAATTAAATAAATCCTTAAGATAAAATTTAACAAAATAATCACAGATAATGATTAGATTTCGAAGTAGATTGGTCATGGTTGTTCATGTTGTAAATGAAAATTGTAAGAATCAGTCTGTGGGCTGTTTCTTGAACATTTTAGGGGGAAAGATGTAAGCCTCCAAATACTCTAATTCTTTGTCTGTCTTGTATTTATTACCAAGGAAATAGTGGGTCCTGTAATTATATTCCCTGACGTGGAGTCTTAGGTAGCTAGCTTTGTAAACACTTGACCTAAGAACTCTCTATTCCCATATGCGGTGTTCTTTAACCATCACAAATGCTGCCACTGAACCTGGTTGTTCCACAGTTATGCCAGTTAAAAGGCTAGGCGCCATATTTTGTTGTCAGAGGAAAAATTGTACTAGCTAAAGAAGTCCGGTGGATAAGGAAGACTATTCAAGGATACAGATTGAATAAAGGCTGGGACTCAGCTAAGCTGTTTCTGAACAAGGTCCCAATAGGTCAGCTATTAGTAAATGAGACATTTTATAAAACTAAAAACTTCTGTGCAGCAAATGACAGCATCATTCTAGCAAAGAGATAGCTTACAAAAACTATTTACCGATTATACACCTGAAAGAAAGTTAGTGTAATAATAATGACCCAATTAAAAGATCCAGTGTGTCAGAAATTGAATGACCAAAGTTCAAAAACAGAAAGCAGAAAAAGATTAAAGCTCAAAGAAATGCCATGAACAATAATATACATCAATTATGATGTTATCCTAATAATATAACTAGTGACAACTGATTTAAGCAAATTATTATATTAGAACACTGAGACAAACTAAAGGGATAATACCAAATTGACAGTCTGTGTATTTCATGATGAAATAATAAAACATCTAAAAAGAGGTACTAAAACTCAGATGACTGATCCAACTGGAAAGGGAAAGATGTTTATCCTTGAACCCTAGCCAGGGGACAGAGTTTCATTTATGAGAAACAAATTCTGGACTTAATGGGCAGCAGAGTGAGTTCAGTGAGTACTATAATTTGAAATTGCTGCAAACATAGACACCAAATGCTCTCAACACAAATGCACGGTGATATGTGATTGTTATGTTAATTAGCTTGATTATGGCAAATATTTCACGAAGTAGCTCCATATCAGTTAGTAAAATTACAGGGCTTCTCTGTGGCTTTGGAGCTTGTCCTGGAACTAGCTCTTGTAGACCAGGTTGGACTCGAACTCACAGAGATCGGCCTGCCTCTGCCTCCCGCGTGCTGGGATTAAAGGCGTGCGCCACCACAGCCCAGCTTACATCTACTCTTCTTACAAATTTTATTTTATGGAATTCAATCATGTATTTTGTAATTACACATTATATATAGTATATATTATAATGATTCACTTAAAAAGTGTGTAAAAATTATACTAGACAACTCAACATCAACAAAACTGAGAGGAGAATGTTTATCGCTAACCTTGTGTCCTGTGATAGAACAAAGGAAGGGAATGGGAGGAATCATCGGTTTCTTGTAGTCATAAATATCAGGACATTCTTTGGTATTTATAATATGCACATACATTAATTTTATAAAGTATTTAAATAAATAACCATAAATTATATTTGATGCTAAATTTGAGGGTAAAAGGAAGCAACTCTATCTGAGTTTTAGCAAGAGTATTGTAATACCATAACTTTTCCATGTGTGACTAGCATAGGTAAGTTTGTCAACCGGGTTTGCATCAAACAAAATCATTTACACAATATCCTGTGCCTTTGTTCCAGGTCAGAAAAATTCAGCTCAAAATGTTCCAGTGCCAACTGACTCTCATTCCGAGTAAACTGACTAAATAAATGCACAAAAAGCATATACCTTTCACTACCTGCTCTTTGAAGGAAAAAATATAGCCTAGCAAAAACTGACATTCACACTATATTGGAAATTATTAACCTGAGTGTAAATGTCTTCTTTTGAATGGGATGTTTAATTTAGAAATGAAGCCTTTGGCACAAAGTGGGCTTTAAAACTGAAGCTCATAGGAACAAAGACTTGGCTCGCAGTCCTTCAGTGAAGAAAATGCAATCTAGGCTGCTGCTATGGATGTGTCCCGTGATGCGGGCCAGTGCAAAAACCTTATAATTGTTTAGAAAGAAAACATAATTATTTTCATTCTGAGTTTACCAGCTGATGTGGGTCAGAACAAAGAGAGGTAAAACTCAGACAAAATGTTATGTGAAATATTAGTATCTGTGTTTTTTGATGCTAAGTGTTTTGGGAAGCAGGAAATAAAGTAATATATTTAATTCAGATCCCAGTCCCTCATAACTTACATCTTAGTCTTTCTTAAAGTTGGCCCTTACATTAAAATCTTGAATTCAGTCTAGTTTTTCTTCTCAATTTCACATATATACTGACTTACAATTTTTTGCCATATTAGGGAGAAAGCTGGCAGGTCAACTTATTAGTCTTCAGATGGAGTCCATCTCAGCCACTACTCTTAGGGAAATAATGACCAAAATTGCAGCGTATCAAAATGCAGATGCTCTTTCCACCCCAAAACCAGATGATGGCCATGACTAGGCATCATTTTTTACCTGAAAGATCTTACTTAGTGGTTGCTTAGTGACAGAAGGCGATATGTTCTCAGACACAGAGAAATGCAAGAAATATTCAAAACCATCATTAAGGCCAAGTAAAAGCTATCTACAGTCACCTCACTAAGTCAGGAGTATTTCACCCACCCTCACTCAGTTCTGCAGTAATTGGTGGTCGACAGGAGACGGAAGAGAGTAAAATTTCACCAACTATTTCTAACACAAATTGTTAAACTTAGCACAGTTCCCTTGATGGCAAGGGAACTGCTGACAGCCTGGGTCCCACCAAGCCCCTGAGAGAGAGATGCCAAGGCCTGAATGTTCCTGAGCCTGTGGGTACCGACATGAGCATCTGTAGACCTGAGCTGACAGCTGATTCTCTTCAGTTCCCATAGTCATTTTGCACAAAGCATTTTTTTTTAAGAAAGTCAAGAGAACCAGGCTGTTTACCTTTCCACATTTTTCCTTTGTGATTTTTAAAAATTTCCCCTAATGGTTCATTATTTTTTTTTACTTGTTGGCAACTCTTAGAAATCATAGGAGAAATGAAAGCTTTTTTTAATATTGAAAATTTCAACAGAATTATTATAGAAAGTGCTTAATACAATCTGTAGATTTGTTTGATAAAAATAGAGCTTACATGAAGAGAAGGATAAACCTTCAAGCAAGAGAGGAGTTTAAAAATCATACTTCAGCCTCCAAACATGGGTAAATGCTGTCTTCATCTGAGCAAGTATACTCGAGAATCCATGTTCCCAGGAGAAACAAAGGATTGAACTTGATGACTTGAGAAAGATGAATTAAATCTTACCTATAATGAATATGGTTTGTTTCAATGGGTGTCTTTTTAGCTTGGCATTCAGACTTTAAATTTACTTCTATTTTCGAGACTGGGAAGTCCACATTTAGGTATATCATTATATGGAATGGGTAGACAGACCCTTCTGGATTATTTCTGTTTTTTGAAAACCTGTGATGACCCAGTGAGCTTAGGAAGAAAAATGTGTTTGACTCACAATAAATTATATGTAGGTTTTGGTGTTTTAGATAGTACTTCCCAGGGTTATAAAAATTTACAGCATAAATTTGTCTCATGTCTTTGGCATCTGCTCCGCTAGATACAAGGGCAGCAAATGTTATGTTAACAAAATCAGTGAGTACTTGGTGCTGTAAGCTAAGTGCAGAAGCCCAAGAATATTCTGCTCACTTTGATTATATGTTCCCTGAACTCTCTAAAAATAACAGCAGCAAATAGAAAAATAACATATCTTTGTAAGTGTTAAATAAAAAGAATAACACCTACTGTGGGATATAAGGAAGACAACTTCCACGTTCGGTTCCTATAGCATCCTCATATGTATGTTGTTTTCTGCTGTTTTATTGTGGAGTGGATGTTATTGTTTCCTGGTCCCCTTTGTGCACAACCATTTTATATCTGGAACTGAAAGAGTTTCATTTTTAACATGTAGTCTTCAAGTCAATAGGATGCACCTAGTTAGTCTGAGCTCAAAAATATCTTTTACAGGCATCTTCTAGGAATCACTTAGGAAAAAATACTACATTGATAGAAAAGAACTTTATAAACTAACAACTTGAATACTTACATCACACTTCAAATGGGATTTCAGAAGAACAAGTTTAAATGTAAACACACATGCACATACACGTCTGCCCCTCTGCTCTGCCTATATCCATGGGTTATTTCTAGCAAGGCAGTCGGAAGTTAATTGGAAGATGTAGCATTAGTTCTAACTGCTCTTAATAACAAAAACCCAGAGTCAGATATTAGAGAGTGAAGGATGAAAGATCAGAGTAGCAGAACAGCCAGGCGCTAGAGTTCTTATCTCCTGACTCCTCCTGCCTTATATTCCTCTCTCTGCTCAGTCAAATCCCTTCCAGTCTGTCTGTACAGACCTCCAGACCCTTATGGTTAACTAGTGGCTAGCTCTGCTCTCTGATCTGCAGGCAAGCTTTCTCTGTTAGAGTACAAACAAGATATCACCACTAGAAGGGATAGTAACTGAGCCAGTGTGTAAGCTGTTATGTGTAGAGAGATATCTAATGGAAGTCTTCACACCCAATCCTCCCATTTCAGGGATTCTGAATGAACTAATCTTCCCAGGATGAAGTCCTAAAGACATAGTCTCTGACTGCCAAAATTCCAGGTTGCATGAAGTCATGTCCGTTAAGAGTTGCTTATTCACAGTGTGTATCTGAAGTCCACACGGGCTTTACAGAGAGGCGATGGCCATCAATATTTTCCTTGTCTGGTGGTTCACTGTCACTGCTGTGTTTGAGATGCTGATTGGGCCTCAGTGTGATGGTGGTAAGTAGGGACCTCAGATCAGCGGAGGTAGTGCGTCACAGGGATTGTGGGATCTCAGTCACTTCCATGCTTCTGGATTCAAGGTGTGATACATCATCCTGCAGCCAGTCCAACGATTTCTTATGGGGCTCTTGCTAGAGCTCACACAGCATGGTTTAGACTTAAAATTATAAGCCACCTTCTCCATTATTGACTACGCCTTTTGCAGGCATTTTATATAGGCCCCTGTCATGCTCCACTACTGTGCTGTTCCAATGCAGTATCATCAAAGCAGTGTTCTGTGTTGTACAGTTAGGGAGAAAGACCATTCTTTATCATTCTTGAAATCAGGTTTTCAAATTCATTTTGCCAGCTGAGCTCCCTCTGCAGCTGGCCTAACTTAGGTTGATTACCACATTCTTAGCTCTAATATTTGTAAACTACATTTCAGCTGGGAACGTTGATAAATGTGACCTCAGTCAAAATCTGACATTCACTTCCTCCGTTGACGAGGTTAGCATGCTACGAAACCCAGGTTTCACGTATGCTCACTTCATAACCTCGGCTGTCTGAGTGCGCTCAAGCTTGACCCAATGGGAGCAGGTGCATGCGTGGATATGCACTCTTAATCTTGTTTCCGAATAAGACAAGAAGATTTGTCATGTATAACAAGCCCATGACCTTTACCAAAGTACGGTACTACTGCCCCGGGAAATGAGCCTACACAGTGGAGATAAAGTTCTGAGTGCTTTACGAAGAAAGTCTATCCAACATATTGTAGACCTTTCCATCTTTGAATTGAAAAAGTCAAATTAAAATGAGCCACAGAGACTGTATGGAGAATAAGTAACTCTGGAGATGAAAATGAAGCATAAAACACTAGGAAAGAAGGGTGAAAATCTGAGAGAAGCCTTCTCCGTGAGATTCTCTGAGGACGTTTTCAACCCACAGAGAATGCTTGTATTTGGCACTGTTCATCTTTTGTATTCTCTGCAGTGGATGGTTCCAGAAAAATAAATGAATGTTCTATGAAAGAATTAGCACAGCCTTCTAGAACCATGGCTGGTTGTGGTGCCTGGCAGCATGGGCTCTGTTCCAAGCACAGCTGAGAAGTTATCCTGTGTCCCTGGGCACAATGGGATGACAATGTTTCTAATCCCAAAGGGCAGTTGAGAGGATTACGTGGCTTAATATGTCTAAAGTTCTGAGAGTAATGCTTTGAATTCTTTAAGC
This sequence comes from Dicrostonyx torquatus, assembly GCA_028555095.1. Classification (NCBI taxonomy): domain Eukaryota; kingdom Metazoa; phylum Chordata; class Mammalia; order Rodentia; family Cricetidae; genus Dicrostonyx; species Dicrostonyx torquatus. Next base: position 4,049,286 of record JAQHUG010000161.1, read on the forward strand.
ATGCTCAAGTCATTGGGTATTACAAGATTATCATAGCTTGAGTCATCAGTTATCTGTGTCAGCTCAGGTTTCCTCTGGCATAAGACTGGAAAACTAAAATTCTTGGCTGATAAAATAATACATCTCTAATATAGAAATTCAGCAAATTATGTCAATGGATGACCTTTTGAATGTCAGCAGACAGCCTATTTAATAAAGCTGGGCTTTGCATTAGAGTGTATTGTTGTCTCAGTGATGTCAGAGACAAGGGGAGACAGATGGACATTTGCAGGCTTAGCAGTTTAGACTCCAGTAGAGTAGGATGTGGTTTTCAAGAAGTGAACTTTGGGTTGGATTAAAATGAGAGTCTATTAGTTTGGAATGGCTGGGGATACTGACGCGAGACCGTTGGCATGGCACTAGATAAATAAAGTGGGCTTTGGCAATTGTGCTGTTGGCCCAGGTGTGTATGTAGACTATTGTCTCAGTTGAACAGTTTTGCAGGGGTTTAACATTCTAAAACTCCCTGGTTTATAGTTATTTCCTTCCTTGGCAAAATTTCCTTGTGGTAAGGGAAGAATAAAATCATGCTGACTTGGTTGGTCTGATTTTCTGGACTTTATGATTATGTCCTGTAGATGCAGCTTGCAAATCAACAGAAAAACCAAAGTTCAGCCTAGTAGCAGAACTCGGTTGTACTGTTTTGGCATACTGCCATTTAATCAGGATTTGCTTAGGATAATATATTAGTTACTTTCTGCAGATTGTGTGTGTGTGTGTGTGTGTGTGTGTGTGTGTGTGTGTGTGTGTGTGTGCATGTGAGTACAGGCACTAGAGAAATCCAGAAGAGGGTGTTGGATCTCCAGGAGCTGAGCCCCCTGACGTGGGTGCTAGGAATCACACTCGGGTGCTCTGGAAGAGCCAGAGGGACTCTAGCCACTGCAACAGCTCCCCAGCCCTGTAGCTACATTTTTTATTGCTTTGACCAATACCTGACAAAAGGCAGTTTTAAGAAGTAAGTTTTTGTGTTGGCTCACCATTTCAGAGTTCGAAGTCCATCTTGGAGAGGAAGAAAGGGCAGTTGGTAGGCAAGGCTTGTGGATAGGGGCAGAAGATGGTTGCTCACGCCGCATCTACAGCTAGGAATCAGAGAGAAAACAGGGAGTGAGGCTAGACGTGAAAACTTAAGGCTCACTCCCAGTATGCCAGCTTCCTTCAGTGGTTCCACAGCCTTTGTGGCAGCATTGCTAGCTGAGGACCTTGCGTTCAAATATAGGAGCTCATGGGGTACACACCACCATCAAAGCGCAGTAAGGACAAAGTCAATTTAAATTCTGGTGGTTGATGTATTGCAGTGACGTCTAAGACAAAGGTCTTCTCAGTTCAGATAGGACAGCACTGGCAACAGACACTGTTCTACTTATGTCTAGCTTGGTGATCAATGAGTTCAGTTGAAATTACTGATAAGGGCATGATCAACTTACAAAGCAATAAACCACTGAAAAAACACCTCTCCCTCCATTAACAGCTGCTAACTGCCTATCTGTACACAGTGCTAACAGGGAATTATTTAGTTTCTTCCCTTCACCATGATAGAATGTTAGAGATTCTACGCAGGCAACAGTTCTCTTTTGGATAATGGTAGCTAATGACAGTTAAAGTGAACAATAGCGACGTGTTCTATACCGTCTGAAGAATGTTCTGATAGCTATAATTTAGATTTTAAATGAATGAGCTTATAAAGAATATGGGAAGCAAAACTAACATTACAAGCAACATGAAGTAGATAGGAACAACAGAGAAATATCACACATCATTAAATCAGGTACTTAAAATAGCCAGCAGAGACCAGAGTTCAAATCCCAGGTTCACTTGACTTGGGAAAACACAAGCATTCTGGATTGAAATTCTCTCCATTGAAGAGATTCCCATTCCCACCACAGGCATTTTTATACCAGACAAAAAGTAATAGTAACCTTTGGTGGGAGTGGCTTACCTTTGAGTCCCTCTTAAGGACACAATGTTTCTAACACTTTTCGCTGTTGACTAATTTCCCCTGTTTTACAGAATTAAGGAGCCCATTAGACCCAGGACAGGCAATTTTGGAAGACTCTTGACATCAACTTGCTTGATTCTAAGACATAGGAGGGTCTCCGTCTCACAGGCAGCATTAAAGACATTTACAAAGTACATGGCAATTTTCCTATTAAAAAGTACATCATGCCATGCCATGCCAAATAGACAGCATCCCTCAAGAATATGGAATTGAGCTAATAGACCATGTGCAAGGATGAATAAAGGTGTGTGCACACATTTTTACTCACTTTTGAAGTTCGAATGTTTCTAAATGGAGTGATTTTTTTTCTTGAGCAACTAAGCTCCTCTATTTCAGAAAAGTGAATATATTGTCATCCCTGGCATCAAAAGCCAGCATCACTTCCTTCCACACACTAGTCAATAGGATCCCTCGGGAGCAAAGTCCTTATCCGTTCCTGTGTATCTCCTACACTATTATACCAACAAATGGCTATGAGATTGTGGGTAAGCCATGTGGTTGTCAAGAATCTAATGTTTTGATAAGATTCAAGTAACATTTATCTCATGGGCTTCTTCTGAGAATTATCTAACATAATATATGTAGACAGACCATAGGGTTATACAAGCAACAATTAATAAAATCCATCTTTTCACTTATGAAAAATATCTCCACAACATAAAGTGTTAATGAGATTTAATACCATCTTGAAAAATACAGAGTTGTTTTGAAGACTATCTATGCAATAGTATTTTTTTAGTCAAACTCTTTAAGTAATTAAAAAATATATGTGAAGAATTCTGTCTTTTATTTTAATGGACTGAGATAAAAACAGTCCATTTTTAAATCCATACTAATTGTGTTGTAAATTCTCTAGCTTATTAAAATTGACAGTTGACACATGAATATTCCAGCATATGTTGATACCAAACACCAGGGAAACAAAAAAAGAATGAAACTGGAGAGAGTTTATGTTAGAAGGCTGGCGACGATCAACATACCAGAAATGTATGCTGTTAGGAGAAACGGGGCATAAGTGATTGACAGATTGTTTTGAAATGAATACACATGAGCAGTTACTTTTGAGCAGGTATTAAGCTCATCTGTGTTTGCAGGAGTGGAGTATAATAACTGTTTTGAACTTGACCTGGCAAGGAACCGGTTAAATGGAGCCGACAGAAAACATGGGGGTGGGTTGTGAAGATGGTAAAGACAGAAATCCAGGCTTACAAAGCAGCAATATTGTTCCCTTGGTAGCTTCATGATACTCCGGGGGATCTGTGTGGGTGGAGAGGGAAGTAGCGATGGATAAAAAAAATGTGGAAATGCAAGAGCTTGCGAAAATGAGTGTAAAGACTTCCCTGAAGAAAACTGAGTTTAGATTTCTAGTTTACACTCTAAAACATGTGCCTGTGTAGAAGTCACATAAACACCCTCACTCACAGAGAGACACCCCCATAGACGGAGACAACCTCTCTCTCACACACACAATGATACACTTGCATACATAGAGACACACCTGTACAAACACACACACACACATCTACCCTTACACAGAAAGAAAATAAGACATAGGCAGAGATACACAGGTGTGCAGAGGTGCACACACAGTGGCTCCACGTGCTTCAGTGAACTCATAACTGATGAGCACTTCCATTGTAGAAAGGAGGTGCTTTGCAAAGACACACATCTTTTTCCAGTACCAGTGGATCAACTGTCACCAAATGGACATTTTTAGCACACACAGTTCTGAACCAAAGAGGCAGACATCTTTGGTTTGTTTTCTGTGGGATTTTGATCAAATCTACCTGGAGTCCTTAAGGTGACAAAGTAAAATTCCCATACTGAAATCACGTTTGCGTCATTGCGTTTACTCATTGCTTCTTGACTAAGGCAAATGGTTTAAATAATTGCTGAGTCTTTTCCACGAACATATGTGTAATCTTGTCCTCTGACTGATGCAAGGAATCAACCCTCTGGTCACAAAGCAGATGAAATGCTAGCCATTCAGAGAAGATTGAGGTGCGGAAAATCCCTTGTAGGAGAGTGATCAGCAACAAAGGGAAGCGGGCATAGTACCTCATGGGAGCTGTGCAGAAGAAGCCTCTGGGAAAGCTGAGGGTGGGCAATATTAACAGGGCAGTTAATGACAGTGAGCAAAATGGTGCTGCAAAATAGTCCTGATATTCACAGATGATATTGCTTTGGCTGGTCATTGTTACTCTGAGGAAATTTATAGTGCTATTAGCCTTAATGGATTCTTTCTGCTTTGCATCCCATCTATTTTTTCCTTCACTTCTTCACATGGCCATACTGATGTGGAAGAAGGAAGCTGTGATGGTTGGCATAGATGGTCAGCTCTACGGATATGAATCACCTAGCAGACTAACTTTTCAAACCAAGTGTGAAGGGTTATGTAGATTAGCCTAGCTTCTGTGGGTGCTTGGGAGAACTTAGCTACACACATTCATTGAGATGGAAAGGCCATCACAGTGGGCAGCACCATTCCCTATGCTGGATCCTGAACTACATCAAAAGGAGAAAACTAGCCAAGTCTGAGCATTCACTGTCCCCTTCTTTCTGACTGTGCATGTGATGTGACTAGCTGCTTCAAACTCCTGCCACCATCCCATGACAGAATGGCCCTTGAACAAGCGAAAGGAAGCCTTTTCTCCATATTGCTTCTTGTCAGGTATTTGGTCACAGAAACGAGAAATCTAATAGGGAAGACAAGATCAGCAGCCGTGTAGAGAGACCGGTGTCATCTGTGTGGCCAGATTCCACCCGTGGTCATGTCCTCACTTGTTGATCAAAATAAACTCCTAGAAATCTATTTGTTGTGGGTTCCACACATGTCTGATCATGGAGCCATTTTCAAATAATTTTTTACATTAAGAAGAGAGCCATTAAGTTGCCCCAGCCCTTTGAAATTACATATTTTTTTTACCCTGACTAACTGCCAGATATTAATTAATCTTTGGCCTCAGAAAATTTACACACATACACAGTTTAAGGAAACAACCCTTTACTTCTGTCAGTATTTTAGCCTCTTTCAGGCCTTTCTCATGGTCTTGCATAGACGTACATGAAGCTTATTGAGACTCAGTGTGTTTTCTGTTGTGCTGGGCTCCTCCATAGCCATCCCTTAAAAATAATAGACACGAATTTCAGTTTGTCTTTATGTTTTGGATAAACATACTTTATATATTTTTTAAAAAAACCTGTAGTATAGTGTCCCGCGCGACTGTCTCGCCAGCAAGAACGACGCGGCACACAAGGATCCTTCTGCAGTACGCTTTAATGCTTCTTGAGAGGGAGAGCATAAGCTTCCAGAGCGGAGACCCAGAGG
>JAQHUG010000161.1:4058735-4069316 GCA_028555095.1 Dicrostonyx torquatus
TCAAGAGACAGAAACTGGGGTTCAACCTGAAGGTCAGAAAAGCAAAGCCGCCAGCCATTGGCTTTTAACTTTACCTCAGTCCAAAATGCCGATCCTGCCTCCAGAAATCTCAGAATGAGACTGTGTCTGAGAGCTGTCTCCTCCTGTCTTATATTCCTCTGTAGGGCTGGGATCATTCTGAGAGGCCCGGCATGGCAAAGGTATTCATCAGGGTTTCCCAAAAGCCAACGAAGTTTTTGCTGTTTCATGAGGCCCCATGAAAAGTTACCATACAGTGTATTTACTTGGAGAACAACCCATATGGAAAACTGCTGTTTTCAAATATAAGATGGGAAATAAAATAACAACCCCAAGCTCACTAGCACTGCCTTTCACACAGAAGAGCACTGAACTGAAAATTTCTTTTTTGTTAATATTTTATTTTATTACTTTAAAAAAACTACCAGTCTAAATTCCCACTCCCTCACTTCCTTCCACTCCCTCCACACACCCTCCCACATCACCCCCTCCAATCCTAAGAGGGGGCAAGGCACACTGCCCTGTGGAAAGTCCAAGGGCCTCCCTACTATATTTAGGCTGAGCAAGGTATACATCCAAAGAGAATAGGATCCCATAAATCCAGTACGTGCAGTAGAGACAAATCGCAGTGCCACTGTCAGTGGCCCCTCAGTCTGCCCCAACTGTCAAGCACATTTGGAGGGACTAGTGTAATCCCATGCTTGTTCATTCCCAGTCTAGTTGGAGTTGGTGAGCTCCCATTAGCTCAGGCAAAATGTCTCAGTGGGTGAACCCCTCATGATCTTGACCTCCTTGCTCATACTTTCACTCCTTCCACTCTTCAGCTGGACCTTGGGAGCTCAGACTGGACGGGAAATTTCACTCAGACATCCGTCCTCTGAGCTCAAGGGTCAGAAGATCCAGAGTAGTACCCAAGAATGCCTCACAGGCCAGTTTTCTGGAGTTACTAAAGTCTGGTCTGGGAACACTGAGAGTTAAATGCATTGCCTCATAATCTTTAATATCCTGAATTGCTTTGGTATCTCAACATTATATAAAAATAGTAAGTGAACAAGGTGGAAGAACACAGTTCTACTCTGCTCTACACAGACTCAAGCAACCACGTGCTAAGCACTCACAAATACCCTTCTGAATAGTGAATTATTAAGAAAAACAGGTAAGTAAATTCAACAGATCTATATTATTGATTTTCCACTAGATTTATTGCTTTAAAGCATATAGATCTTACCTGATGTCACTTAGTCTTTGAGTAGAAAAGTCTGTAGGATAAAGACCCTAATTATGGAAACTGGTCTTGTCTATGTGTGTTGAGAATTACAGACGCATTTCATCCCTCACCCTCTCCTTCTTTTTAATTTACTTGTTTCCATTAAGAGTTTTACCACAAAGTGAAACTTCAAAGGAATCAATACTTACATAGCATCTACAAATGATGGGAAGAGATTATAAGTAATTGGTTTTTTCTTCAAATCATAATTATTCATTCAGTTCTACACTGAAAAACATGCAGAGTTATCAAGCATCTGGAATGTGGCAACTGAGAACTGAGATAAAATTCAGTAATACAGTATTTCTGAATTTCAGTACTTCTCAGGAAAACACATACACACACACATAAAATTTAAAATATGGCTTTCATGCCCTCAATTAATTAATAACACTTTGGTACATTAAAGTAAAGCATAAAATCAACTTTGATCTGAGCTATGTTGTGTTTGTTTGTTTTACTGGGACATTGGAAACTGTCTAGGGGTCTCATGCCCATATTTCAGTTCTGGAATAAACTTCCCTTCATTTTAACCCATCCCAGTCAAAGCTTTTCTCACATTCCACTAGAAGTCAGAGCCCATTGTCAATGCAACATTGACACTGTTGGGTTAAGTTCAGGCTTGTCTCCAGCCACGCTGGAATGTGGTGCTCCACACACAGCCATTCATCTTCAATGCACTTTCATCTATCAGAGCGGGAGGGCCAGTGTTCTTGGTTTGATTCATTATTTAGTAGCTTATATCAGTTCAAGAAAATAAGTCTTTTGAGTAGTTATCTTATGTTTGACTTTTCTCGCTGTATTTGTGAATCATGATCCTCCTCCAGATGATATGATACTCAGAAAGACCATTTCCAATATTTAGCTAACCATTGAGTAAAGTTTATGATGTTGGAAGTTCCTAGAACTTGATAGAAAGATGTGTCATTTACAAATAAATAAGAAAACTGCCGTTGTTCTTTGTGTCTATAGTACTGGAAGCTAGAAAAGAGTTGAGCAATTTCTTGTACTATATCTTTAATAGTCACTACTAAAATAAAGTTCATAGGTAATGCATAATCTGCTGTAATGAGTTTTTTCTTTAAAATATAATTTGTTTCTTTTATGTGCTAACTTATTGTGGGTGTGTGGGTGGGTACTGTTGGGTGTGCACCAGCTGTACCACACAAATGGAATCTAGAGAGCAACATTTTCTGTGCTTGGTTCTCTCCATGTGTATTTTGCACAGACTGGCAGGCTTGATCAGCAAGTGTCCTTACCCACTGTTTTATCTCATCAGTCCTATTTTGGTGAATTAAGCATAAACAGCACATTGGCTGTTGTGCAAATATATAGACATTTTTCTTCTGTTCGAAAAAAAATTGTTATACCCTTCATAGATACCATAGTATATCAAATAAAAATCTCAGAGCCAGGAATCTGAAGTTGTTTATCAGTGGGGTCACAGTTACTCTCATTGCTCTCATTCTAGCCTGTTCTCCAGAACTTGATACCAGTGAGGTCCTATAGTTGAAGACATTACATACTTCAGTCATAAACTATGGGGCAATCAAGTTGCTTCTGACCTTGATGCTTTAGCCAGACTGGCTTACTTTCATAGTTCTGGAAGATGATTTGCATGCTAATAGAAGAGAAGTCACTATCATTCCTATCCTGTTGTGACCTCAGTGAGTCATAACAATGACTTGTCTGGAAGGAAATGCCTACTGGTGCAGAACTGGAATGAATGTTAAGGGAGTAACCAACCAGGATTTTCTTAGTTTTAAAGCCTGTTCAACAGAGAGAATTAAATGTCTTGCAACTTTAATGGGACCAAGAACCTGTGGCTAAATGAGTCATTGTTCCTAAGGGAGAACCTATTATGCTATTCTGCTTAATGTACATAGTATTAAAAAACATGTTTCTAGGAATGCCCTGTTTATAATCCCTTGTAAGGTTACCTTGCTTCCCACAATTATAACACTTGACATTTGATTTTTTCCTCAAACCTCTGGAAATCACCTCTCCTATCCAAGTATCATTATGGTCATGAGATTCAATATTGATTGTATTTTAGATCCATTCCTCCAAGGGTACTGACCTTGCCTTTAAAGGCCTAGTTATCCCTTTGAATTGAGAGTTAGCATTTTCAAAAGCCAGAGATTCAATTATTATTTGTCCAGCTTCTGAATTTGGTATCATTCTATTTATTGCTGAAATAAATCTTTGTAAGACATCCATGAAGGCTTCCTTTCGACCCTGTATATCTTTAGTAAATGACTCAATTTCTTTCCTTCTTCTCTAATTCTGTCCCGAGCATTCAACACTGCTGCACAGCATAAAGTCACGGTGTGATCATCATATACAGAGAGCATAATCACCTTCTCCAAGAAGTTGATCTTGCGATATTTCCACACCTCTAGCTTTACTCCATTGTTCAATAGTATTAGCCTCTTCTCTGAACCAGATACTCCATTGTAATTGTGGACCAGGCTCTAAAACAGCTTTAACCAAGTCCGTCCAGTCTTTAGGGATGATTCTACTATAAACTGACAATGAGTTTAGCATTTGCTTTACAAAAGGTGAATGCATGACATACGAGACTATTGCTCCTTGAATCTCATGAAATCCAACATTTCCAGAGGAGTCCATTCAGCTCTTGCACAGCCTTGGGGATATTTATCCTTTGGCAGTTGTTCCTGTAGGGCTACTGGGTATATTAGGGTTGGCTGTTTGAAATTCTTAGGCTGTTCCTCTCTAACCTTATAATGTAATGCTGAAATTGGTTCTCCATTAAATTCCTCTGTCTGAATTTGAATATCTCTATGATTTGTTTTATTAAGTTTTTCTAAGGCTGTAACTTGTCACTTAAGCCAAACAATTTTTTAAGAGATAAACAAAAAACTATCAAAATGACAACAAGGATTAGCAAAATGATTATAACAGTGTGCCAACCCTGGTTAAATCGATTATTCCTTCATTTAATTATTTCCCTTTGAATATTATGTAATCATACAGAGAAGTAAATTTATCATAATTGTGTTTCTCATTTTTTTTAATGTGGGAAAAAACTTTCCCTTTTAACCAATTCCTCCCTTAAGAAATCTCAATTTTCTCACCAAATCTGCTGTTGATGTTGCTGAAGATGTGAGGCTGCATAGAACAGTGAAAGTCTGACTGCATTTAAATACAGCTACCTGTTTGGTAGCACCTGTGAAGGTGGTTCAGGGAAAGACCACCAGGAGAGAAGAAAGGAAAACCTAAGAAGTAGGGTGGTGACCCCAGCAGCATGTAGCTCTGGCTGAAGTGAACTGCAAAAGCACAGGCAAATGGCTTTTTCATGAGTCCATACCTCAAAAGTTGAGTGTCAGATGTAACATGAATAATTAAAAACCCAGAAACAGATATTGGAGATCAAGATGAAAGGTCAGAGAAGCAAAGGAGTCAACCACTAGAGAGCTCTTTACTCTAAGAAATCATCAAACTTAAAAGAGAGTGCATTCCTGTCTCATCCTGCCTTATATACCTCTCTAGTGCACACCACCACTACCTGGCCTCTATGGCTGACTAGTGTGGTTTCTGGGACTATAGGTGTGTGCCACCACTGCCTGGCCTCTATGGCTGACTAGCTAGTGTGGTTAGTTTTGCACTCTGATCGTCAGACAAGCTTTATTTGTTGGAACATAAACAAAATATCACTATACAGAAGGAAGAATCAGGTCCCCAAAGACATAAACTTGACTCCTCTGAGGAACAATGAGAAAGTATTAGGTCAGTCTAGCTCCCTATGATACATAAAATCATGCTTTGCTTTGGAGAGTTCTAAAGCTTGAGAAATTCATGTGTGAGGAAATATATTCAACATTAGGACTATATTAAAACCAACACTTTAAGCTGTTTAATTTCTTCACTTCCTTCTTTTTCAGCCTGTACCCAGTACACCAGCCTACAGTACCTGCTTGATTTGTCAAAATTTCCTAGACAGACAAGATAGATATTTAGTTAATTTGATTGGATGACTAATTAAGGACAGCACTAAAACCAAAGGCTGGGCAAGATGAAATCTGGGATGATGTCTTAACAATGAGGAGATTTTTCAGCATGAGAAAGTAGAAATGGGGCTTGAAGTGCTTGGAGAAGGAAATACAAATGTACAGGACTGTGGAATGCAATCCTGACTGCAGACTTGAGGGAAGACTCTCTGAAACCAATGCCATTGCTAGCTGAATTATGTTCTTTGTGGTGCCCATTCCCTCACTGGTTGTCAAACACAACACAATATTCTCTTCTAAAAGATGATGTTTAATTCCTTCTGATGTGGGCCATTGGTCACCCAGAACTTCTTCCAGGTTCTTGTGGGTGTTCCCTAAATCATAGACTCAGTAAAAGTGAACCAGATAAAGTTAATAAACTTAATTTCTCTATTTTGTCGGTGCTCTTCTCTAACTCCATCGGAAAGAATATCTGCTTAGAGGCACATGGGGTTGAGGCAGCACACGTGCACTGCAAGACGGTCCCCTTGTCTTGAAAGTTTGTAACTAGGACTGCACAATACCCTTTGCCTTATAATGTAAGGCATTCAATTGTTCCACTGTTTAGATTGAGGGTCAAAAAGGCCATCATCAGCGTGAGCCATAGTGGGAGATAACAGAGTCCATATTAGTTCACAGGGGGAAGAAGACATGGAGAAAGGAAGCATCAGGGGATTCTCATGCTCTTTGTGAAGACATGCTCAACATTATTCTTTACTCTCCATTTTAATTTTGAAGTTGAAAGAAAGCATATCTGACCACCTTATTGTCATCCTTAATAATGTTTGTTTATGCTATTCCACAAGGCCAAAATCTACTCTTGCTAGCTTCACAATGGGCATTGGAATGTTTGCCTGCCAGGGATAAACTCATGCCAGTTGTGCCTCCGCTCTTTTGTTTGAGAGAGAAATTTGAAAACAATTACAAGTTGTTCAAAATTTACTTTCTTATGCTACTATGAGAGAAATATAAGTGAACTGTAAGCAGTAACTCCTTTTCCATCATCTTCACAGTTTTGACCCCTTTAAATGGATGGAGAATTTGTCTGGCAGTTTTTGAAGCTGAGGGAAAAATCTAGAAGTGAGCAGTATAATATGCTCAGGATGAGTCCCTGAGGAGTAGGGGTCAAAATCCATTTTTGACAAATAATAATGATGTGATCCAAATATAGTGGCATAGGCTAATCAGAGCATACATGTGCATGTGTGCATGCACGCACACATACACACACACACACATTTGAGGAGATCCTTGTGAGTTATTATGTGTAATTATTATCCTATCCTAAAAAGAGGAGGTATAATGGCCTTTTGTCCTCCATACATTCCCACCCTCCTAGTCAGGAAGATATTACTCAGTCTCTGGAGTCTCTAGTATGTGATTTGTGACATCTCTAGACATGTCAATCACTGTTCTGTTACTTCAACTTAATTCTCTGTTCTTTTCCTGCTGTTATATGTAGCCTAAAGAAGTGCTCCTCCCAGGTTACCATGTAGCCATTCTCTTTTTCTCTTCCACTCATATTTGATGTAAGGAAAGAAACAGAAAAAGGAGGCACAAAAATATTCCCTTAAAGATAGCAAAAGACATTAATCCAGAGGCAACATTTGGCATGCGTAAACCTGGCCATTCTGGAATTAGGACATGTTGCTCTCTAATGAAGTATAATGCCCATCCCACTGCTCAGAGCACTTCTGGTGTCTACCCTTAGGTATTTAATGTCCTGTCTTGTGATTCTTAATAAAGATGACATGAAAAGCTGGCAAGCCTGACTTTTTAGCCTATTACCATGTCAAATGTCCATACTACGACCTGATGCATGCCAATAGGACATAAATCTTTCATGTGCTTCCCTCTAAAAAACCAGGCTGTCAGTTAAAGTTACTTCTATTAACCCAGTCTACTCAACAAAGGGAAAAATCCATTCATCTGTTGATGAGATTTTTTTTCAGGTGTCCTATAAAAGATGCACTTGGAAAATCAATGTGTTACCCTCCATTTGATCCTGAAGTCAAGCAATATCGAAGACAGATGAACCAAAGGCACGCTGGGCACCAGCAAAATGTCAAATACCTTCCTTCTCACTAAGATGGATTTCTCATAAGCAAATTCTACTGGCTCAAAGGGCATTGTTTGGAAATTATGCTTCAGGTCTTTAAAGATTTTTATAGGAATTCACATTTATGTTATGAAGGCAGGCAATGTATATCATACTGATTGCTTGAAATAATATTATAGAGTGATATTTACAGTAAGTCATTTTAATATGACTTTGGATGTACTGAGACTACAGTTCTTTGTGTACAGCAATAATGACAATCATGGTGTGTCATTTTGGGAATGTGTATTCAGTTCTGAGGATGAACACCAATAATTGAAATGGGCATTTCAAATTTCAAATGCCTGAGAAGTGGACACACAGAAACATATTTTAAAAAATGCATTATCAATTTTCTCTTGTTATTCTTACAAACCACCATAAACCCAATGGCTTAAACAATACAAATTAAGAGATTGCAATTCTAGAGGCTGAAGTTCATTAGTGGTACCCACTGGGCGAGAATCTAGGTGTCTACAGGTTCATTCTTTTGTAGAGGCCTTAAGAGAGAACATGGTTTTCTCACTTGGTTCTAGAAGCCTCTATAGAGCCCTCCATCTCTTAACATTGTGCTCCTTAGTCTTCAAAGTTAGCAATGGCTGATCAGGTTTTCTCATGTCTTCTCACTCAGACACTATGACAGTAAACACTGTCAACTCAATAGGAACTAAAATCACTAGGAAGACAAGCTTCTGGGCCTACCTGTAAGGGAGTCTGTAGATAAGGTGAGTTGTGGTGGGGAGACTCACCATCAATGTGGGCAGCACCATTCAATTCTAGAATGACTGTTCTAGACTCAATTAAAAAAGGAGAAAAAGAGCTAAGAATGTATCACTTTCTTCTTCCTGACTGTGGATGCAATGCAACCAGTTCCCTTACATTACTATTGTCTGGCCTCCCTCCCATGATGGACCTTGCCTGTTATGATGGTCTCCATCTTACACTCTATGTCAACACATATACTCCCTTCCTTAAGTTGCTTTGGTCAGGTATTTTGTTATAGCAATGAGACAAGTAACTAGTACAAGTACTGACTTTTTTTCTCTCTTTTAAGATTCATTCATGATTACATTGGATCCAAGAGACAATTCATATAAATGTTGAAGTAAGAAAGACTCTTTATTCCACCTGTGACTTTAATTCTGCATTACTGTGTGACATGCTATATTTAGAGTTCTGCATCCAGGCATGACTATCTTTGGTGATGGCATCATTCTGTCTCTTTCAGTGAACAAATGCCAATTGCTCTCAGGTTAGCAGTTCAAAATCTGTCTGTGACTTTTATAATTTTATGGCTCATGGAATCATAAGGTACATAGAAAGTTTGCTTGAGTATAAAGTACCACTTCTAGGTTTTCATTTTGCTTCATTTTTTTGTATTTCTCCCACCTATCTTTCTCTACAGATTTTAGTTAGTGTAACCTTGATATATACCCTCCATACATCAGTCAATCTGTGAGCTATTTCATTTTTATATACACACAGGTTAATTCTTCACATTAACATCTTAATGATGGGACCAAGATAAGCCCATTTTTCTTTTTCTTTTTCTTTTTTTCGTTTGTTTTTGAGACACAGTCTCATGTAGCCTAGACTGGTATTAAATCACTATGTAATAGATGATGGCATTGAGCTCTGGTCCCTTACTTATCATGTACTAAGATTATAGTCATGTGCCATTATGCCAGTAAAACTAATGTTTTTGATGAAGTTAAATCATTGTTGTCTCAGCTTATGTTGGAGAGGATGTGGGGTAAAAGGAATGCTCCTCCATTGCTGATTGGAGTGCAAACTTGTAAAAACCAATATTGAGTGTTGTAACCCAGACCCCAAAAGATGAATATAATATATACTCACTCATAAGTGGCTTCTAGATATAAAGCAAAGAAAAACCAACCTACAGTTCACCACTCCAGACAACCTAGACAATAAAGAGGACCCTAAGAAAGACATACATGGATCTACATAGGAAGGAGAAAAAGACAGTATCTGAGTAAACTTGGGTCATGGTAATCACAGGAAAGGCAAGGAAGGAAAAGGAGTAGAGAAAAGTGTATAGCTCAATAAAACATTGAAAAAGAAAAAATTAATTGTTGTCTTTCTACATATTATTCCTTCACATAATATATTTTAACAGTTCAGCCATGATTAGTTTCTATCTTGACATCAGCTATACCTTAGTGCATGTCTCAGTACCTGTGTGAGATACAAGATCTTTGGCAATGATATAATCTTTATACATAAGAAATCCACTAGTGCTCAATACCATGGTGGGCAGGCCAGGTCACCAGGAGAGGAAGCCTCAGCAGAGTGGTAGGCTGTAGTGACAGCAGTGGCCTCTGGATATTGCTTGGCCATGAGAGACTCAACCTCAACCCTGACTATAACTGGAGAAGTGGCCATTGGAACAATAGCTACAACTGCACCATCTGAGCCTTAGGCTCATAGATACCTAGAGGAATTATTATAGAAGTCTCTGCCCTGCTTACACCTAAAGGAGCATTCAATGGAGCCACAGCCCCACTTACACCATTGGAGGGAAAAGGACCCCTTCCCCTGAAACACAGGCCCCACCTGTTCCTATTGAAGGAAGAGATGGGCAGGCAACAGGGAAAGAATATACTGTATAACATAATGAGCATTATAGCACCACCAGAAACTAGTGGCTCTACAACAGCAAGACCTGAACATCTCAACACAGTTGAAGCTGAAGAAAAATAGCCTTAAAAATAACTTTTCGAGGATGATTGAGGCCCTTAAAGAGGAAATGAAAAATTCCCTTAAAGAAGTGGAGGAAAAGACCAAAAAAAAAAATGAGAAAAAATCAACAAATCCCCTAAAGAAAAGGAAGGAAAAGCAATCAAACAGGTAAAGGAAATGGTTCAAGATTTGAAAACTGAAATAGAGGCAATAAATAAAACATAAACTGAGGGAAATCTGGAAGTGGAAAATCTGGGTAAATGATTAGGGACTACAGAAGCAAGCATAAACAACAGAATATAAGTGATGGAAGAGAGTATCTCAGGTGTTAACGATGCGATAGAAGAACTCAAAGCGATTCCACTAAAATCAGGAAGGAGACAGGGATGTCCACTCTCTCCATATCTCTTTAATATAGTGCTTGAAGTTCTAGCAATAGCTATAAGACAACATAAGGGGATCAAGGGAATTCGAATTGGAAAGGAAGA
>JAQHUG010000161.1:4071676-4085528 GCA_028555095.1 Dicrostonyx torquatus
TCCCATAGGACAGGGTATCCTGCACCATCTTAAGGAAGCAGGGGGAGGGTGGTGGGGTAGTGGGGGAGCGGGAGGGCCGGGAACAAGGGGAGTAAATGTAAATTTTGCTTTTAACAATAAAAACAAACAAACAAACAAACAAAAAGATGCGATAGAGGAAATAGATACATCAGTCAAAGATAATGATAAATCCAACAAATTCTTATCACAAAATATCCAGGAAATCTAGGACCCCATAAAAAAAGCTGAACCCAAGGATAATAGTAATTGAAGGAGAAGTCCAGCTCAAAGGCACAGAAAATATATTCAACAAAATCATAGAAGAAAACTTTCCTAACCTAAAGAGGGACATAACTATGAACATGCAAGAAGCTTACAGAATACCAAATAGATTAACCAAAAAATAGTACCACTGGCACATAATAATCAAAACACTAAACATACAAAATAAAGAATATTAAAAACTTCAAAGAAAAAAGGTCAAGTAACAGATAAAAGGAGAGCTATCAGAATTGTTCGTGAATCTCAGTACAAACAATGAAAGCCAGAAATTGCTGGATAGACACTCTGCAGACACCAAGAGACCACAGATGCCAGCCAAGACTACTATACTGAGCAAAGCGATCAATCAAAATAGATGGGGCAAACAAGGTATGCCATGACAAAACCAGACTTAAATGATACCTGTCCACAAATACAGCCCTATGGAAAGTACTAAAAGGAAGACTTCAACCGTAGGAAGTTAAATATACCAGAGTGTTAACCATTACACCATAGAATCTGATATGATAGTATACATAAATGACCAGGAAACACCTACAGTTAGTAAACATCTTAGGTAATGTAGCAGGATATAAGATTAACTCAAAAGTATCAGTAGCCCTCCTATATACAGACTATAAACAGGTTGAGAAAGAAATCAGAGAAATGTCACCCTTTATAATAGGCACAAATAGCATAAAATACCTTGCTGCAACTCTAAGAAAAACAAATGAAGGACATGTAAGAAATTTAAATCTTTGAATAAAGAAATCAAAGAAGACAACAGAAAGATCTCCCATGCTCTTGCCATTCACAAAACTCAAGTCCAAGTGGATCAAAGACCTCAACATAGCCAACCACACTGAACCTCATAGATGAGAAAGTGGGAAGTACTTTTGAAAGTATTGGCACAAGAGACCACTTCCTAAACATAACTCCAGTTATGACACTGAGGGGAACAATTAATAAATGGAGCCACTTGAAACTGAGAAACTTCTGTAGAGCAAAGGACATGGTCTACAAGACATATGGCCGCCTACAGAATGAGAAAAAAGGTCTTCACTAATTCCACATCTGACAGAGTGTTGAGCTCCAAAATAAACAAAAAACTAAAGAAACTAGAAACCAAAATACCAAATAATCCAATTTTAAAAAGTAGTACATATCTAAACAGAGAACACTCAACAGAGAAATCTCAAAGGGCCAATTAAGAAAATGTTCAACTTCCTTAACCATCAGAGAAATGCAAATCAAAACAACTCTGAGATTCCATCTTATACCTGTCAGAATGGTCAAGATCAAAACCACTGATGACAACTTATGCTGGAGAGGATGTGGAATAAGGAGAACAGTCTTCCATTGCTGGTGAGAGTGAAAACTTGTGCAGTCACTTTGACAGTTTCTCAGAAAATTGGGAATCAATCTCTCTCAAGACCCAACAATACCACTTTTGGTCATATCCCCAAAAGAAGCTCAATCATACCACAAGGACCTTTGCTCAACTATGCTCATAGCAGCATGATTCATAATAGCCAGAACCTGGAAATAACCTAGATGCCCTTCAACTGAAGATTGGATAAGAAAATGTGGTTCATTTACACAATGGAACACTACTAAGTGGTAAAAAAATAAAGATATCTTGAAAACAGCAAACAAGCTGGGCGGTGGTGGCGCACGCCTTTAATCCCAGCACTCGGGAGACAGAGGCAGGCAGATCTTTGTGAGTTCGAGACCAGCCTGGTCTACAAGAGCTAGTTCCAGCGCAGGCTCCAAAGCCACAGAGAAACCCTGTCTCGAAAAAAAAAAAAAGAAAGAAAATAACAAACAAATGGACAGAACTTGAAAAAAAAACCATACTGAGTGAGTTAAATCAGGCTCAGAAAGACAAATATAATATGTACGCACTCCTAAACAGATCTTAACAGAAAGCCAAGGATACCTGGTTACAGTCCACAATCCCAGAGAACCTAGACAACAAAAATGACCCTAAGAGAGACATACATGGATCTACAGAAGAAGGAGAAAAAGACAAGATCTCCTGAGTAAAGGGAGCATGGGTTGCAGGGGGAGGGTCGAAGGGGAGAGGAGAGGAAAGAAGAGTAGTGTGTAAAATGTATAGATCTATAAAAACAAATAAAAGAAATCTACTAGTGCCAGATTGATCAATTAAATATACACACCAGTTAATACGACTATGAACAATCCTGAGGGTTTCCTTTCTCTTATTCCATGCAAGCTGTTAAGGGAACAACAAAATAAGTTGAAATGAACTATACAGAAAAAACATGGAAAATTAGTTTCATTTATGAGTATTATTGGATATTTTATGTGCATTACTGTGAGTACTGTATGTGGAATAATATTTCAGCTTCCAGCTGATTGTCCAGTGCTATCCTGACAATGTCAATCAAGATCAGAGGAAACTCTCCTCTGTTATTCTTGTCTGGGTGCTTTGTATTCCCTCTAATATCACTCACAGCTTCATGTCCATGGTTTTGATTCTATGCTCTGTTTGTGTTAGAATGGCATTACTACCTATTACTTGCCACAGGCATTAATAAGATATTTTTCAGACTTTGCTTCAAATTTTTATTACTTGGGAATAACAAGGTTTGTCTCTTTTATAAGCTTTGAATGACTGCACATTCTCAAAAAGAGTCCCTTGCAATGTGAACATTCTCTTTTGTTTGTGTTCTTTCCCTTTATCTCTGCTCTCTGCAGTTGCTCTGGTCCCTGGTTCTCCTTCCTAGTGGTACACCATCCACTACAAATTCCTTCTGTACTCAGTTTCAGAAAAATGCATTTCCACAGAGACTCAGCACGGTACTTCTCAGCATGGCTATACAGCATCCCATCTGTTGGGCTCCACCGTACAGCTCTTAGAGTTTCTTCTAACTAATATTTAGTATCGTATTGAGGAAAGTCAACTGCTTCAGTCCACAGAGGATCATCTCCTTGAACCTCTAGATTATGGATCACATGCATACCGGTAACTGCAGAAGACCTCAAGGGCATGCTCAGTCTACACTCACTCAAGGGGAACTCTGTGTCCCCCTAGTCACACGTGTAATGCCAACTTTTCTGAAGTCCTAAGGAATGTTAGTTACTGTAAATGAAACGTTTAAAACAGAAACCACATTGAAAAACAGCAAGAATCCACATTTGCTCATCTGCTTTGTTGGAGCTTTTCTTCGTTTTACTTCTTAGATAGTTTTACAGTAATCAAAAAAGCATATATAAAGAGTCTAAGTGGCCCCAAACTGCTCAGCTGCAAGGATAGCCTAGTTTCTTACTGTTCTGTCATTCACCTTAGCTGATGGGCATGCTGCTGTTGTATGCTGTCTAGAGTTTTCTCTGTCCCTTCACTATTCACACAAGACCTTTTTTTTAAATTGCTGAATAGTTTTATGACTATAAATGTGCAGCAAGAATGAACTAAAACCTAGTCAATCAGAGTTCATCAAATGATAGCACATGCGAATTTGAGACACATGAGTCTGTAGTCTGCCTCCCATTTTCCAAAGTGTTGGCAACAGTACACGGCCAGAGGCCAGAGTGTTGGCAGGTGAGAGATGACAGGTGGGCAGGCACATACAAGCATGTGTGCGCATGTGTGCATTCATCAGGAGAGGGCAGATGTGTGCAGACAGGGCTCTGCTAACAGGCTTACCAGAGACCAGACTAGCTACTTCTAAAAAGAAGCATGGGCAGAAACAGAGATGAAGCAACCTTGAGTCTAATGGAGGTCTAGGCATCACTGCAGGTTGTCACCTGAGTGAGTGGCAGGGCAGCTCCCTACCTGCCCACCAGAGGAGCTACACTGCCTGGGATACCTCTGCCCTGGGGCCACCCATGGACCCCTTTGCCTGAGAAAGAATTATTACTAGGACTCTCTCCTGCATGAGCTCTGACAGGAACCGTAGACAATAATTCAATGGGAATTGCAAAGGACGTGTAACTGGCTATGGGTCTGCCGTAAAAGCTGCCCAGGCTCTTCCCTGGCAGATGATGGGCATAAATGCCCTGCAAGAGTGAATGTCTCTGTCTTGGAGACATGGGAGGAAGTGACTGAAGCAGGACCTGTGAGTGGGTCCTGGATACCAACTACTGCAAATGGCTATGCTGTTGACCCCATCTGACTATCCAGGGCCCACAGCTGCTCCAGCTGCCAGAGATTGCTATTAGGGAGCAAGAGGAGGTCTGGAGGCTTCAGGAAATATCACCCATGGCCAGAACATACTTAAGGTGAAAGCTGCAGTGACAGCCTGACTGCCTTGGAGGACACATACGAGATGGGCAGACGGGCACCGTTTCCTTCATCAACTGTAACCTGGGTTTCACACCTCCCATAACCTCATTCCATGGGTAGATCCTCTTCTGCTAGTTTGCTAAGTGCTCAGAGCACCGACCTTGGCAGTTGGCGAGCCCCTCTAGGGCCTATGGCCCATGGAGAAAGCTGCTGTCCTTCATCTTGTACCATTTACAAATGCATCAACCCTAGAAAAGGTAGGTGTGTGGAGAAACAATCATCTGTGCAATTTGACCAAGGTTCACTAAGCCCCTCAAAGCCGAAAGGCCACATCTCCTGCAGATAGGAGCAACCAAGGTCTCATTGGGGTCCAGGGAAGGCACCTGTAAATGTTAGGGATGCTGAGAGTTCTGATACCGGCTGAGTCAGGATCTCAGAATGGGGTCAGTGCTGTAGCTCCAGGCTCCATGTTCTCTCCAAAGAGGTAACCTTCAGGATGGAGGCTGTCAAATTTCTTGCCTCCAATTAAAAGGTAGCTGAATGTCTACCAATGGAAAAGTAGCTTCCAGACTCCAGGAGATATCCAGCAATAAAAGAGAAAACACAGAATTTTAAGAAAAGAAAAAAAATCACAATGACAGATGTTCTAAAGTAAACTAATAAAAGAGAAAGGAGCAACCATGGGGCTTAGACCAGCTGCATTGTATAAGAGTAGGCTGAAATGAAATTCAGAAAATGGAGGTGGATTGAATAGTCAAGCTGAAAGAACTACTAAGGCCATCTAAGCTAAGAACTGGAAGCTTGTCCTGTCATTACCAGCAGTCTTTCCTGATGCCGAAGGGGTGGGAACTCCCTTCAGCTACTATCTCCTTCTGTCCCTCCTAAACTGATGTGCTGAAATCAAATCTCCTATAGGTTGGCTTTAAGACACGGGCCTTGATGAGATTAGTAAGCTATCAGGCCTTTGCTCATGAGTGTCCTTTCAAAAGAGGTCAAAAAAAAAAAAAAAGAGCGAATCCCTTTTTCCATTGGAAGACATTTAGGAAAAAATGTCATCTTCAGCCCTGAGGGTATGAGCTTGGGAGGACTGGCCCACCCGTCTCCATGAGCACTCAACATGGGCAGCACAATAGAGCTGGCCCTGGTGGAGTGGGCTGGCCCTGAGGATATAAGCAAAAGAATTGGCCCTGCCGCTCAACTGTGCAGCGTGGGAGAGTTGGCCCTGAATCTGTGAGAATGGATGGGCTGCACGATATGAAATTCACAAAGAATTGATTTTTTAGAAAGACTGTATCCTCACCAGTTGCCAAATCTGAACATTGACTGAAGACTCCTTAACAAACAAAATTACAAATGATACAATGTGCACCAATTTATAAATTGTCCAGCTGATACCTTAGCTCCATATCCCAATAGACTAAGACATTTATCTCTGGTCTATGCCCCATAAGTTGAAGTTTACATGTTCAGGCCATCAGACCCAGTAAAGGGCTTTCCTAGCAACTGTCCATCAAGCCCATGCCAGATCCTTCCAGAATTTTAAACATTTCAAGATGGCGTTAATCTGACTCAATGTGAAAAAGATAAGGAATTAATCTTCATAGTGGTGGCTGATATATGCAGCAAAGCGAAATTAATCTCATGAATGGATTTGTAAAATGTCATTTACATTTTACACATACAAATTATGAGTGGGTGAACTGTTACATTCCTGGGAGATTTCCAACTCCAAACATAAGCAGGTAGCTGTGGCATTTCAATGCATATAAGGAAGCTTGGACGACAAGGGCTTTTCTTTAACAGTGTCCTACAAGTCTGTTCCAGTGAGTTTCTAGGAAGCAGCAGGGATTACCACTGGCCTTGGCTTCTCCTGGAAGTAACACTAACTCAGTCTTCCAGCAGCAAGCTACACCCTTTCCTAAGAGTCAGTCAGTCAGGCACTGCCATCTGATTTCCAGAGTCCCCAGCCCTTCCCTGTTATGTGATTAGCATCTGTGTCTCCCCAGATCAGTGTTGGGAGCAAGGATGTGGAGCAATTCTTTCCAGTACAGCTCTGGTTAAAAAATAATTCTTCCTCTGGGCCTTATGCTGTTTTTTCCTTTCTGTACCTTCCTGGTTCTTAATTTAGAATATTATGCACTTGCTCTGTCTGGTATTGTCTCCTTAGTCATAGAATTCTTCAGGTTTTTTAGTTTACATTTACAATAAATCTCTAGTTCATATGAACTCATGCTGATGCTTTCAAGACTGTCCAAGTACAACCTGCACAAGTATAACACCAATAGACATGCTAACATGGATGGGGAAAGTTCAGAAGGCTTCAACCCTGAACAAAAATTACAGACAACTAAGGAATGCTGAGAGCCGGAGAAGCAGTTTTCACTTGGGAGAGGTATTCAAATTTGTTATTCAGTACCAAATGGCCAGCCATAAAGACACACAAGTAAATGACCTTATAAAGCCTAAGCATGCTATATTTATGTATTTAGGTACACACACACACACACACACACAAACAAATATATATGTAACATCTGCTGGAGCAGGCCTAGCAAGTGACCTCCATAAGAGCAGGCCTGACTGACCTCCAGGATTGCAGAGTGACCTCCAGGAGCACAAAGTGAACTCCAGGAACACCAAGTGACCTCCAGCATGACTGGAATCATGGTCCTGACTCCACCGTGAGGAACAACCATTTGAGCCTTGGATTCAATGGCAACTCAAAGAGTGATCACCAGACACAGCCCCAAGTACACCAATCAGAGGTAGACAAGGTAAGAACACTCAACATCACAAAGAGCAACATGACACCAACAAAAACAGTGGCTCTGAAACAGCAAGACTTGAACATCCCAATACAGATGAAGCAGAAAAAAATGACCTGAAATAATTTTGGGAGAATGTTTGAGGTTCTTAAAGAGAAAATGAAAAATTATCTTGAAGAAATAGAGAAAAAACCCAAAAAATTAGAATAAATCAACAAATCTCTTAAAGAAAACCAAGATAAAACAATCAAACAGGTGAAAGAAACAATTCAAGACTTGAAAACCGAAATAGAAACAATAAAGAAAACACAAACCAAGGGAATTCTGGAAGCAGAAAATATGGGAAATGATTGGGAACCACAAGTGCAAGCATAAACAACAGAATACAAGAGATAAAAGAGAGAATCGCAAACACTGAAGATACAATAGAGGAAATAGACTCATCAGTCAAAGAAAACTTTAAAACTAACAAAAGGTTAACACAAAATATCCAGGGATATGGGAAACTATGAAAAGACCAAACCTAGGAATAATGGGGATAGAAGAAGGAGAATTCCAACTCAAAAGCACAGGAAATATATTCAACAAAATCATAGAAGAAAACTTTCCCAACCTAAAGAAATATATGCCTATGAAGATATAAGAAGCTTACAGAACACCAAATAGACTGGATCAAAAAAGTTCCCTCACCACCTAGTAATAAAAACACTAAACATACAGGATAAAGAAAAAATATTAAGAGCTGCAAAGGAAAATGACCAAATAACATAAAACGCAGACCTATCAAAACTACACCTGACTTTTCAATGGAAACAATAAAAATCAGATGGTCCTGGTCAAGCATCATGCAGTTACTAAGATATCAAAGATGCCAGACTACTATACCCAGCAAAACTTTAAATCACCAGAGATGAAGAAAAGAAGATATTCCATGACAGAACCAGATTTAATCAATACCTAGCCACAAACCAAGCCCTACACAAAGTACTAGAAGAAAAACTCCAAACCAACGAAGTTTACTGTATTTACAAGAACACAGAAAATAGATGATCTCAAGGTGGCAAATCCTAAAGAAGGGGAAAACACACACAATCATATCACCCACAACAAAAACTAAAATAACAGGAACTACCAATAATTGGTCATGAATATTCCTTAATATAAATGGACTCAACTCACCTATAAAAAGACATAGGATAACAGATTGGATATGAAAACCGAAACCATTCTTCTCCTACATACAAGAAACAACCTCAAAACCAGACATCACTTCAGAGTAAAGGGTTTGGAAAAAAATTCCAATAAAACTGACCTAAGAAACAAGCTGGTGTAGCTATCCTAATATTTAACAAAATAGACTTCAAACTAAAACCATTCAAAAGAGACAAAGAAGAATGTTTCATATTCGTCATAGGAAAAATCCATCAAGAGGAAATCTCAATACTGAACATCTATGCCCCAAATACAAGGTCATCCTCATATGTAAAAGATATATTACTAAACCTTAAACCCCATACACTCACACCACTAAGCAAGTCTTCCAGACCGAAACTTAACAGAGAAATAAGGGAACTAGCAGATGTTATGACTTAATGAACTTAACAGACATCTAAAGAACATTTCATCCAAACATAAAAGAACATACCTTCTTCTTCACACCCCATGGAACCATCTCAAAAATTGACTACATACCAGGTAACAATGCAAACTCAACAGACACAAAAAAAGTTGGAATAACCTGTGTATCTTATCAGATCACCATGACTTAAAATTAGAATTCAACAGCAATACTAATTTCAGAAAGCCCACAAACATGGAATTTAAACGATGCTCACTTGAATCACCAATGGGTCAAGGAAAAGATTAAAGACCTCCTAAAGTTCAACAAAATTACCACACAACATACCCAATTTTATGGGACACATAAATGCAATGTTCAGAAAAGTTTATTGCACAAAATGCCTACATAAGAAGCTGAAAAAAATCCCACGCTAGTGAGTTAACAGATGACTGGAAAACTCTAGAAAAAAAGAAGCAAACTCAGCCAGGAGGACTAGATGACAGGAAATAATCAAATTGAGAGCTGTATTCAACAAAATAGAAACAAAGAAAACAATACAAAGACTAAATGAGACAAAGAGTTTTTCTTTGAGAAAATCAACAAAATAGACAAATCTTTATCCAAACTAACCAAAAGGCAGAGAGAGAATATCCACATTAACAAAATCAGAAATGAAAATGGGGACATACCAGCAGATATGGAGGAAATCCAAAGAATCATCAAGTCATACTTTGAAAACCTGTACTGCACAAAATTGGAAAACTTAAGGGAATGAACAAATTTTGGATAAATATCACTTAATAAAATTATATCAAGATCAGTTAAGCAAATTAAATAGACCTATAATTGCTAAAGAAATAGAAATAGTCATCAAAAGTTTTCAAAAAAATGCCCAGGAACACATGGTTTCAGCACAGATTTCTACAAGATTTTCAAAGAAGAACTAATACCAATACTCCTCAAAGTGCAAGTGCGACACACAATAGGAACAAAAAGAACATTGCCAAAACTCTTTTTTTGAAGCTACAATTACCCTGATACCCAAACCACATAAAGAAATTACTAAGAAAGAGAATTATAGATCAATCTTGCCCACGAATATTGATTAAAAAATACTCAATAAAATACGGGCAAAGCAAATTCAAGAACACATCAGAAAAATTATCTACCATGACCAAGCAGAGTTCATACTGGAAAAACAGGGATGGTTCAGCATATGAAAATCTGTCATTATAATCCAGTATATTTACAAACTGGAAAAAACTCACATGATCATCTCATTAGATGCTGAAAAAGTCGTCGACAAAATACAACATCCCTTCATGATAAAAGTCTTGGTGAGAGAGGAAATTCTAGGAACATACCTAAACATAATAAAAGCAATATATGGCGAGCCAACAGCCAACATCAAACTAAATTGTTGAGAAACTCAAAGCTATCCCACTGAAATCAGGAATAAGACAAGGTTGTGCAGTCTCTCCATATGTATTCAATATAGTACTTGAGGTTCTAGCAAGAACAATAAGACAACAAAAAGAGATCAAGCAAATAAAAATGGGAAAAGAAGAAGTAGAACTCTATTTGCCAATGATATGATAGTCTACATAAGGGGGATATGATATAGAAATGAATCCTTTACATTGGTATAGATTTTTGTCCAGTGACACAAACTAAGGTCAATTTTGTATGTATGTATATTTCTGCTCTTGTTTAAGGTATTATGTTTATGCAACTCATTTAAAAATGTAATTAATTAAGAAATCGGGTTAATAGATAATCTCTAATAATAAAACTTTTAGTCATTTTAGTTAGGTTTTCTAGATATACAGAGATGTACTTCAGTTAGATAATCTTCAGCTCTTCAAAGGCCTACAGAATGTGACATCTAAAATGTTTTAATAGCAGACCTTTTTTTTGACAGTAAAACATGCCTGCTTCTGGCAGCACCAGTAAACTTCAGAGAGGTTGATGGGTATTGAAGAAACTCATTATAGAATTTGCCTTCAATGTGACAAGGTTAGCCACCTTTTCTTTGGTAAAGAAACTGCTCTTGCCTGATATGCAGTATGAACTGGACATACAGGACCCACAGAAAGGTGACTGCTGAACTTTTCAAAAGACGGGATGGTCCTTCAGGATTCCTTCTTCACAGATGAAACTGCCAGACATTCTGAAGGACACAGAAAAAAGTAACTGACAAACTGCCAATAGAGGTGAAACAGTCTTTCAGATTTCCGGCTTTGTGGATAAGTCTGTCAGATACTATTGGCCTGTAGATGGATACCACAACATTTACAGAAGAACTTTGGGTGACTGTCCAGGAAGGGAGATGTCTCTGTCAATTCTAGAGTTTTGGAAGTTGCTTACAATGCACTTCCTGTTTACTTAGGTAATAGTATATCCTTCTGGGGTCTTTGATGGAGTTGAAGACAGATAGTTATAGTTATAATATAATATAGTTATAATAAAAGATAGTTTAGATACAAAAATTTAGACTCACATAAAATATTATAACTATAATTCTTGCTTGATACCTGCTTTGTTATTTTAAACGTTAAATTTAAATGTTAAATTAAAAACTTCCTTTTTATTTATACAAAAAAGGAAGATGATGTGGGATACCCCTCTGTATACTATGAATATGTTTTATTACCATTGGTTAATAAAGAAGTTCCTTTGGCCTTTGCCGGGGCACAATAGAGCTAGATGGGAAAACTAAAGTAAAAACACAGAGAAAGAAAGTTGAGTCAGGCAGACACCATGTAGTTGCCAAAGAAGAAAAATGCTGAAAACTTACCAGTTAGCCATAGCCTTGTGGTGATACATGGATTAATAGAAATGGGTTAATTTTAGAAATAAGAGTTAGCTAGAAATATGCCTGAGCCATAGAGCAAACAGTGTTGTAATTAATACAGTTTCTGTGTGATCTTTTTGGCCTGGGTGGCCAGGAAATGAATGAGCAGTCTTTACTTACATATGCCCTCCCTGTCATAGGTTTCTAGGCATAATAGAAATAAAAAGAAATTGCAAAACACCCTGACATCATTCCTTAACTAGAGGGAAGGGGAATGGGACCCTTAGCAAGTCTAGCAGAGTGATTTTCTCCACAGCTCTCTAGGTCTTCATCTCCCTCATTCTGCCTATACTCCATACAATTTCAACGCCAAGCCCTTTCTTAGAAGATCCTGACTTTATGATCTGAATCTTCCTATTCTTCTGTTGAGATATTAGATCCTGCTTCTTTGTTGTCCTGCCCAACTTTATGGATGTCAAAATTCTTACAGATTTTCATTGCAGTATTTTCCTTTGGCCCCCATTCCTCCAAGAACTCTACAGTTACTGCTGCCCAGTCTCTCTTCCCATGGATCTATCCTAGATCTCTGCCATTGTTCCTGTATCCCTCTCTGTGTTTACTTCTCCATGTACCCCCACTTAATCCCTCTGGTCGCTCAAAGTTAGTAACCCTTGGCTTCCTAATGAGTCCAAATGTCCTTAACCCTTTCTCTTCTTTCTCTTTCTCTGTTCATCACCTTTGTCATGTCTTACTATTTACTTAGTTTAAATTCTATCTGTGCATCCATTTCACCCATAAGTATTTATTGGTTTATTAAGTAGTCATGTGGAGCAAAAGAAGACTTTAAAAATAAAATAGTTCAAAGAACTATGCTAAGGAGTCAGGATATGTCAATTAGAAGCAGATGTCCCTGTGCCATTTTGTCTTTTATTAAAAACAAGAAAAAAATAGGATAAACAAGATGACAATAAACTATTCAAGTGATAATTTTTAGAGGGAAAATAAAGCAGACATGTGGGATGTCAGGTTGGGTGGGTTTCATATTGAGTGATGGGGAAAATCCTCACATGAGGACTTAGAGAGAGAGGAGAGGGAGGAACAGGAAGCCACAGAGATATAGGCAAAAGAATGAATAAGTGTGCATGTCTTGCATTGCTAACAACCTTAAAGCATGGTGTGGAGGCAGGTGTTTGTGTAATGGACAGATTCAGATGCAATGAATAGAGAGGTGGACATGGAGCTTCTTGGGGGATTATAGGCTGGAAATGGTGCAGGATTAACTTTTGCAATCAAGACCTTGACTATATACACAACTCCCTGCCATTTCTATCCATTTTAATCATTTGACTCAACTAGAGTCCTAGATGATATGTCTTTGTTTACACTGCCTGAAGCTCCACAGTTGAGAACAACTAGAATTTTCTGTCCACTGTAGATAGACTCACCTCATTTCCAATGAGTCCTTAGCGTCCCTATGCACTGATGTTCTCTCTCCACATATCCCTAATATGCTCCACACCACACAGAAACACATTCGCATTGCCTTTAGTTCATGCCCATGGTTAATAACTCCCTTTGTTCTCAGTAAGTAAGCTAAGAACTTACGCACAAAGAAGCATGGTGCTCTCCACACCTAAACAAGGAGGTGAGTTGGCAGGCAGTGAGGAAGTGTTCTTTTGATTTCTTTACATTTTCCAATGAACTAGGAATCAAGTTTGTCACTGGGAGCAAAACTGGTGGTGGAGATGAGACAGGCAAGGGGCCAGACACTGGGATTACGTTGGTCTCACTTTTAAGTCCTCCAGAGCGATAAAGGATCATTTCTCCCTCTTACACCAAAAAAAAAAAAAAAAAAAAAAGAGCATGACTGCTTAACCAGAAAGCAGCCAACTATTAGGTGCAGAAAATTTTTATCTTCATGGGTAGGATAATAGTAAACAACAACCACCTTGCATGAATTCAGTATGAGTTACTACTCTTAGAGGAGAAGGTATGAAGTTCATCAAGGTTTTGCACAGTGCCAATCACGTGAAGTTTTGATTTAATCTTGTCTCTGTTCTCATTTCAGCTGCTGAAACCGAAGATTCACACCTAAATTATCAGAATATGGTGCAGGACAATTCTGTATCCTGTCAATCATGTTTTAAATAAATGCTGATTGGCCAGGTAGGAAGTATAGGTGGGTCAACCAGACAGGAAGTAGAGGCAGGGCAAGGAGAAAG
>JAQHUG010000161.1:4097621-4113371 GCA_028555095.1 Dicrostonyx torquatus
GGGCTCTCAGCAATGCGACCTTCGCAGGACCCATGTGGGTTAGACACGAGTGGGAAGGTAAGGCCTTGCTGAAACAGCAAAGCCTGAGGCTACTCCGAGCAGCCGATGAGACGAAAACTGGACAGAGAAAGGAAGGGAAAAAAAAGAGGCGACCTGAGGGTCCCGGACCCCCATATGCGGATTAGGTCAGACCACCACCCCCAAATGTAACTGGTGTTGTCCCTATGTGCATCTATGCATGGCATTCACTGGGGCATGGACAACCTGCCAACAACCATCTTCCAAAAGAAGAGCAACTCTTGACAGACATCAGTTATCACTGGCACTAGTCTTTAAATGAAAATATAGAACCATAAATGGTCTGACCGTTCTGCCATCAATAAGAATATGTGGTCAGAGGGCTTCGGGTGTAATTCTGTTCTCCTTTTCACAAGTATTGCAGACAAGTCCAACAACGTTGCAGCTCAGAAGGGAGAGCATTTCCACTGTAGAGTGTTACCGAGATGTTTGCAGCAGAAATGCTGTCAGTGTCATTAGGATTAGAGCAATTTAGTAGAGAAGCATTCTCTTCGCGTATGGCACACATTTTAAGATACTAACGTATTCAGTGTTCACTTGAAAGCGTTTGACAACATCTGCTTGCAGGAACTTGAGGAAATTGAAAGCAGAATTAGAAGGAAGCAATCAAGGCCAACAGCAATGCCGTAAGGAAGACAGGTCATAGAAGGCTTTCCAGGTATCAAACGGTGGTGTGACATCTGTGTGCTCACGTGTACCTGGCGCTATCCTTTGGGTTCTAGAATGTTGTTTCCAGGATGTAGAATCTTTAACATCACCTTTTTGTTTACTCTTCCCTCAAAAGAGAATTATATCCCATGCTCTGCCATCCACATAAAGCAACACTCAAAAATCCATTCCTATATTCCTCTTTGCTGTGGTGAGAATAAATTAAAAAAATCAACATTTTTCTAAAATGTGACAAGGAAACATTCAAACAAAAGTTGTTTGGATTTTTTCATATGACCTGAGGAACAAGCTTAGCACAGTGAACCATTGCTCCCTGCACCATCCCACCAGCTCAGCAGGCACCTAAGTGAGAAATGTAACCACACATGCCCGGTTAGCCAACTGTATGTTAAAATTGTGACAGGCTTTCATAAAGCTCTTGTAGACAAGTGTCACAATTTCCCTCGAGAGACTTAGGCTAAAGGATGTATCCGGGTCCCCCTTTTCCTTCTCATTCTGAAGGTAACATACATTTTTTTTTTTTTGGAACAGAATTCTAACTTCTGTTTTTCTCCTTTGGAATCAATGTCTTTCCGGTGCACTTTTCTTAGACAGCATCCTTGTTTCTAGTTGAACTCTTTGACCTCTATTAGACTTCTTTCTTCACGGAAGGAAGCCCATGAGCTTATCTCAGAAAGTATCATCCACCCTATGGACAAGACATTGTTATCACTATCTGGTGCTTCAAGGTTTACAGCGGGGGCTTGTGAATGTGCATTTGGTTCCTTCTGCCGGGTCCTAACTTGATATTCCTTCACATGCAGTGATCAGGCACTTCCATCTATACCTGCCTTCCAGTTTCCTTTCTGTCTAACCTTGGCAGCATAGGATCTACTGAGTTCTTTTGTGGGCACTGATACCAGCATTATTGCCACAAGAGTTACATTAAGTATCTCTAATATTGAAACACAAACTCTGCTCTCATAGAGATGAAGGTATACCAATAATTACAGCATTCAATATTCCAGGTTGTGATGTGTTGAGAAGTTTAGTTGGAATACGTCTTAGCTAGATAGAAGGATGTAAAAGCTTGCTGGACAAGAAAACAATGATGAATAAATGACCACAAAAATATACTGAATCCAATTTCATAGAAGCAAATCATTCATACAAAGAAGTAAGGACAACTATAATTGAAATGCAATTAGAGGCAGTATTTTACCTAGTATCAAAGGGCAAGTGTATGAGACTGTATATATCTTGCAATGAGGAGTTCATTAAAGGTTTGAGGAAAGCAAGGTGTATGGAGTTAGTTAACCATACTAATAAGACCTAAAGTTCATTTACCATAAGCTGAACACAAACATGACTCTAAACTGATAGTAATAGAGACAGAAATAGAGGCACTCACTTCCATTGCATGTGAGCCTTATGCTAATGTGGATGGAGAGGTGGCACACTAATTACCACAACACAGTATAATCAGTGATGCAGAAAATGGATGAGCACATTTTCCTCAGTCGAGAGAAAAAAAAAAGGTAATTTATTTTGCTTAGGAGAAAGTTTACCCAGAAAGCCAATTATAAACGTGATTCTTCAACACAACCAAGAAGTGGATGGCTGGAATTTCAAGTGCAAAGAGAAGTGGGATCAGTGATAAGAATCCTAAACTCCCAGGACATCCAGAGTCTGTGTTAACCCAAAGGAGAGAGCTGAGACTCCCTGCACTGTAATATGACTTCATAGCATGTCGAAGAGTTATAGGATGACAAGACAGGGGACCTTAGATATGAAGACATCGCAAAGTCTGAAGGCAAAGGTTTGTGTCAGCCTCAGAGGGTATACACGCAACCTACACAGGAGTACGATATTGTTACTTAACTACCTCCAGATATGAGGATTAGTGTTGGATGAGAACGGGGGTGTTCTCTGCTGAGAACTTCACCTGCATTACTTTCTCTACACGTCAGTAGACTGAAAATGGCTTCATTCTTTCAAAGGATACTTACTGAGGACTAGCTTATGCATTAGACTCCCGTAGAGAAACATCCAACGGGGGAAATTCCTTCTGAGGCGGCTTGGGCACCTAGTAGTCCCATCTTCCTCACGGGTGTAAGCCTGTCAAACCTTAGCCCACCTGCATTCTGTATGAGTCAACAGTCGAGTTTGCCTTTGACGCAGTGAAGGAGTTGGGTGCTCACAAACGTTGTGAGAGTGGGTCTTCTTCAGAAAAGATTAACTATTGGATTCAAAGGGATGATGGATCATTTGGGGGCAGCTGTAGGGAAGCAGGGATTTCGTATCACTCAGGTGATCTCAGAAAAGGGAGAATTCTAAGATTAGAAATCTTGGTAAATGATATTTCCAGGGACAGACCGGAGCAAGGCTAAGGCTATGATCACAGAAGCCAGG
The DNA here is from genome assembly GCA_028555095.1 of Dicrostonyx torquatus. Lineage (NCBI taxonomy): Eukaryota > Metazoa > Chordata > Mammalia > Rodentia > Cricetidae > Dicrostonyx > Dicrostonyx torquatus. The sequence continues at coordinate 4,100,760 of JAQHUG010000161.1, forward strand.
AGAGCTGGGTCATGAGTACTCTGGTGGTCTGTGTGGTGTGTGAACTGGGTTTGTATGTGATCCCCTATTATTTTATTATTCACTTCATCACAGCTGTAGAGTGGGCTTGCCTGATGTGGAACTTACTAAAATTACTCACTTCCAAAAAGGGAATAGCATGGGGTGGCTATTACTACCAGGCCAGTTATTGACACCAAGAGCTAGCCACTCTGGGCCACAGAGGATGCTACTGTTACTCTGAGTTAACCATCTTATGAAGTTAAGTTTAATGGAATTGTCCCCAAGCTGCTCTCTCTGCAACACATGGGAAATTAGCCTTCTCTTTCCTTTTAATATCAGCCTGTTGTGTGTACTTTCCTGGGACACATTTGACCCAAAGTCCCTGAAGGTTTTGGGAGGCTCTGACTGTCTGTAAGATGTATATCAGCAAATCCACAGTGGTAATCATATTGATTAAAATTGTATCTTGCTGTCTGCAAGGTATATATATATATATATATAGTCTGGGTTCTTCGCCGTGGATAGCAGAGAGGGCTGCCGCCACTCTTCTCAAGCGTTTTCTTTGCAGTTTATTTGCTTTGTCCCCCCTAAGAAAATGTTTGTTTCAGCCTAGTGAAAACAGCATCTGATGTCCCCACTGCCAGTACTGAGATCACAGGTATCCATGATGCGGTTGCTCCCCAACCCCGGATGCTGCCACCGTGAGGATCAGCCACTCCTGACCTTTAAGGACTCTTCTTTTTCCTATATTGTCACGTGATCTCATGACTCAGTCCTTACCCCGAGCTCTCCTGACCTAGATCACAGAGCACACAGCAGTCTGGAGGGCTTCTCATTAAACTGCTTTCTAATTCCCTAGTCTTTCCTCACACACATTGCCCATGATTCTCCCGTCCTGCACATACCATGGAAAAGGTCGCAGACCCTGCTATTTTCATTCTGAGCAGGAAAAAGTCCATTCTGGATACTTTTATAAGACTGTGCTCAGTCAATAAATGACTCTTTTAATAGTTTTTAGCTTGGCCCAAGGACTTTAGCACCAGACTGTGACACAGCAACAGCCCCCCACCATACCATATGACTGGCAGGGACAGTACTCAACCAGGAGCCCCCCAGGGAATTTTAGGCCAGGGCCAGGACACACCAACAGCTCCACACCATGTCATGCTGCTGGCAGAGGTAAGACTTAACTAGAGGGCGTGGGTACAGGATGGTGATATGGGAGAGAGAAAGAAAGAGGGGGACAGGGCAGAAGGAGTCAGATGTATAGGAGAAAGGCAGATTTGAATAGGCAAGGGTGGTGATGCAGATGCCCGATTGACACCCAGGGCCAGATGTCTGGGTCTGGGCTGCTGCCAAAAGCTGTGACTTGGTCCCTGATCCTGAGGAAGGCAGAGGGGATAGGGCTATAGAGTTGGCTCCGTCTCTCATGGACTGAAGCACTCAGGAGAGAGGGCCCTACCCCTTCACCTCAGCAGCACTATAGAGCTGATCCTGTTCATGTGGGGAGGGAAGGGGGACATAAGGAAGCTGGTCCTGAGGTCATGAGAACAGAAGGGCAGGTTGTGCTGCTCTCCTCTGCTGTGTCAACACCTGAGGATTTGGGACCTGACACAAATCCTCACCAGCTTCAGCACTCAGAGAATGGGCCCTCTGCCTCACCTGGGCAGCACAGTAGAATTGACCTGAAGACAGGGAAGCAGGTGACTCAGTCCTGAGGCTATAGTTGGTACTACCTCTCTTGTCTGTGGTGTGGTGGTGGGGCTGAGGGAAAGATGCCCTCCTCGCTTGCCTCTGCTGCCTCCAGCTGGAGAGGGAGCTGACCCCTAACAGTGGCAACACGCGGGAAAGTGGACCCTGTACTGCTGTGGGAGGTCCTTCTGTCTGTGTGTTGCTTTTATTGGTTAATGAATAAAGAACTGCTTTGAGCCTATGGCAGGAAAGAACAGAACTAGGCAGGGAAAGCTAGGCTGTATGCTGGGAGACAGAAGGGTGGAGTCAGAGAGAAGCCATGGGGCTGCCAGAGACAGGAGACAGACACTGGAAATTTTACTCGATAAGCCACAGCCACATAGCAATACACAGATTAATGGAAATGGGTCAAATTAGGATGTAAGAGCCAATATGAAGTTAGAGCTAGTAAGCCAAGCAGTGATTTAATTAATATGGTTTCTCGGGTCTAAGCTAGCTGGGAGGCTGGGAACCAACAAGCGGCCTCCTTCCTCTAACACTGTACAGAGGATCTGACCTGTTGATGAGGGCACAGGTGAACCAACTCTGAGAACAAGAGTGTGGGAAACCTAGCCCCACCCTTCTTCTACCATATGGTAGCTTGGGTGGGGAAGAGATGCCCTCCCCCTCCGATCAATGCTCCAAGCAGGTGGAAGAGCTGGCCCTGGGGTTGGTTATATGAACAGGAGAGCCTGTTCCCCAACTGCTGCAACACTCGGAGAGCAGGCCCTGTACCTCACCTGAGCAGCATGAGAGAGACAACCCTATTGGCAAAGGTGTGGGTGAGTCAGCCCCAAAGTTATGAGCATGGGAGAACTGTCCCTATTCCTCATCTTTCTTGTGGTGGCATGGCCAGGGGAGAGATAGATATCCCTGTATCCACCCACCAGTGCCCAAGGCTGGTGAGAGAGCTGGCCCTAAGGTCGTATGAACAGGAGAGTTGTCCCTGCCTCTTATCAGCTGCAGCACTTGGGAGCATGGCCCTACACCTCACCTGGACAACACAGTAGAGCTTGGCCGGAAGATGTAAGTGTGGGAGAACTGACCCTGATGAAGTTAAATGGGAGAACTGGCCCTGCCCCTTGCTCATCTCTGCAAGGGGTGAACTGGCCAAGGCAATGCTGAAGAGCTCACCCTGGTGCTGAAGATGAGGAGAGTTGGTGAGCTGACAGACCAGCAAGTACCCAGGTCTAGAGCCAGGCCTACATGTTGGTTCACCCCCAACATCCACCCCATCTGTGATCTGCTGGAGCACTGGATGGGTGGAGGGTTGGTCCTATGGACCAAGGACTGCAGGATATCCACAACACAGAGCAGCAATAGGATGTCCAGGAAGAGTTCCAGTGAGGACCCAGCATCAATGTGTGGCAGAGACCAGGGACCTCAAACCTTCTCAATGAACGTATAAATGTATGGATAAAGGGGATTAACTGTGTGACTCGCTGTGTCACACTGTCGCTTCTGTGACAAGATATTCTCTTTCTACCTTTTACAGTTTCTTTTTCATTTTTCTCTTAGATTCTATTTGTTTTATGTTGGGGGTGGAAATATAAGGCATGATGTGAAAGACACAATAAATAAATAAAAAAGAAATTAAAAAAATACACATTTCTGAATTTTAAAAAGTGCTTAGCTTTCTTTCTTAAAATGTAATCATCTCATTTTTATACTCTTATAAGCCCCAAACTGTCATATCAGCTATTGTTTCTACAACAGATGGTTTCTTCTGACCGTCTGTACCTTTTCTTGCCCTGATACACATCAGTTTATATTTGAGTTTGCCATAATACTTGTCTGAAAGCAGTGCTACATTCCGAAGACTGCTGAATGCAAATGACTACATATAGTTGCAATTACATATTTTGCAGAATATTAGAGTGAGCATATGCAGATACACATATGGGCCTCACATGCACAGACAAACTCTGTTACACTGATGTGCTGAGACACACCCATACATGCAGGCATACCACACACAAACACATAAACATACACACCCCATATGCACATACACATGCCATTACACATAGATCTCACACACAAATACATCATGTAAACATGAATCTTATACGTATACACCATTACATATTGCTGATAACACACTGATAAACACACACACACACACACACACTTCTCCAAGAAGTCATTGCTGATAACACACTGATACACACACACACACACACACACACACACACACTTCTCCAAGACTTCTAACTGTATTTGGCACCAATTTACATATTGTCTCTACTGTAAATAGCTATTTCAGGGAATATAGTAAAAATAGTTTTAAATTATTTTTTCTTTCTGTCTAGTATGTATGATCTTTCATTATTTCAAATTATTTTGGTTTTGTAGAAAGGTAAAACTTGCTGTTCTGAATTGATACTGTATTTCTATAAAGAAAAATGTGAAATACAATCAAGTGGGCTAAAGTTACTAAAATGTCTCAGTTTAGAGCTGATTTTAGTTTTTATGCTCATACTTGCTACCACCATACATTGGTTCTGATCTCCGGGAGCAATCTTGTTTGCTATTTCCTTACAGTGGAGTACCCGGGAACCTGAGGACTGATTAGCAGTGAAACAACATGAGAAGAAAGAAAGAAAACTACATAGGCAAGAAACTGTTAAATTGGCTATTAAAAAACAAATGCAAACTCAGAAAATAAACAGTCTGACACCAGGGGCCCAGACAACATAATCAGGAAGCACACATTTTTGACTTCTCCAACTTCAATTTTCTGTTAGCAATTGCTATGTCGAAGGCACCAGATAATCTTCCTTTTTTATTACAAGAGATTCAGATCTTAAAACTAGGATGCCTGTTTTCTTGACTCTCATGAGAGATTCTGAAGAACAGAAAGGAAGAGAAATTATCCATCCCAGCACATGACGCTGATAACAGCCCACTGAGTCGCACCTCTGCCCCTGGAATGCAGCTCTGCAACCTGGCTGATGGCTACCAATGTGTTCTCACCATGAGTGCAAGGTGCTCAGGGAAGAAAAACAGATAAACAGGGAGAACAATGGTGGAAAGATCTGCACTGGGAAAGGCAAAGGTCAGAAGGAAGTTCTAACTCTGTCTGAAGAATGGACATTCGGATGTGAAATAAACTCCTTTTGTTCTCTGACGGCATGATGCCCTATTTGTGGGCACCAAGGAAAACTAAGAAATTTTACAACACTGGAAAATGTTTATTAAACGTAAGCAGTTATTTTGTGACACAATATTGTGTAAAAATGTTCATGTATGTATGGTGTATAATTTAAAGAGTGAATGGATTATAAGATATGACAAACAAATTCTTAAAAATCCATATAAATACAATTTGTTGGAGAAAATGAGATTGAGAGCTTTAAACCATAAGGTAAATGTTAATATTAAAAAAATCATATTAACAAAAAGCAATATAGAAGTTAAAATATTGAAAATTAAGTTCAAGCTACTAATCCTCATTAATCTTTAATGGATTTTGATAAGTTATGGGTTTGCTTTTTTTTTTTAGACCACACAGTACCTTTTTAGTATGTCTCATTTTTATGAGATTGCTTTTCTCTGAATGAAAGTTACCCTAGTTATAAAGAGTGAGGGCAAGTCTTCACAGAAGACCACTTCCACTTCACACACCAATTGAGAAGAAGAAAAGGTACATGCTAAGCCACTCTCAGGTTTGGTAATTATCCCTGAACTGTGAATTTAACATGTATATCTCTTCAGTATGACACAATTATTAAAATAGCAGGAGCCATACCTGTCTGCCTAGTGTCTCCTCTTTAGCACACCTTCATCTGTTTGTGGGATGAGTCAATGCTCACCAGAAGATTCCCACTCAAGAGTGGAAAATGACTGCCGTCACCAAACAGATATCCTGCTCACTGAGGTGACCATCTTGGAATTAGCTACAGCAATACAAACTGAGTGGGTTGAGTCTCAACACACAAATAGGATATACAGGAGCTCAGAGCTTTTCTGACCATGAGGCTATACAGCTGTATTCACTGTCAACCCCAACCTTTCCAGGTGAGGTGACAGGGCAATCTATATCATTATGAACTTAGAAATCCTTGCCGACACACTTGAACAGTAGATAATTTTATTGCCTTTACAATTGTGTATCAAACTATTTCTTTAAGAAAAAATTTTTTAATCGGCTGTTGAGTATTATGGACCTTTCCACGTGTTCTTTGGTGTGATGAAATATGATTCAGTGGTTCAAATTTGTTCAGCATCTTCTATTCTGTAACTTTTGTAGTACTCAGATTTTTTTTTATCTATTCCTGGCAATAAATATAGAGTAAGACTGCGTCAGGATTCACTCCTATCTTTAAAGAGCTGTTAATATCAGTCCAACTTGAAAATTTTATGTGAAACCTTGCCTACTCAATTTCCCCCAGAGCTGCTTGAAATCTCCATATATTTTACTGGGAGATATAATAGCATTTTATGGGCATTTTTTTCCTTTGTCATATGTGAGAGAAATACGTTGAGATACTCATATCAATATAGCTAATTCCAGGATGGCCACATTGAGTGAGCGAGATATCTGTTCATTTATCTGAGCCGTTTTCCACCCTAGGATGGGAATTCTTCAAATGAGAATTGACTCATCTTACTGTTACAGTTTTTATGAAATTCCATGAGGATTTTATAATCTGTGCTCCATATAAGACTCTAATTAATAGAACAATTTTCTACTGCCCTTGGTCTGACTGCAAGGCTAATCTACTGATTATTGAACACCAGATGGAACAGAGGGACCACAGGCAAAGGGTTTCGTTTCCTGTTATCAGGTCTTTTTGGCTTTTTCTCCCTTCTGTCTGAATGGTAGCTTTCCAAATAAGTTCTTTACAAAAGTACCAGTGTCAGCAGATCTGCCAAACAAATACTAGGAAGAAATGACAATTTCAAGACCTAACAAACAGTTAGTTAATTGATAATTATATTTTGAGAAAAAAATGTGTTGTGATATAAGACTAAAAGCATTGTTTATATAATCATAGATAGTAATTATCTTGACAGATGAGAGAGAAAGACTAGTAAATATGTATTTTTGTTTGCCTTTGTCTTTTCTCTACCTCTCCCCTTGCATATGGAATAAGGGTTAAAATATTAAGAATCAAGATTGGCCTATGTCAATCCCTTAGAAGCTTTCATGATGTTTTAAAATGAGGAAGTGAAGGATAAAGAAAACATAAGTTATTTTATGAAGAAACTTAGAAATATCAGAATCCAGATTCCCTTCTCAAGAATAGGCACTGCTTGGTATTGTTTCTTATAATGTGATTATTTAATTTCCCAACAAGTGAACTGTTGAAGCCTTTAAGGCTTATCCTTCTGACTTTAAAACCAAGATTAGAGTAGAAAGACTCTATTATTCATCCACTGCATTGTCCCGAGAAAGTTACATATTTTTCAACATCTAGTCCCCAGCATCCTTCTTGCTGGAATATTGACTGTCTTGATCTTGGGTAGGTATTCGGAACTGCTTTAAGTTCAAAAGTCTTGTCAAACCCAGAAGATACTATTTCACTTAGGTCCTCCAAGACTTTCGTTCTTATACCCTTTCTACTCCTTTTGTGAGGGTCCCTGAGGGTTGGGAGAAGGGGTTGTGATATAGATGTTCCATTTGTGGCTGAGCACTCCACAGATATTTATTTCTGCACTGTGACCAGCTGAGACTTTCTGCTTAAGCATCATCCACTGTGCTCAAAGAAACTTCTTTGGTGAGGTCTAAGAGATGCACTAATCTATACATATAAAGATAGATGCAGATTTAGAGGGCAGTTTGACCGTATGTCCATTTAGCAAAATAATAGTGGGTTTATGCCTGTGGATTCTGAACTTTCCAGCTGCAGCATCTTGGCCAAAATACCAATAAAGGAACACATTCCTCCTGTAGAGAAGGCCTTACATCCAATCAGAAGGTAGTGGGTTACCCAGCTAATATTTGTGACACCATTTCATTTACTCACAGGCCTATCTTACCACCCCATCCTCTACCCTATCATTTTATCTTTTACTCAGCTTAAACATTCCTTCCCATCATTTCCCATTTACCCTTCCTGTGGTCTGTGTTCTAACGTCCTCCCTCCTTTAAGATCTTTTATCCTTTCCCCATCACTGACCATTTCTCCTCCTGGATTCTGTAGATCCTCCAGGTTAAAAAAAAATCACAAATCTAAAGATACTGTGCAAGGATCCATATACAAGGGAGAGAAGGCAATGTTTGTCTTCCCGGCTCTGGGCTAGCACAGTCTCAGCATGTTTTCTGACTCTATCCATTCACCCACAACTTTTATAACTCATTCATTGATGCCTTCTGGGAAAGGAATGGTCAGTTTTCTTTCAATACCTTGTCACTGGTAGGTCAGTCATGCTCCAGTAAATGGCCCCTTACCCATGAATATATGGGCAGCGCAAGCTGAACTAAGCGAGTTATAACAACAACAGCAAACACAGTCCACCGAAAAGGATGAAGTAGCGGATGGGAATGGGGCATGGACATATCAAAACGTGTGTAGGTATGGAATTCTCAATTTTTGATTGTTTTCTATGTTATTGTCACCATAAGCAATCCTTTAATGAGCATACTTAGGTATACACTGGTAAGTAAATTCATGACGTCCCTTTAATACAGTGGTGGGAGCAAAGAGGCTAAGACTGGGGTCATTTGTTTTATTAAGACTTTTGAAATGAGCTTCCAAACTGCTCTTAAGAAGGGCCAGGCCACTTTAATGGTTCTATTCTTTTGCTACGTTTCATTCCTCATTGGTTTTTCTCTTCAGAATAAACTACCATTTGCCATAGAGAAATTCTACCTGCCCCCATCTGCCTTGTATATTGGTAATTTTCTTTTTTATTAATTTTTTTCATTTATTTTACATAACAATAACAGTTTTCCCTCCCTTCTCACTTCTTGTCCTCTGCCCACCTCTCATCTACCCCCCTACACCCATCCATTCCTCCTCAGTTCAGAAAGGGGCAGGCCTTCTATGGGAATCAACAAAGCAAGGCATATCAAGTTGAGGCAGGACCAAGCTTCTTCCCTGCACCAGGGCTGGACAAGGCATCCCATCATGGGAATAGGTTCTACAAATGCCAGTTCACGAAGCAGGGACAGGTCCTGATCCTACTGCTCCCTAAGCAGACCTAGCTACACAACCGTCTTCCCAATGCAGAGGGCCTATGTTGCTTATATGCAGGCTCTCCAGCTGTCGGTTCAGAGTCCTTGAGTTCCCACTAGCTCAGGTCAGCTGTCTCTGTGGGTATCCCTGTCACGATCCCCTTGCTTGTACAATCCCTCCTCCCTCTTTCAACTGGACTCTCAGAGTTCCACCCAGTGCTGGGCTGTGGGTCTCTGCATCTGCTTCTTTTGGTTACTGGATGAAGACTCTCTGATAACAATTAGGATAGTTGCCGATCTGATTACAGGAGAAAGCCAGTTCAGGCACCCTTTCCACCATTGTTAGGAGTGTTAGCTGGGGTCATCCGTGTGGATTCCTTGAAGTTTTGGTTGTGGTGTCCCATGAGGGTAGGATTTGCAGAAGGAGGGAGAGGCAAGAGGATCACTAGTTCAATGCCAGCCTGGGCTAAAAATAATTTTTTAAAGAATAAAATTGCTACGTCTCTGCATCATTGTCCTCAGCTATAAAATAAGACTTGCCTATATCTATTTCATTCAGTAGCTATAATTATTCATACTATCAATATATTGATATAGCATAGACATCTTATGCCTAACACAAACATGGTTTTACTGATTGGGTTGTAGCATTGATTGGAATATAATACCGACAAATTCTAAAACCACGTTAAAACTGCTCCTAAGTCACCCATAAATATTAATCACAGTTTGCAAACCTTTGCTGTATTTTAATTAAATCAATAACTTTAGGTGTGTTTGCTCTCAGATGCATGAGTTGCACGCGGGCATAAAGGGCAACACCCCAATGGTATCTGATACAGTGCTGAGCTCAAGAAAACAGATGCCAGAAACATCTTTGTCTAACCTAATATTTCCACAGTTGAAGAAGGAAAGATCAGGAAAGCTATGTGATTTGACAAAGAGCAGTTAACAATCAAACATTAAGTTGTACACTTTTAATCCCAGCGCTCGGAAGGCAGAGGCAGGAGGATTTCTGTGAGTTTAAAGCCAGCCTGGTCTACAGAGCGAGCCTAGGACAGCAAAGACTGTTACACAGAGAAAGCCTATGGTAACTCATTAGCCGGTCTCAGGGCTAAGGCCACGAGTGTGAGGATCGTGCAGCTACATGGAGCCCTACACTTAGAAATGCCACATTAGCTTTCTAACTGCATTGGAATTCCTAACATTTGAAAATTTGTTTTTATTTTGCGCCTGCCTGTGTTTTGCTCGCATGTTTGTATAAGCATCACATGCATGCCTTGTGCCAACAGAGGTCAGAAGAGCACATCTTACTCAATGCATGGAGTTGCATGTGGTGAGTAACCATGGTGCTGGGAACCAGAACTAGATCCTCTGCTAGAGCAGCACATGCTCTTCCGTTCTGAGTCATCTCTCTTACCCCAAGTTCCTCATATTTTAAATTACAGAGTACCTTCCTTTTTTGATGTGGGAGTGTTCTCCTGTATTTTGTATTACTCTTATTGGTTGAATAAAGAGCTGCCTGGCTTATAGTTAGGTCAGCCCTTAGGTGGGCAGAGTAGACAGAATGGAAGTTCTGGGAGGAGAAGAAAGGAAGTGAGCCAGACGCCATGAGGCCCCCGCCGCAGAGGGAAGTACCGTAGATCCGTCCGGTAAGTCACCCACCTCGTGGTGACATACAGACTTTTATAATGGGTTAGTTTATGAGGTGAGGGCTAGCCAGGAAAAGGCTAGAGATAACGGGCAAGGCAGTATTTAAATGAATCCAGTTTGTGTGTGATTTGTGTATTCCGGGTATAGCCATGTGGATGTGCGGCCATGTGGCCGGGAGCCGAGCAGGATACCGCCCGCTGCTCCCACCAATTACAACACTTTTTCATTGTACTGTGCCCTGCAGATGATACAGGTGGCCATGCAGACTGTGTGGGTGATCATACGAATTACGTAGATGGTCTTGAGCACTGTGTCCAAACTTATAAACCAAGCCTTAAAGCAGATTTTAGCATACTGGTTTGAAAACCTTTCTCCAGATCTAGGCACTGTGACATTTAGGCCTATTCTACAAAAAATGGAGAGGAGAGGGTTCTGCCTCCCCACCCCAAGCATAATAGCATTCGTCTTTAGGGAGCTGGCCAGGGAGAGTTGGACCAAACGACAATTGCATTGCACTTGAATTTCATTAGCAGTCCCAGTTCCACAGTGAATTGATGGCATGATTGCTCTCATAGGACACCTGAAGCCATACTTGAATGGCTTGGGGTTTAGAGAATAAACAACGGGGGCTGAAGAGATGGAGAGGTTAAGAGGACTGACTGTTCTTCCAGAGGTTCTGAGTTCAATTCCCAGCAACCACATGATGGCTCACAACCATCTGTAATGAGATCTGGTGCCCTCTTCTGGCCTTCAGGGGCACATGCAAGTAGAATGATGTATACATAATTAATAAATAAATTTTTTTAAAAAGAGAATAAACAACATCATGTTTTGTACATAAAACTCAGGCATCCTTCAGGCATTGCCTTACCCGCTACACCTCCCGTGTGCCTGTGTTCTGTTTCCCCTGCAGTTCCTGTAAAACATCACAGACACATCTTTCCATTACAGAGAGTAGAGGAGAATGCGCAGGCTGCAAATTTCTGACAGTTACCTCCCAGTAACACATCAAAATATGCTCAGACTGTGCTTGGAAGAGAAACTGGTCCCCTAAATTTCCTGTGCTAATCTTTATAGATACTCCTGATTGCTGTGGTTGGGTGGCAAAACTTTTTGCATGGCCTTTGTTGGTAAATTATTTACTCCCCAGCTTGGTGCCATTGGGAGATGTTGGAAACCATAAGAAGTGGGACATAATGCTCTGGTTCTTAGTGGAATATTCTTAGGGAAAACAGTAGGACTCTGACTTTCTCACACATAGTCACTATGCATAAGCATCTTTGCTCTAACCCATACTGCACAGCATGATGTTCAGTCTTTCCATTGGCCTGGAATCAACGAGCCTCAAAGCCCCAAACTGGAACCACAACAACCTTTTCTCTTTAGAAGTCAGTTTGGAAGTAGTTGTCACAGTGGCAGAGGGCTGATACTTGGCTTTTAAAAGGCATCATACATGATGAGCTGCCTCCATTTTCCATTTCTGCCCGGTTTAGAGGTGATCCCAGAGGTCTTAGCTGACACCCCAGCCAAAAATCTCCCCCAGAGGCCGATCCATTTTATATTTTCACATCTTGAGAGTGCTTAGTGGCCGTATGTTAGAAATTTCAAACAAAGAAATGAATACTAGGACTGATGGTCAAGCAAAGTACCAGGTCATCCATTTACATTCCAGGATAAACTGATCAGATGTTTATGAAATCTAGACTTCCATCCATTGGTCCTCTGAGAGCACGGAAGAGGATCTGCTCTCTATCTGCTCTTTCGTTCCTCATTTCTTTTTCTTTTTTTTATTTTTTTTAATGTTAAAAGCAAAATTTACATTTACTTCCTTTGTTCCCGGCCCTCCCACTCCCCCACTACCCCACCGCCCTCCCTCTGCTTCCTTGAGATGGTGCAGGATACCCTGTCCTATGGGAAGCCCTAGGCTCTCCCCCTCCATCTCAGTCTAAGAAGATGTGCATTCATATAGAATAGGTTCCCAAATAGTCAATATATGCAGAAGAGATAGGTCCCAGTGCCATTATCGTTAGCTTCTCAATCAGTCACCTCTGGCAGTCACATTCATAGAGTCCAGTTAGGTCATTTGCTCATTCAGTCTTGGTCCA
>JAQHUG010000161.1:4145344-4156104 GCA_028555095.1 Dicrostonyx torquatus
ATTACATTGTTAAATGAGTTATATAGGTACAATACCTTGAACAAGAATGGAAATACATGACAGTATGTCCTAACATAATTAAGCTTAAATTTGTATCAATGTACAAAATTTGATTACAATATACAAAAGTCCATCCAATGTATAACATTTAAAACTAGTAGATGCTTTTAAAAGTAGACTCAACAGTCCACCTTTTATTGTATCATATCTATATCCTCCTTTTTTTCTGAGTAGATTCAATAATTTAGCTTTTTATCCTATCATATCTATATCTTCTCTTTTTTTCAAAACAAATTCTTTTGTTTAGGTTTTTCCTGACCATTACCAATAATACCTTGCAACTAACACTCCTAAACAATAACAAATAGCCATAATCCACTTTATGGGAATGTTGGCATACTTTTCCAGGCTACTTACTGCTGATTGGGGTGCTGATAATTTTATGGGTACCAAAAGAATATTTAAGATGATCAAGTTCTGACTGGAGTATTCTGTGTGGTTAGATCCTCTCAGCCAGCAGTCTTGAAGTTGTTTTGGATGCAGAACTCAGAAGAACCTGCATCAGAAGTGCTCTGAAATGTTGGATCATCTGGGCCATTTGTTCCCATTTGAGACTAATCAGGGGGTCTTCTTTGATCAATTTTTTTTCCAAGAATGAGTCCATAGACTCTCATTTCCTGTGGTAACAAAAGCAAAACCTCTTCTCCAAAGTAACATATGTTTTGACTTAAATTTTAAAGTCAAGGCATTTTCAAATTATAATTTTTGCTTGGATTAATCCAGCAGCATTTATATCCAAATGTATTTTTAGCAGCTGTTGCTCCTTCCTCAGCTGTCAGACATTTCAAAGACAACACAGTAACATTCAGCATCCAGATTCTCTGTGTATTTCCCATATTTGCCTGGAGGCTAAACTGGGCCAGATGGGAGCTGGGAGCACTAGTTTCTCTCCTGAACCCAGATGGTTAGGTTTGAGTCCAGCTCTGGCCTGTGCCGGTGTCTTAAAAGTTTGAGGCAAATGACTTCTTTCATGAATTCATACCCAAAATGTGGGCACCAAATGCAGCATGATTAATAAAAACTCAGAGTTTTATTTTTATTTTTATTATATTGGAGTTCAACCTGGAGACCAGAAAAGCAAAGGAGCCAGCCACTGGCTCTTAACTCAGACTCAGTCTGAAAATGGTGAACCTGCGTCCAGGAAACCTCAGAATGAGACTGAGACTGAGAGTTATCTCCTCCCATTTTATAATCCTCTCTAGTTCTGGGATTAAGTGGTACACCACTGCCACTTGGTTTCTATGGCAAGCTAGTGTGGCTAATAGGATTAAAAGTGTGCATCATTGCTGTCTGGTCTGTAAGGTGGCTGTTTTACTTTTCTGATCCTCAGGCAAGCTTTATTTATAATAGTACAAATGAAATGCCAATACAGGTTCTAAAATGGTTTTTGGTGAGATTGGTTCTCTCATGCCAAGTAGATGCCCACAATTAGGAAAAGTCCAATGCTGTCCCTGAAATCAAAAAATTGCAACTGATAAAACTTCATCAATCTCCTAAACTGCTAGCTAACCTACAAAGACCAAGTTTGAATCCCCAGATGCTCTGTTTTTTTTAAAAAAAATTTTGGCTTTCTTTATTTTTATTGATTTTATTGAGCTCTACATTTTTTCTCTGCTCCCCTCCCTGTCTCGCTCATCCCTCAAGGTTCCCAAGCTCCCAATTCACTCAGGAGATCTTGTCTTTTTCTACTTCCCATGAAGATTAGATCTATGTAAGTTTCTCTTAGTGTCCTCATTGTCCCTAGATGTTCTTATTCCTCATAACATTTGCTGAACTGTGAGTTAAGGAATGGACACAGCAACCAATGAGGGAACCACATCAAATTTAGAAAATAGAAACCTCACAGGGGTGAGATGCTTCAGTTTGAGAGAGGTACATGGTACAGACATGGCAATCACCAATGCAATTTTGTGTCTTTTAATGACTGTTAATCATCTTGCCCCCCAGTAAAGACATGATGGTGGATATTTTAGCTTTCATGGCTTGATCACTGTGTTATATATTTTAGGGTGTGAAAAATGCCACACCAGGCACAAAGCTGGGTTGGGCTCATTCTTGGCATCAAAGGTGATACCAGCTGCTATTTTAGAGCCGGGAGGGGCAGCTACAAACATAGCACAGCCACATCTCTCTGGAGAAACGCAGCATTTCTGTGGGTGGCTGCTATGGGAACAGGCCTAACAATACGTGCAGCCTAGCCTCCACCTTCTGAGAATGTTCCAAAATAATTTTTTAGACTGAGGTTGTCAGGCATCGATATAAAGCAAGGAGGCTGGAATCCAGAGTAGCAAGAGCCATAAAAGGCTTAGGTTGGAGAACGACAGTTGTTCATAGAATTA
Source organism: Dicrostonyx torquatus (assembly GCA_028555095.1). Lineage (NCBI taxonomy): Eukaryota > Metazoa > Chordata > Mammalia > Rodentia > Cricetidae > Dicrostonyx > Dicrostonyx torquatus. Next base: position 4,147,744 of record JAQHUG010000161.1, read on the forward strand.
GGAGGGTTTACTCAGTTCCAGGACACAACCAAGATCTAGGTCAGTAGACAGATATTATTACCCTAAGAGTCAGTGTTAGCTTTGAAAGTAGAGGGAAGATGATGTTGGGACAAGTGAGCAGCTGAGAAAACAATGGGGAGATGTTATTAGTTTCTTGCATTTCATTTCAAATGTGATCAGTACTTTGACATTCTATAACAAGAGATCAACAAAGGGTCACTATTCAACAGCTAATACTCAGTCACTAAATTAAAACCTGTTGCCTAGCTCCCACTCATCACCTACTGTGATGTGTCCAACCCAGGCATGCGTTCTGAAGGCTTTATCTCCACTAGGGTGATGCTGAGAGATGACAAGATCTTTCCATGTTATGGTCCAGTGATAGGTGGTTGGCTTCTCACTCACATACGATGATTTCTGCTGGTCTACAGATGTATTGAATCTGTAGGGAATGAGTGGTCACCATCACAAGGAGCATGGTGACACAAGCCTGCACTCAACAGCACCTTGAAGGTAGAGTCCACAGAATGAGGAGTTCAAGGCTAATTTTAACTATATCGAGAGTTTGAGGCCAGCAGAGGCTATAAGAGACTGTCTTAGAGAGACCAAAATAACCAAATAATGCAAAAACCCTCTGGTTAAACAAACCTCTTTTAGTTTATAGAGTATTGATGGCTTGTATTTTGTTTTAATACTATGAAATGAACTAAATTACCACTTTCCTTATTATGCTTGGTCTGCTTTTAAAAAAAATACCAAGGACTCTATTTCTGTTTAACAATTGAACTGTATTTTCTCACACTTTTTGAGTCCAAAGTTGTGGCACTTACTGATGGGTTATTGACAAGGACTCATTTTGTGAGTGGTAAACAGCTGCCCTTTTGCTGTTTACTCACATGACAGAGAGAAAGAGAACCCCAATGCCTCCTCTCTTCTCATAAGTGCATCAGTCCATTGAGTTTGGCTCAAAATGAATGATTTCCCTTCATTTCTATTTCCTTACATGCCCTGCCTCCAACATAGTACTGTAGAGACAGAAAGCTTCAACATACAATTGAGTACATTTCTATGCTGGCTGCTTTCAGCAGCTTCCCTCATTGGACAACTGTCTGCTTGCAAAAGTGAAGGAGTTCTCTACACCAGGCATTGTCTGCTGTAGTCGCAAGAGAACATAGCAAAATAAAGAGTCTTGGAGCCAACAGAGTTTTCTTTGAGGTTCTAGAATGAGGTTTGGAGAGAGGGAGGAAGGGAGAGAGGAAGGGAGGAAGGCAGGGAGTGGGAGACAAAGAGAGAGATCAAAAATTTCTGATGGTGGTAGTCCATGAAACATTGTACTGAAAGTTGCAAATTCCATTTTTATTAAAGGTTTTCGTAAAGACCTGTTTTACCCTAAGTCCAAGATGTTGATTCTTCTCAAATTGTTTAGGGAAGTGATAGTCTGACACAAAGAAAGTTCAATACATTTGCCAGGTAAAAATTACAAACTTTTCAGCAGAACGGTGCTGGTGCAGGCCATTAATCCCAGCACTCAGTAGGCAGAGGCAGGTGGATCTCTGTGAGTTCGAGGCCAGCCTGATTTATAGGAGCTAGTTCCAGGACAGGCTCCAAAGCTACAAGGAAACCCTGTCTTGTAAAAACAAAAACTGACAAGAAAAAAAAAAAAGAGCTGCAAACTTTTCCAATAGTAGTCCGTGAAACACTCTGTGCGTTGTCACTCATCAGGCTTTGGATTCCAGAGTGGGTAAACATTTTTATTGACAAAGACAGTAGAAAAAACCACCCTCTAATTTCATGTTCCAGGCATCCTTGCCAGTGAGTTTCTGGCTTGTCTTGCCATTTTGAGGTTGCAGGGCACAGGGTGGGATGAAAAGATATGAACATGCAATAATTGGAGAGAACACAATGGGGTGTGTGGGCTCCTCCAGCTTTGCTTGAGCTGAGCCATGAGTTCCAGGGCAGCTGTACTTCCGATGCCGCATAAGCAGAGCAGGTCCAGGAGAGAGCTGGACTCCAGCCCAGGAACTTTTACCTCTCCTGGGGAGGCCATCATTCAGAAGCTTCCCTGGGTGCCTCTTACTCCCTCCTATGGCCTTTCTGCTGCCTCAAAGATATCCCAGTCTTCATATTTCATTACTTTCTTCTGGTAGACCTGAGGTCACTTCCCAACAACTGAGTACTCACTGCCTAGTTTACTCAGCACAAAATTAAACCATTTTAGATGCATTTTCAGAAATCTAATCCACAATTTAAAGAAAATCCACACAATCAGAAGTGACATATGCAGAAAAGAGGGTAATTGCTTTCTTACGTTTGAAAGCAATAGTTTCATTTTGTCATAGTATTGTAACTTACAAGGCTTACCCAATTCGGTCTTAGCATTGGTGTTCAAGATAGGTTTTCTAATGTATTATTTTAAAATTATATACCAGTGTGAGTATGCACCACATGTGTGTCGGTACCTGTGAATCTAGAAGAGGATGTCGGCTTTCCAGGAGCTGGAGTTAGAGATCGCTGTAAGCCATCCAACATGGATGGCTACAGGGAATTGAACTCAGGTCCTTTGCAAAAGCAGAAAACCTTTTTAATCACTAAGCCAGCTCTTCAGACCAAAGCCTACAATTATTTAATACCAAAAACTTGGTTCCTAGATGACACAGAATATAAGCTGTTTGCTCAGGGTTTTATGAACAATGAAAGATCAAGTGGAATGCAGATCTGTTAATTCCATAAATGGAAGAGCCATAACCATTAATCTTAGAAACCTCATCACAAATTTAAGGCACTCATATTCAAATATATATATATACATATATATATATGTGTGTGTGTGTGTATAAACATATATGTACGTATACATATATATGTATATATAGACAGATACCTTATATGTGTGTATCATATATATATATATATATATATTTCCATTTTATAATCAGCTCAACTGCCAATGTGTTCTTCACATTGGTCACAACATTTTGTTGTCTTTTGGGGCACATCCCAGAGCTACTTATTTCTCTGAGAATCAACACTTTCTTAAGTTAGATTTAACTATGACAGAAAAACTGGAAATGGCTCCCTTCTTACTATCAATTTCTTATATATCTTTGACTCCAGTCAGTGGCTCTCAATTGACATTCCCAATGGTGCTTATCGGAAAAATATAAAATTTTAATTATTTGAAATGATGAGTGACAGCATGGGGTCTCCACAGAGTGTCCTGAGCTTGTGAATTTTTTTTCACAGAACAGACTCAGTTGCTGTGACAGGCAACACACCGTTTCCCAGGATGATCTACCATCTGGCCAAGGAAAGAAAACAAATATGGGCTTTGCTGTTACTAAATAAGATGTTACTATCAGGTAGTCAATAAATATACACAAAACTCTATGAGAAGTCCATGCCATTTTTCACTTGGATTCCAGGTAGAATTCCTGTCAATATCATCATAAATGGAATTCTAATTTACGGCTTTTAAAGTGTTATTATTTTGTGTTGTTAGCGCTCTATTTTCCATTTCCAGTTTCCAAAGCTAAAACAACACAGTTTTGATGTTCCTCCTGACTGAAGTGGGAGAATTACGGAGGGATATTTGAAGGCCCATAGAATTAGACTGTGAAAAACCTCTTGAGAACCAAGAGTAATTTCAACATGAGGACACACAAGGAGATAATGGAAGAGATGCAGAGGGTAGAAAAAAAATCACCAAGCTGTAATACTTCTTTCTTTACAGTCTTTTAAAGAAATCTTGTCAGCTATAATTTCTTGGGTGGGGTGTTGAAGTCATTGTCTTCTGGCTTTCAAGAGGCCTAGAGGGACTGAGATTCAGTGGTGTTCCCTGAGAAATCTCTGGTGTTACTACAGTCTTATAGTTAAAGAAATTGGATGGAGCAGTCAGACTGTCTTAAGTACACTCCAACACCTTACATATTTTTGAGCTATGCAGATTACCTACTCAGTGACTTAGATTTCTCTGCTATTAATTTGTAACAATTTATACATATCTTTTTTGGCAGTTGTGTGATTATTCCTCTGCTGGGTAGTAACAAGTGATTAACAAAACAAGCTATGTGGAGATACACACACGAGCACTTTGTGCACCTGCACACATGTTTATGTATGCATAACACACATACATTTTTGAAAGTATGCTCAACAAACTGTCAATAATGTTGGCATGAAGGGTTTGGGATAGGAGACTATTTTTCAGTTATTCCGAAAAAATTAAAGCTAGACTATTATGGATGTTTGATATGAATCCAAAGTCATAGTGCCAAAGGGAAAAGAATACCATTGACTGCCATGTCTTATGTGGCTTGGTCCTGGAAGCCTGCCTGGGGCAGCTAGGAAATGAAGAAACATTAGATACATAGATACACATACAGAAAAGCTGGGGTCAGGTGGACTGTGCATACCCTGATGGAGAGGCACCAACTATGCTGCAAACCCGAATACCAGCACATTAATCATGTACAGTGCAAGGGGAGGCATTAGCTCATCTCAGTAGGTGAGCAGTCTCCAGGTGTAAAGCATCAGGAAGGAGGGAGCTGTGCTTGCTAGTTTTTCCACACACTGTTAGCATTTACACTTGGACCAGAGGAAGGCTTTGTTGACTGGACCTCTGCAAATTTCTCACGAGTCTAATGCACCAGATCCTTGAGATGGCTGTAGCTATATCAGATAATACACATTCACTCAGGGACTTTCTTGGCTCCTACAACTAACTTCTCCTTTCATAACAGAAGACCTTTCTCCCATATGCTTCTTAGATGAAAACAAATGGCCTATAACCATCAAGATAGGTCATAAGCCTAGAGAAGAAACTAATGTGGTTATTCAGGTAAAGGGTAATAGGATTAAAATAAATCCTATTGATTTTTTGCCATAACCATAGAACAATGTGTCCCTCAAATCTTCATCACATACGCTTATTTTGTAGATGGTAATTAACACAGAGACCTTCAAATGGACAACATGCAGAGTATAAGAGATGGCGGAGTACATGTCATATACTGCCATCACCACAGCTCAGGAAACATCAAGGAAAAGGATACAAAAAGATCATAAGAACCAGAAGTGGAGGATGACTTCAATGCTTTCTGGACACAGCAGGGCACCTGCACATATGAACTCACAGTGATTATGACAACACGCACAGGACTTGTGCCAGAACAAGCCAGAAAGGTCCCAGCATGGAGAGCAAAGGTAGATGAGATATCCCAGTTGATGTCTGATAGATTCTGGGAGAGGGATAACAAACTTTATTTAATGGAGTGGCCTCTGGTAGCTAAACCACTGTGTAGGGCAGGTCCCATTTTGAAGAGAGGTGGGCCACTCAAACTGAACTGGATAGGGGAAAAAATAAATACAATTCAAAGTTTGGTGGTTTTAAAAGAAGTTGATTATGATAAATGTAAATTGTATTATAGTATCAAATAATTATACAAATGTTATTAAAACAATAACAATAAAAATGCCCTCTTCTTCACTGAAATGATGTTTTTCCATCCCTTGCATTCTATAAGGTGTTTATAAACTGGCAAGAAGAAAATAAATTAAGGATTTATTAAAAATACAAGTTTTCCTAAATAACAGCAAAGAGTGCCAGTGAAGTTGGTTGATATCACATATGTGATGACCAGCTGACTGGTTGTCAATCTAAAACCTGAAATGTAATGTATTCATTGCTTAAAAGTTGGATCCTTTAAATATCAAAGAAAAAGGGAATTTATCTGGAGACTTGATCCAATACTTATATATATACTAGTAAAGTCTTTTTGTGAGATGCTTTGCCTTGGAGTGTAAAATGCAAAGTTACATCCTGTTAAATTACTGTAAATTAAATTAGTGTGAAAAGTAAAAAAAAAAGAATTCGTGTATTAATATTACGATTATTGAGTAACAGGCCTCAACAGCTCAACTGGCTTCATGATGGAAGTAACCATCTAGGCCATAAAACTCAGCATGTGGACAGTAGCACCTGCCAAAATGGAAACCAAGGCCTAATTCATCATAGTCTATAGTTCTGGAAAAGTCTCTAATAGCACTAACGTTGCTTTTAGCTTCTGCATATCTGCTTCTGGCTAAATGTTCTTGTTACATAAATATGTCAACACTGGACGTGTTTTTTGTGCTTAAAAGCTCTTCCTGAGAAAGGCTCGGTGCAACCCTGAGATCACAAACACTCAGTGTAGTTGCTGGCCAGCTAATAAAGACTTTCTATTGACTTAGACTCATGTGTAATCATTCTTCTCTGGTGGCTATCCTACAACAGGTAGTTATAGTTTTAGTAACTATAAGACATTCCATAAATCAAATTTGCATCACATACTATAAAATTGTCAAATTAAAAATAAAGCACAAATTTAAATTTCATATGAATGATGAAAATTGCTTTTCTATATATCTTGTACAATGCTTGCATGGGACATATTTATACTGGAATTTTAACTGGTATTTAAATGACTTTCCTATTTAACTGGTTATTTTGTGTATATTTGCTAAATTTGGCAGCTGTGATACAGTAATAAGCTAGTTCTAAATTTAGTTGATTTTGTTTGTATCATTTGCCTATGAACAATTGTCTCAGGAAATTAAGAACTTTCTAATAATTTTCTATATTATCCAAAGTTTTAAAAATGAATAAGTAATATACTTAAATTCAGAGACAATGGCTTTTCACAGCAAATAACAAAACAATGTGGTAGACTAGTAAGGAATGCCTGCAGCCTATAGGGGATTTGTTAAATTAAAAACACAATATGCCTAAAAGGAAAGAGACAACTTGAGTGGAAGAGGCAAAGCAAGCTCATTTTATTGTGTTGTTGCTATGGTTTCGGGGAGCGTTTTGGTTTGAAGTCCCTTGAAACATATAAAATCTGTCTGGGCTTTCATGCGGTGATAAACTGAGAAAGAGTGTCTGAAGGCTGTTAAAGGGAGCCAGGAACTGAACGTTAAGCAAAACGTAAAATTTGTGCAGATCAACATAGATAGAGTTTGTGTGTGAGAACTGATTTTAGAAATTTGAACAAAGTGATATTAAATCAGGCAAAAGTGATTGCCACTATGTTTAGGTAGTAAGTCCACGTGAGAGGTAATATCACCTCACAGGATCCAGACGAGACAAACCTTTGGGCTCATCCATGAAGGAGTTTCTAGATTGGATTCACTGAAGTCAAAAAACCACTCTAAGTGTGTGTTACACTGCTCTATAGGCCAAGGTCCTGGACTGAAAACAGACTGAACATCCACACTCTTCTGTCTTTGCTTCCTGAATATTGAGCAATGTGACTGCATTCCTGCTGATCCCACTACTACGTGTACCTGCCATGATGGACTATACCCTCAAACTAGAGCCAAAATGAACTTTCCTTTCATAATTATTTTTTGTGGGGTTAGGTATATTTTCATAGCAACAATTAACTAATACTTCGTTTGTACGTTTGGATTTAATGTTAACAACTGTGAAAGAATCCACCACTTCCTTGAGTGCCCACAATATTATTTTCTAATAAAAGAGTTTGCTGTATTTATCAAGGTTCTTCAGAAAAGTAAAGTCAGTAATATTGACTTTTGTGGTTACAGAGGCTGAGAAATTCATCCTAAAGGCCACTGAGTTGAAAAACTACAGAAGGTTCTCTGAAATTCACACAATGGACCTTGAAATTGGGAAACCAGGGCCCAGGCAGCTGGTGGTAAAAATGCCCTGCTGAGATGAGGATTTACAACCAGAAATGTAGGTTCTTTGTGCAAGTTTTGGAGTTAGAAGGCTGGAGAAACTGGAGTTCTCATGCCCAAGGACAGTAGAAAAAAGGGGTTCCAGTTCCCAAAAGGAGCAAGAAAATTTTCTGTCTTTCTCTTTTCACTGTGCTCTATGCCAACTAGGTGGTACTGTAATGATTCCTGTTCCTTTAAGAGCGAGCCACGCCCACTCCTCGTCTGCAAGCAAGCAAGCCTGGAGTTTGCAGTTCCATTCTCTCTCTGTACCTCACGGCTCTCGGGAGAGGCAGACGGCCTTCTCCCGCTCCCCCTTCCCTCTCTCCCTCCCCTTCTTTCTTTCCTTCTTTCCCTCCCACTCTCTCCTCTTCTGTTTCTTCCCCTCCATAATCCACCTTAATAAATGCTTAACTTTAATATCTGTCTCATGCTCCCACTGCTGCTGCGGCCATTCGCCACCATGGAGACCTGACCATGTGGTCTTGACCCTGGGGACCCATTACCGGGGACCCCATTATTAATTAAAACCACAACATTTGGTGCCAGTGACTTGGATGATGAAGGGGTGTGGTCTTGACCATTTTGGCTTGTGACCACGCCCTGCCATTAGCTAATTATGCCACCCCTCAATTAATTAATGGGGCTGGA
>JAQHUG010000161.1:4181393-4204619 GCA_028555095.1 Dicrostonyx torquatus
TTCTTTGGGGCTAAATGGCTGTGGGAAGTGGGCAGGACAGAATCCCCAATAAGGCAGGCCCTCCTGTCACAGAGTCATGTTTGGTTAGGAAAAAGAGGCTGATCGGTGTCCCTACTGGAAATACAGCAGCTATTCTGTGACTGCATAGGTGTTTGACATGAGTAAAGGGTGTGGATAGAGACCATGGAACAAAGAATAGGGAGTGCCTGGGCTTACTCTGAATCTTACATCAATATTATGACTCAATTGTATGGCCCCTGAATCCTGCGGGAGAGGGCTAATGAGGAACAAAGAAGGCTTTTGAAGTTGTTCTTATTTCTCCTAACATTAACTCCATGTATATGCTATAGAAAGCTCTTTGTAATGGATAAGAAAATTGTGGTACATTTACACAATGGAGTACTAAACAGCAGAAAAAAATAATGGCATCTTGAAATTTGCAGGCAAATGGATGGATCTAGAAAACATAATATTGAGTGAGGTAACCCAGACCCTGAAAGACAATTATCATGTGTACTCACTCATAAGTGGTTTTTAGACATAAAGCAAGAAAAAAATAGCCTACAAATCACAGTTCTAGAGAACCTAAACAACACTGAGGATCCTAAGAGAGACATATATGGATATAGTCTACATGGGAAATAGAAAAAGACAAGATCTCTGTTGTAAATTGGGAGCATGAGGACCATGTAAGAGGATTGAAGGGGAAGGGAGAGAAAGGGAGGGGAGCAGAGAAAAATGCTCAATAAAAATCAATAAAAAGGAAGGGGTTTTTTTTTTGTATCAAAAACAAAGCTGCTTCCTGAACTCTCACATATTGATTTCCACTCCTAGATTACAAGTAACTACTTTTATGATTCTTTTGTTCTTTTATTGATTGATTATGTTATTTGAAATCTAATGACTGGCTTTTCCTCCCTCCCTCCCCATCTCCACTCAACCCTATCAATGTTTAATTCTAATTTCTCCCAGTATTTTTCCCAGGGTCATGATTTTCAGCTTAGTCCTGTGACACTTTTAACCTAGCAGGAGTCATGTTTATACCTACTGGATTAGCAACATCCCCTGGGATCTGTTGGGGTCATTGGTGGGTAAAGAAGTGAAGGTAATGTTTGAAATGCTCAGGAGCCAATAGTTCAAGTGTGGCAGAGGTGCAAAAATGTTCCATGTGTACTTTTCTTTCACGTTTCAGAAAACACTGCATCACTGCTGTATTCCTTGAGTTTTGACTTATATAATCTCTGTTTCTGCCATTTTCCTCTTGGTGCACACATCTATTTCTTCTCATAGCTCCAACATAGTAACACAAATTATTACCGAACCAGTATTTGATATTTGTATTATTGTACCATGCAGACATGTTCAAAATCAAGACACTAATTGTTAATTTATTTGCATTTTTAAATTGTTTCTGTAGTTTTAACAATTGCCTGCTTTAGTTATATATCTTTATATATATATAGATATTTTGTATACATATTCATATTATATATGTATATACATACATATATGTGGAAGATACACACACACTCTTACATGTTTCAAATTTAGCAGCTCAAACCTTTTTTTATAGTGGTGAATCTTTTTTTTTGTTTTGTTTTTTTGAGAAAGGGTTTCTCTGTAGCTTTGGAGCCTGTCCTCAAACTAGCTCTTGTAGTCCAGGTTGGTCTTACACTCACAGGGATCCACCTGCCTCTGCCTCCCATGTGCTGAGATTAAAGGTGTGTGCCACCATTGCCTGGTTATAGTGGTTGAATCTTATAAACAAGCAAATAAAATAAATATTATCTTCCTCTATTTGTGGAGACAAGCTCCTCCTCTCCCCAGATCATTCTTGTCATCTATATTTGCTTTCTCATGTTTGTTGTGAGAACATGCATGAACACATGTCATTTTTAGAACACTCTTGGCTGGTGTTTTTTCTTGTCATTATTTATTTCTGTCTATGGGGTGTTGACAGAGGTTTCTGTCATGCCTGGTCCCGCAGTCATTCAGTCCCAAGGAAACACACAGACGTCTACATTAATCATAAACTGTTTGGCCTCTTAGTTCAGGCGTCTTATTAAGTCTTACATTCTACATAAACCTATAATTCTTGTCTGTGTCAGCCACATGGCTTGGTACCTTTTATCAGTGAGGCAGTCTCATCTTACTTCCTCTGTGTCTGTCTGACGACTGCGTACTGAACCTTTCCTCTTCTCAGCATTCTCCTGTTTTGGTTGCCCCATTTATACTTTCTGCTTGGCTACTGGTGAATCTGCATTTTATTAAAGCAAATACAACTGACAAATTTTTACAGGGTACAAGATCATTGTCCCACAGCAATAGGGTACTCTTTGACCATCTAAAAAAGATAGATAACTTGAATATTTTTATCACACCTTCAGAATGTGCCATTCATTTACATTGGCAGAGGCTTCTAAGTTAGGAATACTTTTTTCCATCTTGAGACTTTGCTTTCTCACTTTTTGTTCACAATACTGTTAGAAGTCTGATGCCCTTGGATGCAGAATTTAATGAACTTATTGATTTTTCTTTCCTACCTCACTCAGGTACCTCTCTGGACTTTGAAACTGGTTCTTACCAGTTTATTCTAGAAATACCATTGGAAAATAATCATTGAATAGTCTTAAAAATATAGCACGTGCACAAAATGTCCAGAGCTCTTCAACACAGCTCCAAAATTCTAATGTCATTATCTAGGTAGTGTTAGTGTTTGTAACACTCTGCACCTGAGGGAAGACATACCTTAGCTCCAGAACTTTATTAATAACTGCCTGCTTATTTTATCTTCTGTGTGCAAAAGTTTAAGAACCTGACAGCGGGATCCTGGAACAGAAACTATGGAACACTACTGCCTACTGGCTCCTGTTCAGTCATCTTTCCCATAAAGGCACAGGCCACAGGCATAGAGATGGCCTTACCCATGGTAGGCTGAGACATTGGACATATGACATCTTCATAGTGACCCAGAAACCTCCGGAATCAAATTGCAGACAAGAAAAATGCACCCTCGGACATAGTCAGAGGCCAATCTGATGACAGCATCGCTCACTCAGTTGAGGCCCATTCTTCCCAGGTGTGTCAAATTGATAACTAAGATTAGCTTTCACAGTAATGCAGTTAAATTGTAAAATGGAACTTATTTTCCAGTCTGAGTTCTAAGAACATGAAACTGAGTGTAGGATAAGGTAATGAGGGGTGAATAATCTCTTCTACTCAATTTTGCTGTGCAGGAAGTTCTAAGTATCATGACTGTTGGTTGTGCATATTGCAGAGACACTGACGATAGTATTGGACATATGACATCTTCATAGTGACCCAGAAACCTCCCCAAATTCCAACGAGTTTCTTCTGGCTCAGAATTGACTCCTCAGCTATACATCTGGTTCCCTCATGGCTGCATTTTTCTTTATAAAGTCATGGTTTATTTTCTCTGTGAGTTTGGTGCTTTGGGCATGTTTATTCTAATGACGGTTGGGGAATCTAAGTTACTGGTAATTCACTAATAGAAGCAAGTTCCTTGAACCAGATTGATGACTTGATGAATAATGGTGTCAAACACAGTAAACTAAGGTCTATGCCTCACTCTGAGGAGAAGAAGCATCTGGAAGAACATGGAAACAGTGTATCACCTCACTGTAATCTCAAATCTGCTTCCTTTATTCTTTCTTCAAAGCTTACCCAAAACTTTACCTGAAAACTTCTTTTTAAATGCTAAGATTGCTTTATGTAATAAAAACAAATTTGATTGAAACCATTAACATAAAGTAATACTTGGAGGAAAGATGATGGGGAATAGCTTTTGATTTGTCCTTATACAGTCACAAAAAAAATCAGAAAAACAAACCACGGGGAAGTAATTTTCTTTACTACTTAACCTCATTAGGTTTATGTGGCTTCAGGGACACCAGTGAAATTGCCATTGCTGCTTCTCAAATGTTCCATCTGTTCCTGCTGTCCATTCCCCTACTTGAAGGCTGAATCCTTTGGCTCACCAATTATTCTCCATGCCCAACTGTGATGATGGCAGAGGGAGTGGTGGAAGGAAGCAGGTGGAACCAAGGGATGGTGATTGGCTGTCATGAAAATATGTCAGTAGGAAATGCAAAGACAGGGAGACATAAAATTATAGACAGTATTGCCAGAGCTCTGTAATTATTCCAAGCTACATTTGAGTGTCTTGAATTCCAGCGGAGTTTACTTTTCTATGTACGAATTTTTTATTCTGTATATACATATATGGGCATCCACGTACATGGATCTTGTTAAACAATAGAGTGGAAGGATTTCCTTGCTTTGTATCTGTTGCTGTGATTAAGATACTCTAAATAAAAGCAGCATGAGGTGGAAAGGACTTATTTGGCTAACAATTCCAGTCCCAGTCCATCATTATGGGAAGTCAAGACAGGAACTTCAGCTAGTCACATCACATCCACAGTCAAGAGCCAAGAAAAATGAATGCATATATGATTACTTGCTTGCTTGTGTTCAACTTTATTTTCCTATTCTTTTTTTCATTTTAAAAAGTATCTTTTCTCATTTTGCATGCCAAATTCATTTCCAACTTTCTCCTGTCCTCCTGCTCCCTCAGCCTTCTCCCCTTCCAACCCCCATCCACATCTCAGAGAAGGTAAGGCTTCCCATGGGGAATTCATAAAGTTTAGCACATTGCTTTGAGGCAGGACCAAAAGCCCTCCCCACTATATGCAGGCTGAGCAAGGTATCCCTCTAGAGAGAATAGGTTCCAAAAAGCCAGAACAGGCAGTAAGGATAAACCCTGGACTCACTGCCAGTGGTCCCACAGTCTGTCCCAACCATAGAACTGTCACCCACATTCAGAGGGCCTAGTTTGGTCCTATGCTGGTTCCCTCACTGTCAGGCCAGAGATGAAAGGCTTCCATTAGCTCAGGTAAACTGTTTCAGTGGTGTCCCCATCATGGTCTTGACCTCTTTGCTCATATTTTCAGTCCTCCTTCTCTTCGACTGGACTTTGGAAGCTCAGTCCAATGCTCCTCTGTGGTTCTCTGCATCTGCCTCCATCAGTTGCTGGGCATAGGTTCTGTGATGACATTTAAGATAGTCATCAATATGACTACAAGCCAAGGCCAGTTTGGGCACCCTCTCCACTATTGCTTAGGATCTTACCTGGGTTCATCGTTGGGGATTCCTGAATATTTCGCTAGTGCTAGGATTTTTGCTAGCCCCAAAATGGTTCCCTCAATCAAGATATCTCTTTTTTCTTGTTCTCCGTCTCTGTCATTTCCCTATCTTGACCATCCAATTTCCTCTAGCTTTCCTCCCGTCTCCCTTTCTCTCCTCCTTCTGCCTTCCACCTTCCCTTCTCTCCCTACCCCCAAGCTCCCAATTTTTTTCTCAGGAAATCTTGTCTATTTTCCCTTCCCAGGGGGATCTATGTGTGTTTTTCTTAGGGTTCTCCGTGTTACTTAGCTTCTCTGGGGTTGTGGACTATCGGCTCCTTATCCTTTGCTTTACAACTAGTATTTGCATATGAGTGGGTACATACCATGCTCATCTTTATGAGTCTCAGTTACCTCACTCAGGATGGTTTCTCCTACCTAGTTCCAACCATTTGCATGCAAATTTTAAGATGTCATTGTTTTATTTTTATTTGTTTGTTTTCCTCTGAGTAGTACTCTAATGTGTAAATGTGCCACATTTTCTTTATTCATCCTTTGGTTGAGGGGCATCTAAGCTGTTTCCAGGTTCTGGCTATTACAAATAATAATGCTATAAACATAGTTGAACAAATGTGCTTGTAGTATGATTGAGCATCTTTTGGGTATATGCCCAAGAGTGGTATTGCTGGTTCCTGAGGTAAGATGATTTTCAATATTCTGAGAAACCACCCATATTGACATATAAAGTAGTTGTACAAGTTTGCCTTCCCACCAGCAATGGATGAGTGTTCCCCTTACTCCACATCCTTTCCAGCATTGGTGCTTTTGATCTTAGCCATTCTGACAGGCATAAGATGGATTCTCAGAGTTGTTATGATTTTCATTTCTCTGCTGGCTAAGGATGTTGGACATCTCCTTAAGTGTCTTTTAGTTATTTGAAATGCTTCTGTTGAATAAAGCCAGCCACACTGAACCTCATAGAAAAAAAACGTGGAAAATACACTTAAATGTATTGGCACAGGAGACCACTTCCTAAATATAACCCCAGTAGCACAGACACTGAGAGAAAGAATTAACAAATGGGACCTCATGAAACTGAAAAGCTTCTGTAACGCAAAGGACATGGTAAACAAGAAACAACGACAGCCATGGAAAAAGATCTTCACCAACCCCATATCAGATAGAGGTCTGATCTCCAAAATATACAAAAAACTCAAGAAATTGCTCATCAAAAGAACACAGAATCCACTAAAACTTGAATACAGACCTAAGCAGAGAACTCTCAACAGGGGAACCTAAAATGGCTGAAAGACACTTGAGGAAATGTTCAACATACTTAGTCATTAGCAAAATGCAAATCAAAACAACTGAGATTCCATCTATGCATGTAAAAATGGCCAAGATCAAAAACACTGATGACAACTTATGCTGAAGAGGTTGTGGGGAAAAGGTAACACTCCTCCATTTCTGGTGGGAGTACAAACTGGCACAGCCTTTTTGGATGTCAGTGTGGCAATTTCTCAGAAAATTAGGAAACAACCTTCCTCAAGACCCAGTAATACCACTTTTAGGTATATATCCAAAGACTGCTCAATCATGCCACAAGGACATGTGCTCAACTATGTTCAAAGCAGAATTGTTTGTCATAGCCAGAACCTGGAAACAACCTAGATGTCCCTCAGTTGAAGAATGGATAAGGAAAATGTGGTACATTTACACAATGGTGTACTACACAGCAGAAAAAAAATGACATCTTGAATTTTGCAGGCAAATGGATGGAGCTTGAAAACATTTTGAGTGAGGGAGGCAAACCAGACACAGAAAGACAATTATCACATGTACTCACTCATAAGTGGTTTTTAAACATGAAGCAAAAAAAACCCAGCCCACAAATCACAATCCCAGAGAACCTAGACAACAATGAGAAGCCTAACAGAGTCATACATAGATCTAATCTACATGGAAAGTAGAAAAAGACAAGATCTCCTGAGTAAATTTGGAGCATATAAACCTTGGGAGAGGGTGAAGGGGAGGGTAGATGCAGGGAAGGGAACAAAGAAAAGTGTATAGCTCAATAAAAACCAACAAAAAAAATTCTTCTGTTGAGAATTCTCTGTTTAGATCTGTCCCCCATTTTTAAATTGGATTATTTGATATTTTGATGTTTAATTTCTTGAGTTTTTTAATATATATTTTGGAGATCAGTCCTTTGCTTGATATGGGGTGGGTGAAGATCTTTTCCTGTTCTGTAGGCTACCTTTTTAACCTCAAAAGAACAATACTCAACTTCCTATGGAAAAACAAAATACCCATAGCCAAAACAATACTGTACAATAAAGGAACTTCCAAAGGCATCAGCATCCCTGACATCAAGCTCTATTATAGAGCTACAGTAGTGAAAACAGCTTGGTATTGGCAGAAAAACAGACAGGTTGACCAATGGCATCGAATCTGAGACCTGGATATGAATCCACAAACTTCTGAACACCTAATTTTTGACAAAGCTAACATTATACAATGGAAAAAAGAAAGCATCTTCAACAAATGGTGATGATATAACTGGATGTTAGCATGTAGAAGAAAGCAAATAGATTCATACCTATCCCCATGCATAAAACTCGAGTCCAAATGGATTAAAGACCTCAACATAATTCTGACCTCATTGAAGAGAAAGTGGGAAGTAATCTGCAATACATAAATACATGAGTCCACTTCTTAAATATAACCCCAGTAGCACAGACACTGAGAGCAACAATTAATAAATGGGACCTCCTAAAATTGAGAAGCTTCTGTAAGATAAAGGATATAGTCAATAAGACATAAAGCAGCTTATTTCCCCATTCTTATGGAGCCCAAGACCCTCTGCGTAGAAAATGGTGACACCCACAGTGGGCTGGGCCTTCCCACATGAATTAACTTGATTAAGACAACCCACCTACAGTTATGACCATAAGCCAACTCAGTGAGGACAATCTATCATTGAGATTCTCTTTTCAAGTAATTCTAGGTTATGTCAAGTTGCTAATTAAAGCTAACCATCACAGCAACTAACATTGATTGAGTAGTCACTATGTATCAGGAATGATGGAGACATTTCCACTTCAACACATCAGAAGTTCTAACTAAGTTCATGGGTAGCTAAGAGGGAGAGTCAGAATAGAAACCAAAATGTGATTTTGGGACTTTTGATGCTTCTACTACCTGGATCCCATAGGTAATTTCTTAATTGTACTTTTAGCCCTAGTATCACCTCTAATCAGTTTCCCCCTGTATATAACACATCTAATAGTGATTCCTACCATATGGGCCAATTATGAGTATTATGCAACATAATGAATTTGGACTATTTATCATATCAATATGGGCTTAGTGAGTAAAACCATTAACCCAGACATATGATGGGAAAAAACTTAGAGCAGAGTAAAGTATTGACAAGTTAAATCATTGTAAGAACTCACATAAAAATTTTACAATTAATATAAAATTGATCAGCTCATATAAAGACCCTGTAGAAAGAAAACCCTTTTAATGATTGCAAGAAATTCTAGTATATTTTCAATATACATGTGAGTGAATTTGTCACATACTGGAACTAACAGAAAACATAATCAATGAGAGATAAATTATAGACATGACACTATAAAAACAACCCCCCCATCCATTAGCCCATGTTGTGTTTGAGACTAGCATTTCTTTGATACACTAGGACATGTCTTATAATCTTATCTAAAATATTTATTGGTTACAAACACTCTTAATCTCTTGTGTTTAGCTGATATGTACACTTGTCTACCTGGTTCAATTCACTTAGCTTAAATTAGTACATAGATTATATATAGAATCAATATCCTTAACTCTACCCACAGACTTTATTAGCTATAACTACATTAGCATACTAAGCCACCTGACATAGATCATTTCTCATTGTTTTAATGTGATTTACTTGTATTTCCATTTTCCACCAATAAACTAATGAAGAATGTAGAGTATTTTAAATCTGGGTCTTATGCTTCGATCATGCTGAAAAGTGCCCACTGAATAAATATATGTATGAGTGATTGCAGGAACTATACATAGCATGCCTGCAAAGAGATAATTGAACTTAAACTCCTCTTTGAGAATAAAATTATTAAATTAATACAAACCAAGACCATATTAAGAAATGACAAGTGGAAGTATAAGGACATTCTTTAATCTTAATAAAAAGGAAAATAAGTTTAACTATGTGCTCTAACACAGGCATTGCTCTAGGCAACGGTATGTGTATTTATCCATATGATGCATTTTATTCACCTAAGTTTTATTTATTCATAATATGGCTGTGTGATTCTTGCCTGTATTAAATATGTCAACGTGCTAGCGCCAGTTATAAATAGAAGATTACTTAGACTTAATGAAACTGACAAGAAGCTTCAAAAGTAATAGTTTTTCCTGCTTTTCAGGTAAGCATTTTATAAGATTCTTATCTTGCTTTGGTATTGTTCATTTTGTGTTAGTTTGTTGAGAATTTAATGAATTTTGATTCGGTTTTCAGAAGGAAAACTCAGTCTTCAACAGTTTTCAACCTGCAGCCCTTGGCATGCTGCTCAAGTTCCAGCGGATGACCTCACAGACGCATGCACATATAGGCCTCCTGGACTGTGCTCCATGTGTGTAAACAAGGTTATATCAAGTAGGGAGTGCCACGTGGTGGTAGGGCTCTATAAAGAGACGGGGTAGCATTATGAAGATGTATAGAATTCTCAAAGAATAAATTAAAGCCTATTTTAAAGAAGAAACTGATATTTAAAAACAACATCTGTACTGAAATCCCTTTAGATTTTGTATACTATGTATTACGAAAGTTAGTCAGCCATTTCCCTGTCACCTCTTGACCATTTATGGACAGTGAGCATATTTTATTAATAACCTCATTTGAGATATAATAGATAATACATTTACACATGCATGGTACTTTACATTTCACTGTGATTTGTAACGATGGGTGATTAATATATATATATATATATATATACTAATTAGTAATTAATATATATAATGCTATTGACTGGAGTAATCTTTGGGTATCTAGTTGGTAATGACTTATGATTGCAGCTTGGATTTGATATTTAGTTCGAATATAGTTTTGCCCTTGCCTATGCAAACATTATCAAGCAATACAACTTCACTAAGCCTTAGCTTGTGGTCAATAAATCACCACACTGAATCAAGAAGAGAGTGCTTACTACTAGGTGATGCAAGATACATAGCGAAATAAGCTTCGTTATAAGCACATCTATTTCTATTGACGTTCATTACCACCACTGCTTTCATGTGACATGAGGTTGGTCATAGAAGAGAGATAAACACTAATGAAATGATCACACCTTTTTTTATTTATTTTTTACTATATTGCCATTTGATGAGAAGTAGGAAAAAGGGAAAGTTGCCAGAAATCATACCTTGCCTTTGGTAGAAAATGCTCTGTTTATGGTATAGCTTAGGCACTCTTGTTCATCACTCTTCTCCCAGCGCAAGGAAAACATCATGTGTGACACATACAGCTTCACTTTTGTCCAACACTGTACTCTGCCAGTGGCACACCCACAGAGCATATGCCCAAGAGAACACTGTCTTCTACATTCCGTACAAGTCCTCCCTCTAGGGCAATCCTCTTACTTCTCGGGCTGATGTGTGCATGGAAATATGCTGTTGTTCATCAGTCACCATTTAACAGGCTGGCAGAGGAGGAGGCACTCATATCTAGTCCCATTTGCTTTTGTGCTGATAACGTAGGAAGACAACCCTCTCTTTTATATGCTTTAGGTCACTTAATAGATTTCACAAAACAGCTCCATATATACAGATATGGTGTAGGAGGGTTCTTTTGTATTTGGGTTGCTTTCATTGGTTAATAAAAAAGACTGCCTGGCCTATAAGATAGGTCAGCCCTTACATGGGCGGAGTAGACAGAACGGAAGTTTTGAGAAGAGAGGAAGTGTGGCAGATGCCATGATTCTCCAGCCTGAGATGGATGTAGGTTAGACCCATGCCAGTAAGCCACAACACGTGGTGATACACCTATTACTAAATATGGGTTAGACTAATATGTATAAGAGGTTAAAACTAATGGGCCAGGCAGTATTTAAATGAATACAGTTTGTGTGTAATCATTTTGGGTATAAGCTAGCCTTGCGGCTGCGGCCAGGAGCCAGGTGCTGGGAACAAACAGCCGCGCTCCTCTCAGGTGCTGGGAACACAGACAGCCCACATCCTCCTATTACAACACAGATACACTGAAAGCCCAAGCTTTAAGTATATGTCATTAAGGCATATTTGGAGAAAAGAAGAAATGGTAGTTGTCAATCATAAGCAAGATTCCATTTTATAAAGCTAGCTTACTCACCAATAAATCTTATGGACCCTAGCTAGGTGTCTCATTTCATCTCTTTCAGCCACCTCGCCCCCCTTATGGCTTGTAAAAAAACAGTATGGCTTCCTGAATCTCCCATTTTCTGTCCCGAGTACTCTTCCCTCAGTATCTGAGGGAGCACTAAGGCTCCTCCACCAACGTTTAGTTCAAATTTTCATGAACTCCTAAATTCAAAATACAAGACTCACCAAAATCTAGGGATCTTACTGTACCTCTAGTCATTAGGCTAATGGACTTTGGGGCTTTATTATACTGTGCCTTTTTTTCCATTTTGTGGGTAAATACATATATCAGTTGATATATAAATATATATATGAATACATATGTATATCTATACTGTACATATACATAAATGAACACAAATATGATATAAATTCGCACTATTCACAGCATACTGTCTTTAAATGAATTCTCACTTCTTTTTCTCATACCTGACATCATTAAGAAGAGAGCTATAAAATTGCCTTATATGTTGTCTTCTTTTTTCTCATAATTAGAGTGTCTTGTTTTGTCAGAGTACAATGCTCCTAAATGACATATAAATTACATTTTTGTAACAGATTTTATTTTTCAAGTGTACATCTCCAATAATTTAAAATGAAATCAATTGCAAGCAAAATTTGTGGGTGTCTAGTACTAAACATGCTACATCTTTTTAATGTGGGGAATAAATTTCAAGCGGACATGTCCTCTCCAGCTGGCCATTGTTGTAGCTCATAGAGTTCACAGCTGGGTAGAACCGATGGTACTTTTCTCTTCTAGTAGCATGCATAGCCCTTTCCAGACTGTGAAAGCCAGCTAGTGGGACAGAACTCCCAGGTTAGTGCCGGGGTGATAGCTCCATGCTCCATGACTCAAGCAGGTGGTGTCTTCAGCAGCAGCAAACTCCATATACAACTAAATCGAAATGCCCAGGACAAACCAGAAAAGATGATGACTCGAGGTGTTTGAGGCTGTGCCTTTCTTCTTCTCACACATAACTAAGAGTGACTAAGGCAGGTTTATTTTTACATTAGGAATAATGCGCCCATAAAATATAATAGCAGCATTACAGAGAAACTGTATTCATCTATTCTTTGATTTTCAGCTTGGCCATGTGATTGATGCCTTTGATGTTGGATTGTTAGTGGACATGGCATGTGCTGAGGCTTTTACATGGTTGCTTGCTCTCTTGTCTAAGTACAACATACCACATTTATCCTCAGCCCGAGAGACATAGCAGACACACTGAGCTGTCTAAGATCACCCAAAACATAGTTTTGAGTCCAACCAGAACTGGCTAGGTTTCAGATGGCACACAGATGTCACAGTGAGAAATTGTATCTAATAGCATTTGGGGGTCCTCTGCTAAAGGGGCTGACATTATAATGATCCAAAGTTGCAACAGCTAAATTGTCCAGCCGAAAGAGCTTATGATCTGTGCTGTGGAAGACTATATGTGTCTCTGTTTCCAGATAGTTTGCTCTGTGTCATTAGTGTTGCATAGCAACATCATCCATTTGAGAGGTTATCCATTGGGTATCTTCATTATTTCAGGATTCCTGTTACTTCTTGGGACACAAAGAAGAATGAGACCTCATTATTGGCCTTAGGGAGGTTGTGTGTAATTGAAAGAGGTGGACCAATATCACAGCAATGGAAAGCAACACAACAAATCATGGCTATATACTCTGTAACGAGACATCGTGCTCATTTGACAAACAGCAAAACATCTCTGTAGCTAAGCTAGGACTATGAGTCCCACAGACAGTTCTGGCCTTAGGTCAACACAATGTTTAATGAAACTGGGTTCTTGGAGCTCAGATCTCTGGAAGACCCCATTGCTTCAGAACATATCTGAAGCACCAAGATGAAACTCTTTCAAAGCTTCCAAACAAAAGAGATACCATACATTCTGTGGGTCAAACTTCACATATTTCACTTGTAATATTTACTCTGAGACTTGCTAGCCAGCCAGAGAACGCCTGAAAATTTCACAGCACATTCAGTATTGATAGTTAAAATGGGCAAATAAAGAAAATTAAGTGTCTGAATGTCAAGGTTCCTGAGCACAAGTTTTCATATAAGAATTAAGTAAGAGACTTTCCCAAATATTGAAACGTTTCTTTGTCAAAAAGTAGCAATGTATCATCTCACATACTTAACTTACCTGAAATTGTCAAGGACCTCCAAGCTAGGCTCCAAGTAAGGGAACAAATTACTATTTTCAGTGTATCTAATAGGTAGCATTTTCCCAAATGGACAATCTCTTAACATTGCCAAAAATTTCCAATCAAGTATGTCTAGAGAAACACAGTTTCCAACTGTCAAAGTGGAGGGGAAAGAAATGTAGTAGCTTTGTTCTCCTCAGCTATAGGATAGCTGGCCTGTTTGGTTTTATTATCTCAACTCTATTGACCGTCACACACATCAAAGGACTTAATTAGAGAAATGAAAAACACGATTCACAGTGGATCAGAAGGCACGTCATGACAGACCCAGCAGCATCCTGCTTTCCTGAGCAATGGCTTGGGCCATCTGAGGAGCTCCGCACTGTAATTGTCCTGTCCTTTCAGACGCGATTGTAACTACAACAGATTTGTCCGCACTGGCAACAATCTGTGTTTTGTTCACAAGAAAATCAGTTTGCTTGTTTAGCTTCTAACACATCCTTTGTGTTTACTTTATATTTGCCAGATGATCAAAACAAAAAAAAATATTTTTCTGCAGTTGTTTCTCTTACAAAGCATGGAGAGTAGTTTTAAAAGTTATTTTTAAACGTGGTTCATATTAAGAGGATTTAAAAACTTTCAAACTGTTACACAGTAAGCAAAGAGTAAACTTTGCTTCTCAAATGGGATATTTTCTAGGTCAAGGGGTGCCTTTGAAATGCCAGCAATGAGACTGGGACTGAAACTCAGTAGTAAAATGCTACTGGATATGTCCAACAGCCTGGACTATTTCCAAGACTGTGATAATAATAAAGAGGATGGTTATAATGATGTTGTTGTTTGGTGGTGGTGTTGGTGACAAATAAGGAAAGGTAAAAAGATTTCAATCCAGTGTTTGGTCTGTCCACATAAAGGTGTACTTGTCCCAGACTCTACATTGACCGCAAAGAGCTTCTCTCTTCACCATATAAAATACAGACTGAAACGACCTAGTACTGAATGTTTACTACAATAAAAATCTGAATAATTTGCATCTGTTTTATCTTTTTTTCTGTTAAAATGAAACTCAAATCAGTTGACTACAAAGTCTCAGGGGCTGTCTTGTAAACAAAACATATTCGGGGAAGTGTAAGACATGCAGAAGTCTCTCTTCCCCCAAACTCAGCTCCTTAAACCACATTTGCCTTTGTCCCGCCACTTAATTAAAATTTCATGCCTTCTTTCTGCATCTCACATTTGCCATTTATAAATTACTTACTGAGTATAATTAGAAACTAATTATAAAGCAATTATCTCCTGACCACAGGAAAACACGGAGTTTAAGATTATCGGCACATTGTCGTTTCAAAACACTTGCCCCTACCTTCTTCTAACACACACGTGCACACACACACATGTGCGCGTGTGTGTCTCCCTGTCTCTGTTTCTCATGCATGTGTGCTCCCCTCTCCCTTTCTCCCTCCCTTCATCTGCCTCTCTTTGTCTCTCTGTGTGTGTCTACTGTCCTATGGAGGTGGAGGGCTGTTAAAGTCACTTCACTCTAGGTCAATTCTCTTTGCCATGCGAATTAACTTCCAGTGTCCTGGCAGCTTCAGGTACATCTCAGAATCCTGATTTTGCATAACCATATGTGTCAAACTACAAGTTTCTGCTTTTTCAGTTGCTTATTATCGTTATTTTTATCTCTCTTTATGAGTAAAATCCAGCTTATTATGCATTAGGGCAAAAGTCTTCAAAGAGTGGCTACAATAACTGTGAGAAAAAGGGTTTTTTTTAAAGTATGAGAGACTTAGTAGTTTGATTAATATAAGATTCTGAAAACTCAATGCTAAAATCTGAAAGGTTGGGCTTGATATTTTATAGTGTATTTTTAAAATCACTATTTATAAATGCACTCATTGGCAGAAAATGAGCGTTGAAAGAGCTGAATTGATGACACCCATGAACGTGTGTATTTGAGTCCCCACATCTGTATCTACTTTGCTAGATTTCCTTGACCATCACTAACACAGGGCCTTATCATTGTAAGACGAATGTTCATTGTATTCACATTTCTCATGATGTCTGATGGCATGCAGCTTTTTGAGTGCTCTATCTGCTTTGTAGCAATGTCTACTAATTTTGTTGAGATACTTTCTGTATTTTGTCATATTGGTATTGCAGAATCATTTTATTTTGGCGCCAAATATGAATTAGTCATTCAAACTGACATAAAAGGGTCTGAAACTTTCAAATTTCACATTGTTTTCTTTGCTTTGACTCTGTCATGGAATTCTCTTGCCTGAAGTGTCCTAAAAGAGTCCCCCGTAAAATCAGGCTGAGTGGAAGCCCTTGAGCCCTGCATAAATAGTTGAGCAGAGTCTCTCAAATTCCTTCTTAGCTCGTATTCTACAGAAAACTCAGGACCCATTCTGCTCCGGCTATAACAACATGGAGTCTGCATTTTAATCAAATCCAACTCGGAATCTCAACTTAAAGAATATACACTTAGATCAAGCATCCCTGAGCAGAGAGTCTAAGATACCTGCCCGCATGCTAATCTCTTCTAGCTCATGTGTGTCTCTGCACTGCAGATCTTCATTCATGCTCTTTTCATTTTTGACATCTGTCTAACACCATCCTGCCGTCTCCCTCCAGTACTGGAATCTTGTCCGTCCTGCTCACATTTCATCCCCACTGTTCCTTTCAATGAGATAGGCTAGTAATACTTACTAATGGCATGAAATGAAGCAACAAGGGCTAGCAGGTTTCTACAAACTAAAATCAAAGCTTATTATAGCGATTGGTATTGAGTCTCCATGTCATGGCGCTGACCCTTAGGACATTTCAGTTATGGTTAGCCCACTTTTATGCGACTTGTTTGTTGATGGGCTGATGTCCATCTATACATCCATATATGCCCCTGCATCTCTCTACAGGGGTGGTGCTCAACCTGTGGGTCAAGACCCCTTGAAAATCAAACAACCCTATCACAGGGGTTGTATATCGGATATTTATATTATAATTCATATAGAAGCAAAGTCACAGTTATGAAGTAACCACTAAAATAATTTTATGGGTAGGGTCACCACAGCATGAGGAAATGTATTAAGGGGTTGCAGTATCATGAAGGTTGAGAACCATTGCTCTCAACTGTTATATTAGTGCCAGAACAGAATAGTCACTAACAATTTTTTTGAAATCTTATCAAGAGCTACAAGAGAACTATAGCTCAAATACCTGTTAGAAGCACTCTAGGCTGGCTATTTAAGACCTCTTTAACTTATACCTGTATAGTCATTACCCTCATGAGCCAGTGAAGTGTCCCAGAAGCAATAGTCTGTCTGGTTTGTTGCAGCTGTTGTTGCTGTTTCTTTCTAACACCATGCTCAGAGTGTTCACATCTGGAATTAACTTCTATATTATTTTTCATTTTTATTTGATCATTCATCAAAGCTAAATTTTTCTTTGTGCAGAATGTTTGCCCTAGACAAAGGAAAGGTTTTCTTTGAGTTGATGGTTACAAGCTTGTGACAATAAAAGAAGAGGTCCACTGAAAACTGAATTTTAACTCCAAATAAACAGTTTATAGGACAGAAATATTTCATGCACTATGCTGGTCACAACTCGCTAACTATTAGATTTATCTGCAGTTTGTATTTAAGCAGATATCCTCTGGATGATCAAATAACTTTGACTAAGACCTACCGGAGTCTCATGTTTTTTCCTTGTCTCAGTCACAGCATGGAACCTATTTATAAAGCACTCATCTTGCTGCCTTAGGCTCCCGAAATGTCAAGAACAAGTTCACCAATGCCTTGGACCTTGGCCCCTAATGGGATGTTTTTTGTCTTTCAATTTGATAATGATCTAGGCCCAAGATTTGAAAACATACAAGTTTTCATTCCGTATCCAGGGTTGCTTTTTCCCATTCAAAGCACAATTTTCTTTTCCCCAAATCTTCTGAGACTCCATTAAAGTCCCCGGTTTATCCCATTCATCTGACAAACGACTGTTTAGCTGGCTGTTCAGTCAAAATTCTGAAGTGCTTTAGGAAGATGGCAGTAGTGGGACCCGGCGTCCGGCGTGTGCTTTTAAGTAGTGTAAAGTACCCAGCAAGCCTAGGAGGGACATAAAGTGTGGCCACAGCAGGGAGTCATCTCCTTTTATGTACCTCTGGAAGTGCAGTTTTCATTTAGCGGGCGGAACTTTCTATGCACTGGGGAAGCACCATTCTTGTTTGCTCTGCTTAGTTTTAGAATATGCTCCGAGTCTGCACAGGTAACTCTCCTTTCCTGGCAGCATTACAGTGTGCAAAGACATTTACGACATTTACATCTAGTCATGGTAGATGTGTACTGAGTCCCCAGCCTGCCTTCCTAAGCATATAAGACGACGAGCACACGTCTGCTGCAAAGACAGCTTCCTTTCACAACTATTAAACCTTTTAATAACTTCCTGTGAACTAATGCCTCTCAGACCCTCAAGCCATCCTTAATATATTATGACTGATGATTCATCCATTGATGAGAAATCCTGTTATAAATATTTAATCTCATTTTTCTTGGGAGAAGGAGTGAGAAAGGAAAGCTATTAATAACTCAGAAAATGACAAGAATCTAAGGTACTCAAATCTATTTGAGTTTTTCCCATTTAAAGATTTTTATATATTTTAGGATTTAAACCATCAATTACTATTTGTAATTTTTGAGAAAGAACACTGAGCAAATATTCACTATTTAAAAATGATATGTTAAAAAATTATTTTATAGCCTGCATTTATATGTGTGCACCATGTACATGTCTGTGGAACTAGAAAAGGTGTTGGATCTCCAGGAACTGGAGCTAAGGACAGTTGTGAGCAGCCATATTGTTGTTAGGAACCCAAATGAGTCCTTTGGAAGAGCAGTCAGTAATCTTAAACCCTGAACCATTTCTTCAGCCACATGTCAACATCTTTAAAAATTATTTTTAAATTTGTTTATTTTATTTCATGTGTAGGGGTGCTTTGCAAGTGTACCATGTTCATGCAGTACCCGTGAAGGCTGGAAGGAGGCACTGAGTCTCCTGGAACTAGAATTACAGATGGTTGTAAGCCATCATGTGTGTGCTGGGGATTGAACCACGTCCTCTGCAAAAGCAACCAAGTGCTCTTAACCACTGAGCCGTCTTTCCAGTCCCTCCTCCCCATGAAACAATTTATAAAGGAAATAATGGGCATGGAGTTCAAACAATTTGTGATCCATTTTGAATACTACCTTCCATCATACTGAGCTCTGCTGGGATAAGAGACACAAGATAGATGGCTCCATCTGCATTCATAAACAGGCTTTGTTCCAATAAAGATTTACTATTCTTCAATATCAAAAAAATTGTGGCATTTTGTTACATTTCTTACTAAGTTGTAATGGAGAAATTTCATGGGTTTCTGTAATCACCATGTTTAATTTCATAGCGAATTTTGTTGGGATTTTAATGGGGATTGCATTGAATCTATAGATTCAATGCAATCCCCATTAAAATCCCAACAAAATTTTTCATAGACATTGAGAGAATAATAACTAACTTTATATGGAAAAACAAAAAGCCCAGGATAGCCAAAACAATCCTATACAACAAAGGAACTTCCGGAGGCATTACCATCCCTGACTTCAAACTCTATTACAAAGCTACAGTAATGAAAACAGCTTGGTATTGGCATAAAAAGAGACATTGACCAATGGAATCGAACTGAAGATCCGGATATTAGTCCACAAACCTATGAACACCTCATATTTGACAAAGAAGCTAAAAGTATAAGATGGAAGAATGAAAGCATCTTTAACAAATGGTGCTGGCACAATTGGATGTCAACCTGTAGGAGAATGAAAATCGATCCTTATCTATCACCATACACAAAACTTAAGTCTAAATGGATTAAAGACCTCAATATAAATCTGACCACTCTGAACCTGATTGAAGAGAAAGTGGGAAGTAGCCTCCAATACATGGGCACAGGAGACTACTTTCAATGTAAAACCCCAGTGGCACAGACAATAAGAACAACAATTAATAAATGAGACCTCCTGAAACTGAGAAGCTTCTGTAAAGCAAAGGACACAGTCATTAAGACAAAAAGGCATCCTACTGAATGGGAGAAGATCTTCACTAACTCCACATCAGACAAAGGCCTGATCTCCAAGATATACAAAGAACTCAAGAAACTGGACATAAAAATCCAAAATCCCCAATTAAAAAATGGGGTAATGATCTGAACACAGAATTCTCAACAGAAGAAGTTTGAATGGCCAAAAGATATTTAAGGTCATGTTCATCTTCCTTAGCGATCAGGGAAATGCAAATCAAAACTACTTTGAGATACCATCTTACATCTGTCAGAATGGCTAAAATCAAAAACACCAATGATAACCAATGCTGGAGAGGATGTGGAGTAAGGGGAACACTCCTCCATTGCTGGTGGGAATGCAAACTTGTGCAACCACTTTGGAAATCAGTGTGGCGGTTTCTCAGGAAACTGGGAATCAATCTACCTCAGGATCCAGCAATACCACTCTTGGGAATATACCCAAGAGATGCCCAACCGTACTAAAAAGCATTTGTGCTACTATGTTCATAGTAGCATTATTTGTAATAGCCCGAACCTGGAAACAACCTAGATGCCCCTCAATGGAAGAATGGATCCAGAAAGTGTGGAATATATACACATTAGAATACTACTCAGCGGAAAAAAACAATGACATCTTGAATTTTGCATGCAAATGGATGGAAATAGAAAACTCTACCCTTAGTGAGATATCCCAAACCCAAAAAGATGAGTATGGTATGTACTCACTCATTAGTGGACCTTAGCCATTAACAAAGGACATTAAGCTTATAGCTCACAAGCCTGCAGAAGCCAAATAGCAAGGTTAACCCAGAGAAAAACATATATAGATGTTCCTGGAAGTCGGAAGCAAACAGGATTGTCAGACAAAAGTTGGAAGCACGGGAGTGAGGATGGGGGTGGAGGTAGAGATTGGGGGAGGGGTAGGTGAAAGGGAGGGGTAGAAAGGAGAAAGGAAGAACCGGGGAGAGCCTGGGGTTGTGGGAGGGTGGAGATCGAGGAAGGGTTGATATTGGAGAAGGGAATAAGATATCTACATTAACAGGAGTCATTCTAAGATTTGCAAGAGACTTGTCTCTAGAGGGGATCCCAGGCATTCACAGGGATCTCCCAGCTAGGTACTCAGGCAGCAGAGGAGTGGGTGCCCGAACTGAACTTGTCCCATAGTTACTTTGTTGAATATCTTAATCGTCACCATAGAAATTTCGCATGATGGATGGAGATAGAGCCAGAGACCCACATTCACATCAGAACAAGGGACTGAGATACCAAGGTCCAGTGGAAGAGCAGAAGGAGGGAGAAGATGAGCAAGGAAGTCAGGACCGTGAGGGACTGGCCCACCAACAGAGACAGTGTGCTCGATCTATTGGGAGCTCATCGAATCCAGCTGGACCAAGACTGAATGAGCATATGACCTAACTGGACCCTATGAATGTGACTGCCAGTGGGGACTGACTGAGAAACCAACGATAATGGCACCGGGACCTATCTCTTCTGCATGTATGGGCTTTTTGGGAACTTATTCTATATGGATACACATCTTCCTAGACCGAGATGGAGGGGGGAGGGCCTTGGGCTTCCCATAGGGCAGGGTATCCTGCCCCATCTTAAAGAAGCAGGGGGATGGTGGTGGGGTAGTGGGGGAGCGGGAGGGCCGGGAACAAGGGGAGTAAATGTAAATTTTTCTTTTAACAATAATAAAAAAAATAAAAAATAAAAAAATTCCCTTTGAGTAACAACAGAGTTTCTAGTGACATGTCCATTACACAATCCTTATAAAAAATTAACAATTCCAATTGATAAACACATTTTGAAACAAAGTACTCTAAATGTAGAAGTTAGTAAAAGATTATATAAGGTCTAAATAATTCATTCAATTATAAAAGGCACACCATAATATCAGTTACAACCAATAATCATAAAATCAAGGTATATGGAACAGAAATTATTTAAGGTTATTAAAATGATAGAAATGGTTGAGGATGAAAGAAAGAACAGTTTTTTTTCTTGAAGAAAGGTTAAAACATATGGATATGTAATCATATTTTGTCTTGTGCTAAGGAGAGGTTAAACATTTGAAGCTTCATATGTCTATCTGACAATGCATCTAATATAATGATCTAGACATTTTATACACAGACTGTCTCATTTTTCTCCCCATACCGATCTCTAGTTTCATCATGTTGTTAAAATGACAGTTACCTTCTTCTTATTCTAAATTATATAATATCCCACTGTATGTATACTGTCATAAGATGGGACTGGATCCATCCAATGTATCATTCTTTTCAAAATTATTTTTAGCTATATTGATTCTTTTGTAGTCTCTTAAATTTTAGAAAAGAAACATCTAATCTATAAAAGTCTTTGCAGATTGTTTTAAATTAAGCTAGCTCTTTGACAATTTCAAACATGCATATAATTCATTCTGGTAACTGTCTTCCACCATTGTCTGTTACCTTCTTCTCAACTCTATCACATCCTTTCTGCTCGGCTGGTCCCTTTTCCCAGATCTGTAACTTTGGCTCTGTAGTGTGATGGAATTTTGATAGGGATTTTGTTAAGCCTGTAATAATTTAGGAGAAAATAGACAGTTTTCAAGGTTGAGTATTCTAATCAAGGAACAAATTACACCTTCTGGTTTAGCTATCTTTCATTTGTTTCATTAAAACTATGTAGTCTTCAAGGCCAAGAAAATGAATCAATATGTAAAAGAATTTGTTCTGCGAGTTTGAAGACATGAATTCAAATCCCTGGGACCCATGTAGAAACTAGACTGAGGAAATATCTGGAACCCCAAAACTCCTGTGGCAAGATAGATGTGAAGGTAGGGAGAATCTTCTAGAACCTCATAGTCCAGATAGACAACAAGAGATACATCACCTCCAACAACCAGAAGGTGAGTATTGAACCCTAAGGCTGTCCTCTGACATCCACACACATGCTTCTATCATTGCATGCCTTCAAACACACACACATATAATAAATGTTTTTAACTAAAATTGTTATTTTCATCATACAAATTCAATGTATCTATTTTGTGAGACTTTGCTACAAGTATTTCAGTTTGAATGAAATTATAAGTTACATTGAATTTTAATTTTGGTTCCATATAATGAATTCATGCATAATATGAATTTTGTGATCTTATGTACGTCTCACTTTCTGCTTCCCTTCTACACATTTCTTCTCTCTGTTGGGATCTTTGAAAAATGTGTTTAGTAGTCTGTACATAGGCAAGAAACTTATTAGTAGAATTGAAGATACAGTCATAAAAGGATCAAGCAGTGAAGAGAAAGATATAGAAGGGAAACAAAAAAGATCTCACAGCTGGGTGATGATACTGTTCCCCTAAGCACAAGAATAACTATAAGACTTTTCTTCTTAACATCCAGTCAAGTTTGAAATATCTGCTCTCAGTGTTCCATCCAACGTTACCCT
>JAQHUG010000161.1:4205586-4222316 GCA_028555095.1 Dicrostonyx torquatus
GGGTAACCTTGTTTTGTCATGGATATTTACTTGGTCTTCCTAAATAGCATTTGTGACTAGGATTTGGGTTTCAGTGTGATTTTAGCAATAGTAAATTAATATTTCTTTCATGTATCTTTTCTTATATGTATGTAAACATGTATTTACACATGTCTATTGCATAAAAATTGATATGAAGGAGTAAAATTTAACGCTGATTTATCTCAGTCACTGTTTCTATGGAAACATGGCAGCTGACAGCAACATAAAATTCTGAATCCCCTTGCAATGACATTGGCATAATTTCCCATTTTTCCATGACAAACAAAATAGCTGCATTCATGCTAAACTCTTCAAAATTATAGTTTCACAGTCCAAACTAATGGTTCATTTAGAACTCATCTATTTTCTAATTTAAGACAAGTTCAATTTTTATTAAAGTTAATTTACTTTAAATTTCTCCTTGAAAACCCATTAAATTAAACATAATATAATGCATATGAACTATAGTCTGTGAATAAATTCTAGGCTTCTGATGGTCTGGTACATGGTTCAGCAGAGACTGTTCACTATCAAATTTAGACTTAAGGGTTGAAATGGTAAACAATAATAGTGTATAGAGTAGCTCATTGATTTTAAAGCAAAAATTGATAATGGTTTAAAATAAAGTATACAAACTAGACCTAAATGTTAGGGGGGTGTGTTTGTGTGTGTACACATGTGTGTTTGCAAGTGTGCATGCATGTGTGTGTGTGTGTGTGAAGTGAACTTCTTCATTAACATAATACTCCAGAGGAAGAAATGTCATGGTAAAGGTGCAGTGCACCTGAGGTGAAAGATGTAGAGCATCTTATACTATGAAGTCATACCCTGACACTTCTCTGATGCTAAAAACCTAACCTCCTACCCTGCATCAATAGATTCACCATTAAAAAGACCAAGTTTTGTATGCTATGACAGAAACTTTTTTAAAAATATTACTAATGGAATGAACTAGACAGACAGACAGACAGACAATTCTATGGAAATAACATCTTGAAAGCAAAATGAGTAAGGAAAGCAATGGGTCCTCTGCCACACAGCTCACTGAATACAGGGAGATTGAACTGGTGTGGGAATGGAGCCTTCTCTCCTAAGTTCTAGTCTCCTTGGCCTGAGATGGTACTCTGCAGGCTACAGTAAGAGAAACCTGGATGCCAATCCAGCCACAAAATCCTCCATCTATATTCTGTCCTGCCTGCAAGTGGTGCTGGGGCAATGGTGGTACAGAACTTGTGGGAGTGCCCAGCCAATGTTTGGTTTAACTTTAGAGCCATGCCATGCGAGGGATCCCATGTTCTACACTGCCTACATGTTCAGAAACCATAGACTAGGTAGCCCAGAGACCTAGAGTATAACCAAACACAACTGAAAAAAAAAATCAATGAAATGATCCCTAATAATATTCTGCTATAGTCATAGATTGGTGCCTTGTCCAATGGTCATCAGAGAGGCATCTTCCAAGCAAATGTGAGCTGGTGCAGAGACCCATATCCAGACACCATGCATAGAGAGAGTGAAGAGTTAGATGACCTTGAAGTGTACAATCCAAGAAGAAGTCTACTTAGAACCCCAGTAAATTGTCACAGGTACTTTCAAGAGTGTCTTTGGTTAATATTTATCAGCTTTAGTTGGTTCCACTTAGAGGCTGAGATATTTCAAGTTCACAGGTACTTTCAAGAGTGTCTTTGGTTAATATTTATCAGCTTTAGTTGGTTCCACTTAGAGGCTGAGATATTTCAAGTTCAATCCTACAAGCAAAATTTAAACAATATTTAAAGGAAGAGATTAGATCTCTTTGTGAATACATGAATTACAAAATTCAAATTATCTTATCATCTCCAAATCATTTTCCAACAGTATATTTACAATATACCTCTCCGTCAGATGTGACACATTTATAGTCAACTACAGAGTTTATGCTGAAAATATAATGTGAATCTGTGGGCTGTGTATGAGGACATACTACTGAACCACTTTAAATATCTAATAGAGATACATTTTATTAAGACCAGCAGAGAGTTACTAATACCTGGACTCTCTTACTTCACCAAATAGGCTTGAGCCCTGCTCAGCTACTATGAAGCTTTTATAATTTCTAATGTTTATGCCCTCATTAACAATGTTTTATGTCATCTTAACAGTTTTAATGCATTTAATGGTATATATTTTCAACAAAGTGATGTTACATTTTTGGGTATATTTGGTGATTCTTGTGGTCACATCATTTCTTGTTTCTGCAGTGCTAAGAAAACCTATAAACTAACATAAATCCTTCAGTGGGACTGTGTCCTGCGACCTACCATCTTGTTTGGTTTCCATCTTGTTCAATTCTTTTCTCCAACTTTTACGGACAGAAAGCTGCAAAGTCAGAACTGTGAAAATGACCTGCAGAGGGAAGAGCCATGAGCAAACATCCACTAATGGTAAGCTAACAAGGTAATGGAGAGCATGGGAAGAAGCTATTGGCACAAATACACAGATCACATGTGGAGTAATCCACACTATGGAGCAATGGACCATACCTAATTACCAGCAGCTTATTGCCTCAAAAGAGATAGTCTTTTTATGGGACCAGTCAAGAAGATAGAACTTCATGAGAACACCATTTGAAGTCAAGAGGTGACGCAAAGCTGAGAAAGGGGACATCCAGAAAAGGCTTATTGAATTTAGCCTCTTCCAAAGTTCTGCCTGTTATCCTTATTACACTTTAAACTTACTACTTACTTACAATCTTGCCTAAGTTTGCCCAACATATGGATTAGAACCTAAAATAGCAGCTTATTTTCTGCTGTTTCTATGTTAGAAAGTCTCAGTAGGTGTTGGAATCTGCATTTGCATTTTCTTCACCAACAATTTGAGATTAGTTTTCCACACTTCTTTGCTGGCAAACAAATGTGGTGTGATACAATATCCCTGATTATTAATGCCCTCTATATTACACGTTGGCACGACTGAAGGTTGTTTACTTTTCCACTCATCTCAGACATATGTGGAAGGGCCTGCTTGACCACGGATGACAGCAAATGAACTTACATCTCCATCTGTTTATCGTGAAAAATAGCCAAGCACTTGAGCCGTGAATTCTGTCACGGCCCAACAGCTCCACAATCGTCAGGCCCTGTTTCTTAGAATGAGTTCCCATGAAAGAGACCTTACGACAAAAACTGTGTACAGATCCTGAGAGAACTGGGGGTAGCCCTCAGATGACACTCCTGAGAGCTGAGAGCTGATATGTGTTTGTACTGAAAGGAGGGTGTTAAACAGCTCTCTGTAGAACTGTGGAAACAGGACAGGACTTCACTATTGTCCAAAATCATGAGAACATGCTTGGGCCTTTGTACCTCCATTTTTTTTTTTTTTTAGAGATACAAAACTACTTTCAGCCATGATATTTCCAGATATGCATATGAGAAAGGACTGTGTCTGGCAACCCTAAAGAAGAGATCTAAATTCCACACAGACCTCCAAAACATTAATTCCGTGTCTGCATCTAGTCTTTGCCCACTGCGTGCACCAGTCACACGAGACTCAACAACCACAGCAGAAGGTATGAAGCCACAAAACTGGTTTCAATGCTCAGAGCAATTCTTCAAATGAATTTATGTACATCAGTTATAGGAGAAAAATAGGGGAGATGAAATTGAAACACTTGAATTCTTTCTGAATGATGGTGTTGGAATTTTATGTTTATTTTACTTTAAGCACTCTAAACACAGCTCTGATGAATAAAACAAATATTAAATCAAAATTTTCAGCCATACTTATGCCTGCACTGGTGAGTCTATGACTCATGGATTCTGACTCTATTCGAGGGAGCATGGTATCACAGTCTATAATCCAGCATCTTGCCAGCTGATGGAAGTGACATGACTGCAAGACCCAATCCCAGTGTCACCCGACAATATAATGCAGAGTGTCCTTAGAGATAAGAGGGAATAAATTTGAAGTTAGTACTTAGTGTCACTTCTGTCTCTACCTCTCAATTCTCTGGCCATGATATCACTGGATTGAGAATGCAGTGCTATAAAATTAGTGTTATTTGAAGGTATATAAATATTCTGGAAAAGCTGATACTGTGTATTCACAGGGTGTAAATTCTAAGTGGTATATCAATTCTCTACCAACATCCATGCAATCAAGATACCAAGATGCTTTCCTCTGATGACCCGAACTTGTGGCATAATTAGCAAAAGTCAAGGTTATTGAATAATAACCATTCTGCCTTTCCTATAAAATGTGATTCTTGATGAATTAGATGTTCTGGGTGCTTAGATAGCAGTGCTGGCTCAAAATTTATGTCTATGAAAAGAGTATTCCTGCCTAAAAGATGCTTTTGTTCCTGGTAAAGATAAAAGCTGCCCTTCCAGCATGGAGTTCTCTACTAAATTATTTGTCTCATTAACAGATAGGAACTCAAGAATATTCTTTGTTAGAGTAAACTAATGAATGGAATCAGTAGATGTTGCAAGATAAATATGAATGATTTGGAGTGTCAAATACAGTCTTTATTTCTACTATGATGGCTGAACTGTATGTACCTACCATGTCTTGATTGAAAAAAAATTATCTAGTTTCTATTATAGGTTGGCTAAATATATGACCCTGTCCACTTGGTTATTCTGATCATTTTTCACAGTTGATATTCTTATGTATGAAATTACACATTACAAAGATTTCCATATTGTGTATATGTGTTACGGGCCATTGAACTTAGAGCTGTGTGCCCTAGAAATATCAGATAGGTGTGATAAAGATTAGGATAGGATAGTAAAGGGATTAAGACAATGTAATAACTGGACTAGTTTAATTTTTCAATATTTTTCTCAAACTTGAGAACCTAGAATCTCTGGTTATAGGCGTAGTATATATAAATCCTTATGTAAATCTATCGATTATTTTTTGCTCAAGATTTTCATGAAGTAACATTGCTTCTCTATCTCTTTTT
The DNA here is from genome assembly GCA_028555095.1 of Dicrostonyx torquatus. Lineage (NCBI taxonomy): Eukaryota > Metazoa > Chordata > Mammalia > Rodentia > Cricetidae > Dicrostonyx > Dicrostonyx torquatus. Next base: position 4,210,553 of record JAQHUG010000161.1, read on the forward strand.
TTACATTTATCAAATGAAGATAAAAATAGTGACTTACTCCATGGTACTACATTGAAAGCCAAGTTTCTTATACAATTGGCACTTAAATTTATTAAATAATTCTTGAAGGGAGGGAGTATACACATGTATTCACACATACCATATAGAATGTCTTGCTGGCTATTCTAGTTGTTCATTGTTGCATAATGAGTCATAATAAACTTAATAACCAAAATGAAAACTTATTATTTTCTGCCATGGTTTTGTCCTTGGACTGGGTTAAGGAAGGTGGTTTGGGGGGCTCTCTTTCATGAAGTTTCAGTCAGATATTGATGGAGCTGTCGTCATCTGAAAGCCTGAGGAAGCTGAATTTGTTTGAAAAGTTCACATTGCTAACAACATCTGCTAGATGTTTTTGGGAACTTAGCTAGATATACAGTCTCTTTAAGGGACTTCATTTCTGAAAGCAGGGCAGATAGTTTCCCAAGGTGAGTGTGCTATCAACAAGTGTTTCAAGGAGCAGGAGGCCAAGGCTACCCATAGTGCTAGATTGAGGTTGTGCAAAAGCTAAATAGTTTCACTTTCCTCAATTCTACCACCTCTAAGGGAATGTCAAGGAAGCCATCCTTGGAATGCAACCAGTCACAAGAATTGTTTAGTAAAATCCGCGTTCATGGAAATTACTCCACAGTGAACTTACCTTTGCATGAAGTACAATATTTATGACATCCGTAACATGTATTCCCAGAAGAAGGCATTGATAGATAAGGTATAGCAATATGTAATTGGAATTATCAGATAACAGTTTTCTTCAAACGTATATATTGATCTTTATCTTAATGAGGATTCTTGTTTAATTATTCTGATTTTACAAAGTTTCCTGAAACAGATAAAATCTTGACTTGATTATGAGAAAGTCCAGGGAGTCTGTGGCTCAAGTAAACAACTATACCAGCACAGAAGGGAAAAGAATGACTTTGAGAATAAAATAAATTAGATCATTAAAAAAATAATATCCTAAGACAGGGTTTTTCTTGAAGAAATGAATTTGAATTTCAGTTCTCCGTACTCTGAAATACACATTCATCTTTAAAACAGTCATTACTTTTGTCATGGCATCTGCTCAAAATAAAGGACAGTGTATTTCTTGCTTATGAGTTGCATCATTTCACTCAAAAAATGTGGACTAGAACATTGTGTGTAATGAAGCAGCCACGTGAACAGACCAGTGTTTGGCATCCTCTGTGTAGTTGACACCGTTTCTATCTGAAAACCATAGAGACTGGAGTTCTATATTTAGAAAGGTTAGAAGGAGTGATGGTAGCTAGGATGTCTTTTTCTAGAATTCTAGCTTCCAAGCCTTTAAAACTGGAGACAATTCCCTGGAAGTAGCTTAAGCCCAACTTTGTGCTGAGCTGCATCCTTTTACTTTATAAATTCTCAATATTTAGTGTGGTACTTGTGAGTGCTTTGTAGAAATTAGTAATTAAACAATACTGGTTAGTTCAAAAACTTTTTGATGCTACTAACATCCATTATTACCACATTGTGCTCCAGAGAATTTTTTCCCTCCAAAAGGGACAAAATTATGCTCCTGAAAGAGGCAATAAACTCAAATTAATCTGATACGTTTTAGTCATTATGAGTTATTTTATTCTATGTCACTAAGTCATTTTAAAAGTTTGCAGTCACTAATTGCCTAATCCCTTCTTCTTCTGTCAGCCCTTAGCATTCTCAAACAGATATCTGACCTTATAGCGGGACAGAAATAGCACTCGTTAAAACTGTGAATGGTGTGTCTTCATGCTAATGATGATTTCTTAGCTCTCTGATAGCAACAAAATTTCACTTCTTCCTGATTTGAACTAAATAAATATTGGTGTGGCAAAGTATGTTTTAGTTTGAAATATGAATTAATAACTGTCTTTATCTATGTAACAAGATTATTCTCAGTACATGGCACACCAATAATTTTAGCAAGGTCCTACCCTAGAAAAATTTGAAATGACATTAATAAGGTGATATTCAATACCAGTATGGTCTTAGCTCTGCCTTCAAATGAGATGGGTCACAAAAGACTGACACAGAGATGCTGTTTATGATCAGCACTGTGCAAAACTAACAAATAATTGCCCCCAAACTTACCAATGCCAAAATAATAACAATGTAAACATATTAGAAATAGAAATATAGACTTTACAAAAAGAAAAGCATTTCATTACTTCCTGTGCAATAAGCCACCACACCTCACTTAATTTTTTGAAAAGTTGACACAGCTAGAACAAAGCAACACGATCATTTAAATAGCAAAGACACCAGCAGGAGGTAAGTGGAATGAAAAGTGAGGCAATAGCAGCTCCTTCCTGTGGATGGAAGAGCTGACTGTGTAGGGAAAAGCCACACACCCTTGTCGTTGGACGTCTGTCCCTGTGTGTGTGTGTGTGTGTGTGTGTGTGTGTGTGTGTGTGTGTGAGAGAGAGAGAGAGAGAGAGAGAGAGAGAGAGAGAACTGTCCAAATCTGGCTACAATTGATATTATGATGGTTGTTTGTTGCTATAGTATAGTATAGTTTATAGTGTGCATATATATATATAATTTATAGTATATATAGTTTGTAGTATATTTATATAGCAGAGTTATTTTTCCTGCATACATGGCTATGCATTATATGTAGGCCCATAGATGCCAGAAGAGAGCATCAGATTATCTAGGACTTTTATAAACAGTGTGAACCACCATATTGTGTTCAGAAACAGAACCTGGTTCCTATGGAAGATCAGCAAGTGCTCTCACCTGCTGAGCCATCTCTCTAGCTACATTGCTAAGGTTCTTAAGAGGAAAGCAGTATGTCACGAAACCCCACTTCCATTCCTACTTCCTTACTCAGGCATTCTTCATAATGATAAAAGGAAAGCAAACAATGAGAAAAAAGACAAAGAAGAGTAATCATAGAACAGATGGAAAATATGGAAAATAGATAAGCACTATTAGATATGGGAACTGGCAGGATGATGGTGGTGCATGCCTTTGATTGCGACACTCGGGAGGCAGAGGCTAGCAGATCTCTCTGAATCTAAGGCCAGCATGGCCTACTGAGTGAGTTCAAGTACTGGATCCATAACCACTGAGAAACCCCGTCTTGAAAAACCAAAAAAAAGAAAGAAAGAAAGAAAGAAATGGGAACTAAGCTACATCAGTGTGAAATAATACTGTGTGAGCTATTAAAAAAAACAGCAAAATGATGCAACTCTCACTGTAGAATAAAAAAAAGTTGAAACAACCAGATCCTAAGGGTCATTTTAAATCCGGGAATGGTACTACACTCCTATAATTTTAGTTTCAGAGAGTTGGAGGCAGCAGTACCACAAGTTCAAGGCCTGCCTGGGCTACATCACAAGTTTCTGTCTCTAATAAAGTAATGCGTAAATACAGACATAAGGGTACAAATGAAAATAAAATGGTAAGGCCTATGTGTTCTTTAACACTATAACTTTAAAATGGCAGAATATGATGACTACTGACTAAAAGGCGAGCCAAGGCTATATAATGATACTCTGCCTTTATAAAACTGTATTTCCATTCTTGGTCTGAAGCCACGCACCTGTAGTCCCAGCACTCAGGAGACAGGGGAAAGTGAGTTCAAAGCCAGCCTTAGCTACATGGAAAGACTCAATCTCAAAAGCAGAAAAGCAAAAGAAAGAGTTCTCCCCAATTAGCCTTCAGAAGAGGGTAGAGAATTAAAGATTACAAAAAAGCCTCTAAGTGATGACGAATAAACACTTTCTGAACTCTGTAATTATACTCCACTGGGAAACTGAAAGATAATATCACTATGATAGAGACACTTCATAAATGAAAGGGTGAAATAGCAGGACACAACGGCAAACCTTCACAACCTACATACAAGCCCCCACAAGCTGAGCTGTTCTATGATCATGTGGGTATAAGTTGTACACTTTCACCTAAACTTACTGAGGTCAAGTTAAAGAGATCAGCAATGGGAGGACCCAATACCTGTAGCACTACTTCCAACTCTACTTGACATATTACGGAACGGACATTATGAAACCACCGAAAAGCCTATGGACAAGGAAAGGAAAGTGGGAAATGCTGCAGTTTGGAAAAGTTTAGTTGCCAACAGATTAGAAGCCTTTATATGGTGTGTTACAAAAATAAATGACTTCTAAAGTCAAGTTCAGTGCTAAAATTCTACATTGAAATTAACATCTTATGCATTTCCTTTTTGCACAAATCTTTACATTTGGATTATTGAAGTCTTGTGGAGTCTGGGTAACATGGATTGCATGCAGTTTAACTGTCCCTCACAAAAACAAAGTTAGGGTACATTATTCAAAAATACTGCGGAGATCCAATGAGTCAGTCATACACATACTGAACATATATTTAGTAGATAAAAGAAATCATAGAAGAGTTTGTTTATTTATTTATTACCTAATCTATATGGCAAATATTAAAACTACAAGATAAGTTTGCTGATCAACAGTTTAATTTGTGTCTTAGTTCACGTTTTGCTGACAGAACCAAATGCCCAAAACTGGCAGTTCAGAAGGTACAGAAATGTGCTTCTTACAGCTCTCAAAGGGAAGCCCTAGTGACGGTGTCAGTGCCTAGTAAGAACCTGCTTCCTGGTCCATACATGGATCCTTCTCTCTGCACCCTTGCTTAGCAGAAGGAGTAAGGTTGTTCTCTGGGACTCCTATTTTACAAGGACACCTCTTCGATTCTTGAAGACTTTGTCCCCACATCCTAATCCTCTACAAGAGATCCTACACCACAATGGAGATTAGGCCTCAATTTAAGGATTTAATGTATCATTTATTCATCCCATAGCAATTGAGAAGACAGCCAGCAAAGATTTCATGGGGATGCTACACACAGGAAAATAAAACATGCCACAGATTTGAGTACCTTTCTTCAAAGTTATTTGAACAAATATCACAGAATAGGGAGGCTTTCATTAAGTATCTCTGTGCAGTGTTTGTCTAAGTTGCGAGTGGGTGCACTCTTGATTTCAAAACTTATTCAAATAGCATCTGTTCAGAGAAAGGTCATATGTTAGTCTTCCTGTAAGATGGTAGCTGCATAGTGGCAGAAACTTGATTTAATCTGTTAGAAACTTGTATTTCCGACAATGTCTCATGCTGAAAAAAATGCTTAAAATTTTCCACTTGTTGAAAAAAATAAATATTTAAATGTTTATTTCTACCTCCACATGTCAGTAAGGAGACAAAGTATGATATACTGACTTCCTGTAAATGCTATGATTATCATGCATTTGGAGGCTTTGAAAACACATTTATTGTTGTCTCATGTTCTTGCAGTTTAGAAGATTTACAGCTATGATATTAACAGAACTGTGTTCCTTCCAGGGGAGAATTCATTTCCTTGCCTGTTTGCAGATAACAGGTAAATCATGATCATCTTGCTTTTACTGTATTCTTGCTTTAGTAATGTCTACAGCATCTTCCTAGTCACACACTTACAAGTTTAGGGGATTCTGTTGCACACATGTACAGCAGGGACTCAGGTTTGTAGCCTACCATACCTGGTGAATTCATCAGACACAGGAGACACAAATAATAGTGCCAAACACAGACCAACAGGTTGTACGTGTGCCACTCGCTAGATACGACTTTAGCATCTCCCTTCAAGAAAGAACTTGTGAACACACACATCCTCTGCAAGTCCCATAGCTTTGGAATTGTTAGCTCTTTGGGAACTATCAACCAATGACATAACAAAAGTCCTCTCAAGCCTGACCCTTTCTGTCCAACATGAGACTCCACTATTGGGAAGTATTTGGTGCACCTTCCTCTCCTTTCTGAGTTATCAGCTCACAATCAGAGTCTGCTTTCCTTCCTTCCCCTTCACACTTGTTTCCTTGTGCAACCAACAAAATGTTATTATAACAACAGAACCCACTGGACAACTGAATTTCACAAGATTTGTCAATAGAAGGTGAAGATTATGAAGCATGGAATAATCTGGAAGAATTTTATAAAGAAGTGCATTAGACCTCTATTTATATACCACAGGAGGGATTTCTTGTGAGAGAGACCCAAAAAATGAGTCACAAAGCATTATTTTGGAGAACCACTTCATTCTAGAAAGTCCCATTGGTGAAAGTCATTAACATAGCAACTGCCAACGTCAAAGCCTTGCAGAAAAGAGCATTAAAAAAAAGTTTAGGTCTAAACTTGTCAGATTTATTATCTGTATTTATTTAGCATATATGAGTAGTGTGTCTGTGTATGTTGGTTGGATGCATGTTCACAATGTTCAGGTTCACATGTATGAACAGAAGCATGTACATGCCCACATGTGGAGGCCAAAGTTTGACACTGGTTACCTAGATTTTCTCCATTTTGCTCCTTCAGGCAGACTCTATCTCTGAACCTGCAGTTTTCTGATTCAGCTACTCTAGCTGGTCAGTGCAGTGTTTCCTGGGGAATCTCGTCTCTGACTCTTACACACTGCAAAGCAAGGACAACCAAGCCTGCCTGTTTTTTTTGTTGTTGTTGTTCTTGGTTTTGTTTTTGTTGATTTTTTGCATGGGTGCCGAGCATTTAAACTTATGTTCTCATGCCTGCTCAGAAAATGCTTTTGCTACCAAGCTGCTTCTCCAGCCCTGATCTTTGTATCCATGACAATACTTCCATGTATTTTTAATTCAAATGGAAGCACAATTTGAACATTTTAGGCAAAAATGAAGCAATATTTCTTGGCTGTTATTGACTTGAGTGTCACGGAGAGTGTGAAATCCTTTGAATTCCCTTTCTTATTTAATCTGAGAACAGACTTCACTCTTAGAGACTACCAGGCGCAAGTAAAATAGGATTTTGTTCATCTATTCCTTTCTTCTTTTTTGTAAAAAAGAAAACAGACTATCTTTTTTCATTTTACATACCAATCCCAGTTCCCACTCCCTCCTCTCCTCCCATTTTCTCTACCTTCCCCGCCACCCCACCCCTCATCCACTCCTCAGAGATGGTAAGGCACACTGCTTTGGGGATGGTCCAAGGCCCTCCCTACTATATTTTGACTGAGCAAGGTATCTATCCAAAGGGAATAGGTTCCAAAAAAGCCAGTACAGGCAGTAGGGATAAGTTCTGGTGCCACTACCAATGACCCCTCAGTCTGCCTCAGCCATACAGCTGTCAACCACATTCAGAGGATCTAGTTTGATCCAAACTGGTTTCTTCCCTACCCAGCTGGAGTTGGTGAGCTCCCATTAGCTCAGGTAAACTGTTTCAGTGAGTATCCCCATCATGGTCTTGACCTCTTTACTCATATTCTCATTCCTCCCACTCTTCAACTGGACTTTGGGAGTTCAGTACAGTACTCCTCTGTGAGTCTCTGCCTCTGTTTCTATCAGTTGCTGGATAAAGGATCTAAGGTGATATTTAAGATACTCATCAATCTGACTATAGGGTAAGACCAATTCAGGCACACATTCCTCTATTGCTTAGGGTCTTAGCTGGGGTCATCCTTGTGAATTTCTGGGAATTTCTCTAGTGCCAGGTTTCTTGCTAGCCCCATAATGGCTCCCTTGATTAAAATGTCTCTTTCCTTGTGCTCATCTCTGACGTTTCTCCATCTTGACTATCCTGTTCCCTCAAGAATTGGTCAATAATACATTTTAAATTGAAAAAATATATTTTCAGTTGACATGTTCCTTGCATACATCTGGTTTCTTGAATATATGTATGCATAACACATGCTGTCCTCTACTTTCTTTTAATTATTTTGTGGTAACTCCAGATTTTAATATTTTATCAGCAACTCTGAACAAGCTCATATATTCTTCTTTTCCCATCTCTATATTTTGATTTCTAGTAGAGAAGGAAACGAAGATAATAGTAAAAAAGGAAGTCTGAGGAGTTACAGATTTTATTTTAACCTTAAGAACAAGCTTGAAATTTGCTCTGTAAATGGATAAATTTGGTCCCAAAATAGTAACACACTTGTGCTGACAGATGGAGGTGTGGAGAGAGGAAAATATGCCTGGCAACTGCTGCCCGAGGCGTTTCCATCTGTCGCCAGGTCCCTGAGATGCCTGTGTGCTCAGAATTACCCTGTCCACTAATGGGCAAAGTTCATGTTTCCACCACTCATTTCTCTGGGAGGTGGCCTAAACTTCTCAAAAGGATCTCTGAGCTAAATGAAATGGGAACTATAACCAGAGTTTGTGTCCATGGTACTAAAACATCATAACTTCAAAAACATCACCTTTTTCTCCCTAGATATATATCTAGGACAAGAAGGGATGATGAAGAGAGGAAGGTAGGGCAAAAGAGAGGAAGAGAAAAAAAGAAGAGGTAAATATCTACTACCCAAAATTTTTCTTAAAAATGTTTATTTCTTACAATAACATAGAATATCAATAAAGTAAGCTACTTTAACAATATAAAGATCAAATTCATTGCTCCTATTTTGTAGGCAATATGGTGAGTGTGATCACAGGTTCTGCAGCCTGACCACTTGGATTGGAACCTAAGTCTCTCACCACCATCTCTGGCAACTCAGGTATGTTTCTGAACCTTTTAAGCCTCCATTTCTCGTAATAAATAAGAATTAATAATCATGTCTATGTCAACATTGTGATGGGTATCAAACCACTGAATATGCCTGAAGCTCTTAGAGTATTCCCTGTTCAGCTGATGAGCCTGCTAGACACTGAGCCAGCAGGTATTAGTGTGAATTTGCTAGAACCTATCATCTGAACTGAAGCAATGGAAGAATGCAGGATGGATTTCTAGCTTCTTTGAGATCAGTTAGATTTCCCCATAACCAAAGTGAATCATCTGCTCTTAACCTTACCTCTTTGATTTCAGTGTACAGCTTGTCCCCAGTGCACAAGAACTTTGTACTCTTAACAGAAACAGCTTGTGACATTTTGATATCAAAAGACTGAAATCATTTCTCCTGTCCTTACCTTCATTCTAAGATCTGATTGTCCGTTTCTGGGTTTGGAAGCAAAAACATTCCTTCATAGCACCCTACCTTTGATTACTTGGTAAGCTTGTGTGTGTGTGTGTGTGTATTTAATATTTAAAAAGTAAGTAAGCTTTATTTTATTTTAAGACCAAAGAATAAAGAAACACCAAGGTTCAGTGATATCAAACAGAAGAGAAATAAGTTGGTTTCTAAGTTTTACGCCCAGAATATTTTAAATTGAATAAGTGGGTGGTAGAAAAAAAATACCCTGCCATTTACATATATATCTTGTTCCTATATCTATAATCAAATAAACCAGCCACTTGGGGAGTTGGACAAAGTCAGGGTACTCATTGCTTCTCTCCTTTTCATTCATGAAGAAGACCCGGGCAACAGCAAATCTCAAAGTGTCCACATTGATCTTAATTCCAACTTTAATAAATTGACGCTATCTAAAGTGGTGACCTTATTTAACATTTTGCATAGTCAGTACTATGCACCCAAACAGTCACAGTACACTGACAGGGACCTGATAAGACATATTCAATGAGAGAGGATGGCGAGTGATCAAATGATTGTTTGCTTTTCCCACAGTTTTTCTTGTCTCTTCAAAGCCTTTGAATTCCTGGGTACTGCTATGCCAGGTAGATGATTTTCCATCTCCATTTGGAACTAGACATCAAGATGGAATAAATATGTGTGAGAAATAATTGCTGTCTCTTAGGATAAAATCATTGAGAAAATGTAAACAATGACCGCTTTCGCATCTTTCACTCTTCTTTTATGTCCTCAGTTCCCTTGAAGAGTATTAAGTCAATAGACATCACTTGCGTTTGGACCCACAAAACAAGTAACAAATAGCATAGCCAGAGGAGTTTAGCCATGTGTTTCAGTATCTCTTTCTATTTGCTGTTTTCTAAAAAAAAAAAAAAAAATTATCTGCAGCAGTGCAGTAGGCAGGAAATTTCTAGATGTGTGCAGACACTCCAAAAGTGTAGGGGAAGAATACAAAACTCCATGAACTGTAAGCAATGAGGGCAGAAAGGTGAAGGAGCCACTTAATTGCAAATTTGTTGGTTTTAAAATCCACACATGGCTTAGTGGCAAGGGGAAAACCAAACTAATAAATGGGTAAAGCCCTTTCCAGGTAGGCCTGACATGCTGCCTTCTGTGTTAGTTCCTTCACTGTTGCTCTGGGTAACCATGATAATGAAGGACACCTGTAGAAGACAGAGTGTATTGTGGGGCTTATGGTTCTAGACTTATGAGTTCATCGTGGCAAGAGAGCGCAGCAACAGGAAGTAGGCAAGGTAGCAGGAGCGGGAATCTGAGTGATCACATCTTCAACAGCAAGTGAACTAGAATTAGGGTAAGCTAGGAACTCTCAAAGCTCACCTGCTGTGATGCACTTCTTCTAACCAGGCTGCATCTCCTATTCTTCCCACTACTGGCAAATGAATGTACAAAAGTCTGAGCCTGTGGGGGATATTCCTCAAGTAACCCATCACACTTGATGATGTCTCCCTTCCCAGGCCTTCTTCAAACCCTGAGATCTTACTGATCCCTAATCCAACTACTTGTGGTCTAAGGCAAAAGCAAGTGTTCATCAACATATGGATTTAATGGTAAAAATGAAGACTTTTGCCAATCTCATAAAACCACTCTATAACAATTATGATAGTAAGTGGTTTCGCTAATATCTTTGGTTGTCAAGACAGATGTAAAAACTAACTGACAAAATTACATGTTGGAGAAATACTTCAACAATAACTTGGCTATGAGAAGAAGCTGCATCCCTTCATGCATGAAATGAGTACTGATTTCCATATGTTGTGTTGAAAGATCTTGTTCCCTGGTTGATTTGAATTTCACTGAACCAGCTACACTCTGTCACTTCATTGCCATTAAGAACAAAGGTACATCCTTGTCAAGATGCTGTCTGGGACCTGTCTAGGCTTGTGGCTTAAGCTACAATTAAAGGGCCATTAGGGATTAGCTTGTCCTTCTCCATCAATGACTCTATTTTCTAGTCAAAGAAATTAGTCACCTGTGTGTTGCCTTATGTACAATTTTCTGTTTGTTTCACAGCACCTATAATTTTCTAAAATAGGAATGAGTATTGATGTCTTCTGATCCATATTCATCTGCAAAGTTTAATTGATTTGATAGAATGTATTGAAACAATTTAGAATAACATTTATTCTAAAACGTTGGCATTTGTACTACAAAAAGCTACATATTTACTTTAATAACGCAAACAATATTTTTCTCTTTTAAGTTCCTCAGTTAAAAGCCCTTCTGATTTAATGCTATTCCTTTAAGGCTTTGTTTTATATTTAAGACCATATACACAAATAAAAGCTTGTACTTTCCTTTTACTTCAAAGAATAGAATAGGACTTATAATGTATGCAGTTTTGAGGGGAAATCAATGAACCTGATGCCGGGATCCTAATGTCCATGTTGTATTTTCTAGACAGACCTGAAGCAATGAGTTTTCCAGGTATCAATGTAGAGCCTTAAATAAAATCTCTAATAGTGTTTTCCATAAAAAGAACATTTTTCTCTTTCAAAGGATGTAGAAGAGTTGGCTGGGAAAAAAAGCTCAGATGATAAAGAGTTCATCATACAGATATGAAGATTTGCTTCCTAGAACTGACTTTAAAAGCTGGGATGAGAGATGCTTTTGTAAATCTTAGTGCTAGAAAAACACAGAGATGTGGATCACTAAGGCTCCCAGGCCAGCCAGTCTTACCTCTTGTCATGTTCTAGGTCAATGATAGATCCTGTTAGGTAGATGGCTCCTGAGGAATGACACCCAAGTCTAA
>JAQHUG010000161.1:4248844-4259579 GCA_028555095.1 Dicrostonyx torquatus
AAAAAAAAAGGATTTAAATCTAATAAGACAGTGCTTGGTTACTCCTATGTTGTTGGTGTCATTATTTCATCAGTGGAAATGTCTTTCCAGGATAGTTATTTTTCTGACTCACAGAGTTTACAGCAAATGAGAGCTAGCCAGTGGGAATGAAGCCTCTAAAGGAGTACCAGCCTGATTTATCTATGTACTACGACTCAAGTAAATGGTGTATTCAGTCATCAGTTCTCTCATTATCAGGTTCTAGAGGGCAACCAAGGGCATTGGCAATACCCTATCATGTATGTTGATCTATTTAACATCATTACCAACAACCCCCAAAGAGGTAACTTGTTTCTAAGATGAACTTTTTATTTATTATTCTGTGGTATATACTAGGGCAGGGCTGTTTTCTAATATAGAGCAACTCCTGTGTATGAGAGTGCTAAAATAGCTTCTACAGTGTATTTCCATATAAGTTTTCAAAATGTCTTTAGTGTTGTTTATCACACTCTCTTCTACACTGTCTTCCATGACAATGGTCTGGTTAAACCCAGTGTATCACAGAGCAAAGTAAAGAAGGGCATAAACTTGTAAAAGGGACTTTAGGGATGAGGAGTTTGCTGATGGTATAGAAGGAATATAGAGGGTGTGACAGAGAATAATTTCCATGCATCCCATACATGTACAAAATAAAGTTTTTAAGAAAATAGTGAAAGTTTAGATGATTTTCAAGACATACATATTTTAATGTATTAACTGGTATGTTTAATTTTTCAGTAAATAAAATAGAACTAAAACTAATAAATGAATAAGTAAATAAAACAAATGAATTGATGAATTCATCTAATAAAATATATGTTTCATCTGTATAAAGGAAATTATTCAATTTTTAAAACATTTAGAAGACTTAAAATGTAGAGATTTAGCTTACTGTAATAAACAGATGAAATAATTTTATTCACCCCCCCCCAATTTGATGTATTTTAAATCATTTAAAAATACTCCAATAGTATTTCTTATATAATTTGACAAAATTATTTGAGACTTTATTTCCAAAGGCAGGAAGAAAGGTATTTTCAAATTATTTAGAAAGAAGTAAAACCTAAGACGTGACTTGTTCTAAAAGACATAAAATCTTATGGCAGCCTTAAAATTTATGCTGCTGATTTTTATACAGTGTAATATTTCACAAATTAAGAACAGAGATCCCAAAGAGACTTTATGTGGCACTGCAAAAGATCCTTAGGAAAAGGAATAATTATTTAACATATGAAAATAGGATATTCAATGATTACACAATAGAGGAAGACATTTTCCTTTTTGTTTATTTATGTTTATTTTTGTGTGTGTGTGTGTATATCTATCTGGGTTTCTACTGCTTATGTAACCAGAGGTCACATGGCTGCAAAGATTAGTTGTATAAGAGTACGTCTGCTTAAAACTAGCATCATCAGTGTTTATATGAAAAATATATGCATCGTGTCACTGACGTGGCTAGAACTGTCAGCCACTGAAATGGTGCAATGTGTTAAGATGCCTATCCTTCAGAGGTAGAGTCAAAGTCCTGGATGTCTTAAGCAGTAAAATGTTGAGAAATTATTTGAAATGCCAGTTTCTTTGTGAGAAAATCCACTGAAGCAAAATGCAAACCACTAATTTAAGAGTAACATCAGTCAATGCAGCACTCAGGTAGAGACAAGGGGTAAGAGCATCAATTATTAATTTTAGAGATTGATTACTGACTAATACTTCTGTTTTTAATTTCTGAGGTTAATGCTTTTCCTCTTGTCATTGAATATAAAATGATTAGGAATTATCTTATGTCAACTAGGTTTGGCACCATGACTTCCCTCCATTCTATTTTTTTAACTTAAGTAAAATATAATTAAATAATTTAAAACTTCCCCTTCCCTTTAATATAATATATATATATATAGAGAGAGAGAGAGAGAGGGAGAGAGAGAGAGTCTACTTTGTTGCTTGTGTGTATATATAACTTCAGAGATGACCATTTTGTATTTGATAATCAATTAAATGGCTCAACTCTTGGACAAACTAATTGTAAGGTGTGTGGGATTTCACCTTCTACATTAGTATGTCTATTGTTATTGGCATTGTGCTCAATTTATTTTTATGCTTGAAGAGAAGTAGAAAAGGCCGTTATGTTATTTGCAAGCAATTTCTTTCTCAAAAAGCACAACAATAGTCTATCCTGAACAACAGTCAGGAGTAGTTTGGGGCAATATTTATTTTTTATTATGATATAATTTTTTAAAATTAAAACCAAATATAGGATACAGACTATGCAATATAATTGTTTCATTAGTGTAATGGTTCATTGAGTTGAAGAGTTATACCAAAAAAAATCAGATTTTTGGTGGCAGTCTCTCTGGATAGTGCATACATTTTCTTCAAGTATATTTGGGGAATGTATAAAAGTGATTAGGATAGAAGATGCAATAACGAAAGCTGAGCCACTTCCCACAAGTCACTTGTGTTGGTTTTTCTACAAATACTAACATTTTCATTGTTGTAGGACAACTCTCGGAGTTGTCTCTATTCATCTCACTTTACAGATAAGAAAGCTCAATTCAGAAAGTTTAACAATTTACTTTTACAGAGTTTATCAGTATAAAATAGAGATTTAAACCAAGATGGGTGTATTTCAAAACCCTTGTTTTTACTATCCTAAACTGAACTTATTTTAGCGTTGCTCGGCCATCAACTTTTTACATCATCTAACACAAGTCCCTTTTAAAAGGATGAATTTCTGATCTTGATTCTGGTCTATTCCTTTTATTAATTTGGCTAATAAACATGCAGTAAGCACTTTCTCTATGCAGGTTACCATATTATGATTTGAGGATAGAGGATGGGAGTTACAATCTCTAGAATTAGAGAGTAATTTTTAGCAGGTACAAGAAAACATGTATAGGAGGAGAACACCTGTGAGTGTAATTGCCCAAAGAAAACTGACTGTGGCTGCCAAAATCACATCTTAGACTGGGCAGCAGGTAATTAGAGGGCATGAAAGTAAACTGTGAATAATGATTATAATCATGAATAAACAATAACCACCTGGAAAAATAAAGGTTGAAGAAGATAGAGTTCCAGAAGAGTTGGAAGCAAAGAATAGTACTCCTCTTTATGAACTAGGAACATTTCTCACTCCTTCCCATGTTCGTCTCATGGGCTGTAAACAGGAGCAGGATAATACCACTTGTTTTATAAAACCAGAAGACAATATGGTCCCATAATCTGGATACTTGTGTATCTGCCTAAAGCTCATATGGGGAAGCCAATCACCACTGTTAGGGCTGATAGCTGATACTTTGCCCCATCTATAAATAACTTCAAGACAACACCTGCCACTGTGATAAGAATTCCATGCATGGGTTATTATAGAAGAGAAAGTTAATGGACTGTATAACAGAGCAGAAGGAGTTACCAGAACAGAGCAAAACAACAGAGATGGATAAAAGACAAATGAAAGATTGAGGGAGGCTAAGAGGAGAACTTCAATATGTTCTATGTTCAGAATAAGACAAAGGTACATACTGATAGTGCAAGCGATATCAATATGGCCAAGAACAGCCCTGGAGAAAGACAGAGACCAACAGGCAAAGATGCCTGCCAGATCAGAAGAAAGAGGACGTGTTTTATTCCAAGGCTTTCTCCTTAATTCACATCCTTTGGTAGTCTTACTTAGGTTTCTCCAGAAGAACATAATCAACAGGATACATGCAGATTTCAAATGAGATTTATTATGGGATTTGATTCATGTAGTTAAGAAGAGCATGAAGTCCCACTATATGATATGTGCACCCTGGAGACTCAGGAAATCCCATGACATAATTCAGCCCTTGTCTGAAGTTCTGAAAGCCAAAGGAGCCTGTAATGCAGGGGCTTCTTACTTGAGAACATGGGAAAAAGATGCTTCAGCTGAATGAGGCAGTTAAGTCCCCCAAGGACTCTAGGACCCACACACATGAGTAAGGGAGACATTTTACTCAGTCTGTCCATTCAAAAGCTATTATCTTCCAAAAATGCTTTCACAGACACACCTAGAAATTATGCTTTCTGGGAACCAATTAATGAAGGCAAATTAACAAATTAATCAACACAATAGAGGAGTGGTTTATTGGATTAGTAAATATGGGGAGAACTAGTTAGGTGCAGTGGCTCACTTTAATCCCAGCATTAGAGAGGCAAAGGTAGGCAGGTGTAAGAAGTTAAAGCCTACCAGGCCAAGAGGAGCCAATGGAGTCTGCCTGGCAGTGTCAGAAGTCCTGCTCGTGCCTAGCCAATGAGGGGCAGCCATGAGAAGTCAACAGATCAGAGCACCTCGGTGCTGGGAGGGTATATAAGTTTCTCCCCATTGCTAAATAAACAAGTCTGCCATATCCCTTTCACCAGATTCCTGGCATCTACGTTATTGGTGTCGCTCCTTCTCATCCCCTCCCCTGAGGAAGAAGTTAGGGCCCAGCAACATCTGGCACCCTTAAGAGGGACTTCTATCATAGATTTTGAACTTGCCTAGTCAGGGTCCTTTTTGTTTTGTTTTATTTTGTTTTTGTTTTTTGTTGTTGTTTTGTTTTTTAGTTTTGCTTCGGTTTGTTTTTGTTTTTGTTTTTGTTATGGCTGTAAATTTTTGGATTTTTCCCAGAACAGGTTCTAGTTGTCTCCCTATCCTCTCTTGCAGTACTGGACAGTGCCCCAAGATGCTATACTTTTGATGAGAAGGTTCTTCCATGTGCGTTCTCAGTCCCTTCGGCAGGTAAGCATTGGAACCCTATCTTTTCCTTCTTTTGTGTTGTCTATCAGGATTATCTACTTGCCCGGTTTAGGAAGGCACAATTTTTCTATTACACAATTTCCCACCCTATTGACTACTGTCTCCATTTACAAAATGGGTAACCTCTCCTTCACCTCCACCCCTTCCATGTCTGATCTTTCTGAACGATGAAGGAGAGACAGACAGTTCAGGCCTCAAGGGGCCTCCCTCAGAGTGCAACCATAGTTAAGACTGCATGTACTGCTTCCCAGCCAGCTCCATTCCAGTTATGGGAAGCAACACCTACGTCGTGGTACACTTGGAACGACTGGCAGAGTTGAGCAATGGTGGACCCCATCTGGTGTATAGGAGGTCTGGACCAAGCCCACAGCTGCGGAGTTAGCACTGCTCAGCCTCATGTCCATGACCTCTGTATTGGTCTGGTCGGCTGTGGGGCCCAAGTATGGCCTGGTGAGGCCTCAGATGCAAACTTCCGGACTGGGTGCCTGTCATCATTCATGCGTGACTCTCACCACCACCATTGGCCCATGCTCGCTGTTGTGCCACATCTGGCCAAGTCAGCAATTAACTACAACCTTTGTGAGCCCCGCAGACGGCTTAGAGGCCTGAACTTCCCTGGGCAGCCACCTGGGCAAGCCTGACCCACCAATGGGGCCAAATGGAAGAACAGTGATTATTGAGCAGAGTTGGGGAACTCCCAAAATAACAAAAGATGGGGTCACTGTTGCAAAGTCGATTGATTTAAAGGAGGGATGGAGGGATGGAGTCTTAAATACTCAATTGTCTATTTCTTCTTCCAGATTGAAATTAGCATATCTACAAAGCTGATCTCTCTGTCCAATGATGCTTAGAACAGGGAAGAGACCTTGTTTACCCTGAAGTAAGAAACTGAGAAAATGAGAATTCATATCCTTTGGAGAGACGATCAACTGGCATCATTGCATTTGAGAGTAATTCTCTCAGTATTAATATATTCTAGAAGGGACAATGCAAGCTCTTTATCTCTGCACCAACAGTTCTCCTCTAGAATAACAAAAAATCTCCTGGCAGTCTTTCATACATGAGTAGAAATGTTATATTAAGAACACTGATCACAATACTTGAGAAAACTCCCACATGCCTATCAATGGGCATATGGTATAGCCATATAGCAAAATACTATGTAATATTAATATTCATTACCTACATTGATTTGTATCAATATTTATAAAATGTTAAAATAAAATATTGAGTGAAATGTACCTTTAGTCAAATTTTCTTTTAACAATAAGAAAAAAAAGAGAAAGCCTTTCTTGTGGCACCCACTCCTATTTACACATTTCCGGAAGCAGTCACACTTGTTTCCATTCTCCTTCCCACCTTTCCTACACATCTTCCCAGGGAGAAGCTACGTGACTCATTTGTGAACTGGATAATGGATGCATGCCTCCTTGGCCCTAGCCTTCTGCTTCTGAAGGTTCCACCTCTGTGTGACATGCTTCTGAGGTGGCTACCAGGGAGTGGCAGAATGAGTTTGCTCAGGTGGGGAGAGAGATGCTAGGAAAATCTTTTGGTCCCTGATTGAGTTAAGCTCTGCTATCATGCCTTGCTTGCAGTTTCATCCCTATCTTCTTCCCTCTTGAAATTTTCAGTTGATTTTTCAGGACTGGGAAACAGAAAATTGCTAGCAGTGAGTCATCTAAAACACCAAGTTTCTCCAATACAGGTACTCAAGAGTATAGGATTTGGCATCCTGAGTATATTTATATCTAAGAGGAGTCAAAAGTAATAATTTTTAAAACTTAATCATTAATAAATAAACAATTACAAATTCAGTAATACAAATGACAATAAATATGCCAATCACCACATTAGCTCTTAATATTTCTGTGTCTAGAAAAATTTCAGTGGCAAACCATTGTTATTCTCATTGTTCTCTTGAGGTCACTGAGGGTAAACCACTTAAATGAAAGTCACAGGAGTTGAATCTCATGGAATAATCTGGCTTCAGATCTATTGAACATGTGTAGCAACTAAGCTTAAGGTTTAACTTTTCCCTGAGTCTAAGCCTTGGGGGAAGTAACTGGTTATGAAATAAAGGGCACTTAGGTTTTATCACTAAGTCACCAACAGCTCTTTGGGAAGTCAGTGGCAAAGCAAACAGCTGTTCTTCCTTTCATGCATGCTAATCCTT
The DNA here is from genome assembly GCA_028555095.1 of Dicrostonyx torquatus. NCBI lineage: Eukaryota > Metazoa > Chordata > Mammalia > Rodentia > Cricetidae > Dicrostonyx > Dicrostonyx torquatus. Next base: position 4,255,792 of record JAQHUG010000161.1, read on the forward strand.
CTTATGATAACCTGAAAGCTCTTTCATAGAAGAGCAAACGCCAGGCCAAATAATTTCATGCTAGAATAAAATTGAGCTTCATATTTTACCCTTCTTGTTTAAAGCAACACTACAAGACACTCAAGAAATATGTATGGTTTTTATTATAGGTTCTTGTAAGTTTTGTGAAGGGATTGGAATGCAAAATAGTGCTCTCAGTTTCAAACACCAATACAAAGTGTGAAAAAATACAAATATTGAAAATAAAGTTAGTTGCTGTCCATTTGTATGTAGAGATGCGTACAAGAACTATTTTGTTAGTTTGTAGAACATATTGTCTCTCCAGACCTTCTCTATTCCTGGGATCCTCAAAACTGTTTTAAATGTGGTATTGCTTTCACAAGTGCTAAAATAAAGGGTGTGCGTTAGAATTTCCTACAAGCTGTAGTGTCTATTGTCTGTGCATCTATAACGTGCTAATAGGTCAACTACAATGGCAATTAGTAAGCAAAATCTTCCCTTTAGTATTCTTGCTGATATGCAATCTCAATATTAAACCTCCTTTCTTCACTCCTTGAGGACAGAGTGACCAATGCTCTTTATCACTCATCACAGGGATGCTACATTACAGTGTGGGAGAAACCATTTACAGTCATGTTGGAGTCCATGACGTCATTTATATAAACTGCATAGTGACAGGTTCTTCCTAGGATTGTGCCACATGCTTACCCTCCCCTGGCCATCTAGTCCCCTTTCCAGTCTCTTCCAGTCCTTGGAACAACAGCCATACTGGCTTTGACTGGGTCCTCAAACTCTTTACCTCACCCTTCCTTACAGATTCTGGACTTCCTGCTCTGCCAGTCAACTCACTCAACAAACATTCAAAAGGTGCCTTAGACATGTTCTGTGCTATGTGGGACACTAGTGCAATCACCAAGGATCCATGATGCTAAGCAGCGTCTCTTTCTCACCTGCATAGCAAAAAGAGTTGACAATGGGGCTGGAGATATGGCACAGCAATCATGAACTCTTGCTATACTTACAGGAGACCAACAGCTGACTCCCATCCCTAAGTCTAGTTTCAAGGGATCTGGTACCCACTTCTGGCCTCTGCAGTCACCAGGTTCACACACAGTGTACACATACAGATGCAGGCAAAAGACTTATACACATTTTAAAAAAAACCTAGTAAATATTTTTAAAGTCTATAAAGATATAGACTTATCTTTATTAAATCTATAAACAAGTCCTCAAAGTCAACTGAAATAACCTAAAAACATATTTTGGATACAAATAAAAGTAAAAATCAAGCATGGGATAAAATATAACATTGTGTTTTACTGTATTTTTTCAGTATTTGCTGAGAAGAAAGGTCACTTAGAGAAAATATGTACATGGTGACTAGGACTTGGTAATTATGGGGGGTTCTGTAGGTCTGAGGACCAATGGTAGAAGAATCTTCCACAAAGTTCCTACTTCTCGAGGGTCTACCTGGAAGAACCTCCCTGGGAACCAGCCCTAATATATGGGCCTTTGGGTGTAGACAAAATACTTCAGAGAGTGATTGTGAAGTTTGAGACATAGTTTTTGTCATATCTTCCCCTTCCTTACCCATTTCAGAGAGTCGGCTGTCCCACATGCTCTTCCTATTTCTATCTCACATCCCCAAGAAAACACAAAGCAATGCATCTGTCTGATCTTAAACTGGAACCTCCAGAGGAACTATGGGACAGAGAAAACCTGTTCTCTTTAGAAACACTTTTATACGGGTCTGTTGTTATAGCAACACAAGCTCCCATAGACATGTACTAGAAAGATCAGTGGGTAATAAAAATTTCATGCTGGGAAATGCATACTATCTGTCTATATATTCTGCATGGTTTTTGCTCTTTCTCTCCACTCTGTGTTAGCTCTCAGTTTCTATTTGAGCTGTCTCCACATTGTTCTTTGATGTTATGCACATTTCCTTGAAGATTCATCTCTTCAGAGATTGTGATCCAAAAGGAAGATTCAACTTGTCTCTCAGCATCTACACATCAAATGTAAGGACTGACTATCTGGTTTGGTATAGTCAATCATTCTTAACAAGACTACTTAATTGGTAGCTAAAGCCCTTTACTCATATATTTTTAATTGTAAATAGTTGTGTCCATTATTTAAACATCAATAACAAAACACTGAATGCACTTGTAGAAACATTGCTATCCTTTAGCTCTCCATATATTTGTTTTTGAGGCAAGGTCTCTCTGTAGTCTTTGTTGTCGTAGAACTTATAATGTAAACCAGGCAGCCTTTAGACTCAGTGAGATCCACAGCCTCTACCTTCTGAATCCTAAAATTAAAGGTATGTGCCACTACCACCTGGGTGAGGGATATTTTTAAACAAGCAAGTATCAATCAACAGGAAAACATCAGTAGATTATATTTTGCTTTGGTGTCCAAAACTATACCCCAAAGAAAATAAAAATATAAATTGTAAGTTTTGTACACATGTTAAAAATAATTTTAAATTTAAAAATTAAATACATGTACATATTTATATTATATATAAATATACTATATATGGGAACATGGATTTAGCCTAGTTTTAGAGTGATTCTTTAGCACATTCAAGTTTCTAATTTGAATCCCTAGGAGAGAAAACCATGGAGCACAGACTAAAGTATTCTCAGATTCATTTTTTAAAGCATAATCCAACTGAAAAGAGAGAAAAACATTAAAAAAGCTATTCTTGGGGAAAAAAAGAAATCTCACTTGGATAAGAAATGAATAAAGTTACATACAGCGATATAAGTAAATAATGACATTACATCAATGATGTGGGAGAGATCTCTCTTTTCTGAGCTATATCTAATACCCCACAATTGGAATGTTTGAAGACTGATGATTGCACATTGAGAAAGTACCACAATATCTTTTAAAGTTGAATATTCATATATCTGAGGCTCATCAATTTTACTCCAAGAGATAGCCAATGAGAAGTTTGAGTAAAGACACCATATTAAGAGAAAATTAAATAAAGACAACCAACAAGGGTATTCAATATCAGAATGTTAGTGACGTTAGTTAGCCACAATAACAAGCCTGAACCTAGATTCTGTCTCTAGATAGATCTAGGTTCCATTAAAAGACAGTGAATGAGCAAATTATTCCTAAAGTGGAAAATGAGACAATTGTCACAATTAACAAATTATGATAATATGCAACAAGGTCAAAAATGTTAGAAAATCAAAAAGGGTTTAAAAATAGATATCAAATGTTTAAAAGAGGATCTACATATTGGTTCGTTTTTAAATGTTACTACATATTATTTTCTACAATTTTATAGCTCTGTCTTTTTCATTTAATATGATGTTTATATGAATAAAAGTTGGTACAGTAAACAAAAAAAATGTAATAGACAAATAGAATCAAGGAAATGCATGTTGCTTATGTCATGTAGACAGAGGAATGGAATGACAGGTGAGAGAATTGGTAGATCTAGATTGCACACACAACATAAAGTGGCATGCTTATGGATGCTTACTGTAATATTTCAAAGAGTTGGATTGATGACAGTGGCTCATGAAGACACTGTGTCATGACTCCAGTATCTATTATTCCACCCATTCTATGCTTCTTAGAAAGAAGAAGACACAAAGGTCATAGTACCTTTAGACCTGATGACACTGGACAAATCAGAGTAGTGGGTTCCAAACTGAAACCTTAGGAGATGTAGGTAAATAAGGAGGGTTGTTTAGAATTTTCCAAGGTAAACCAGATGGCCTTTTACTAGCAGAGGGCATAAGCCAAGATTTCTGATCTCTCCC
>JAQHUG010000161.1:4261329-4274583 GCA_028555095.1 Dicrostonyx torquatus
GCACGACTGAGCATCCTTTGGATATATACCTAAAAGTGGTATTACTGGGTCTTGAGGGTCAACAGTAACACTCAATGCTTTCTCTCTACAGTAACACTGACTTTACATTTAGCACTCTGATACATATGGTTTCCTTTTCTGAAATTGTCTGTTGTTTGTGTTTACAGAGAAAAGCATGAACAATTTTATATATACATATCACACATGCACATATATGTACACACCACACACACACACACACACACACACACACATATATATATATAAAATACTATATAATATTACCTATTAGGCTGGCAACTTGGCTCAGTATGAGTCGCACTTAATAACTTGTTTGCCAATTCTGATGTTGTGAGTTTAATTCTCAGACCCACATGTTAGAAGGACCCTCCAACTGCCACACACTATGGTATGTACAAAATAAATAATTTTTAAAATTTAAAATTTTAAAATTTAAGGTCATCCATTGTGTTTTTAGGCATTTGTCACACAGATTGAATCATGTCAAATGTATCTTAGGGAGATAATGGAAAGTAAAAGCTATTTTTTTTCAAATATCTATGAGCTGGTCTCAAACTTTATCCTTGCCCTGGTCCAGAGGTATTTATGAACTCATCCAAGCTGCCCTCAGATGCAGCATGCTACTGCCGCTATTTTTAGTCTTCTAATTCCCTTTCCAATTGCTCAGGGCACAGCTTAACATCTTTAGAAATGTTTTCTTAGGTGGCCTTAGAATATCTCATAAAGAAGAAAGGGGCTTTATATTTTTCCTTTTCTGGTGTGTGTGTGGATTTCTCACACCTGCTTTCCAGGTAATGAGAGCGATGACTCATGATGGTCCATGCTCGCCCCATTCGCTCCTTAAGGATAATCCGCACTGCACGCTTTCAAAAGCAGAGGAATCAGACTGACACACACAGAGAAGCACAGGAGAGCTTTAATGTGCCTTCCTTAGATGCCAGATGCTACTCTTCCAGAAATGCCATTTCTTGCTTATTGACTATCTTCCGGTTGTAGGAAGAATTTTCTTTGTGAGTCATGGGCTCATACACAGATTTTGTTTGACTGTTCTTATGATGGATTCCGATTCCCATTTTCCCAGAGGCACCCCCAGCACAGTGGTTTCCCGACTGTAGGTCAGCAGTTATACCCAACATCTTCCCTCTACAGGTACACTTTCTTTATACTGAGCACTCTGATAATGTGGTCTCCTCTGAAATTTTCTGTCACATGTGTATACAGAGAAAGTCATAAACAAGAGAACTTGCTTTTATTTTGGCAAGGAGTCATGAGAAGTCATTCGAGTAAATGGGCTGCTTTATAGGATTGGGAGGATGTTGAAGAATTAGGCAATGTGGGGGAGGGGAAGGCTGAGGAAACGAACGCAAGAATATATAGCACAACATGATTTAGGAAAGGCTTGGCCTGCTAAGGAGCATGTAAAGGGGTTCTGTGTTCCACCACAGAGATACTTGTGTGTCAGTGTCTAATGCTGCTCTCTTCACAATAGCAAGAGGATGGAGCCAGCTTAGCTGTCCATCAATAGAGCATGGAAATGAAGTGGAAAAGTGCAGGCATGTATGACTGTGTACATACATGTGTCTTTGTGTGTGTATGTGTCTGTGTGTATCTGTGTGCATATGTTTCTCTGTATCTGCTTGTGTGTGTATCTGTCTTTCTTTGTGTGTTTATGTGTCTGTGTGTCTATCTCATTTGTGTGTGTCTGTGTTTCTGTGTGTGTGCTTCTGTGTCTGTGTGTGTGTGTGTGTGTGTGTGTGTGAGAGAGAGAGAGAGAGAGAGAGAGAGAGAGAGAGAGAGAGAGAACTTACTCAGCCATGAATTATGAAGTGATTGGGAAAATGAGAGGAACTGGAAAACAGTTTATCATGTGAGGTAACTCAGGCTCAGAAATACAGTTATCATTTTTTTTCTCCCTCTTATGAATATCCCAGCTTTTAAAATTTATACGTGAATTTATGTGGTTGTGAGTATGGAGCCAGGCAACTAGAGAGGATCTATAACAAGGAAACTGAGAGGCTTTGGGGTAAAGCTGTATGGAAAGTGAAGGGGAATTCTGAGGATGAAAAGTCCACTGCAAATGGGGCACAGAAGAGAAACACAGGGAAGAACCACACCAAGGAGAGCTGTTAGTTTGTATGATAACTAGAACATAAAGAAAAACTAAAGATAAACCTTAGGAAGGCTTATGTTAACTGAAGGCTTTAAAACAAAATATAAGAATTAGGTCTCGTTCTAACATTATTACTAGAGTTAACCTTTTACCCCTCATCTGTAAAAATGGGAATTATACATGCTTTTCTGGGATGACAAGGTCACTGTGGAAAATATAGATGAACAACCTTATAGAGCAGCTGATAACTGAACATTTATGATCAATTTAATTACCTACTTAGACTAGAAGGCATGCCCTGTCACAATGTAGACTCCAGGCATTACCAAAACATAGTGATCACTCAATTCATTTGTTTACAAAAGAATTATTGACAATAAAAGATTAAATTTCTTAGGAAACACATATACTCCTCCCTGAATCCTCTGTGATCTTGATCACTTTTTTTACCATGAAGTTGGTGATGCTAGATAAGTATGTAGCCAAGGATGACAAACTGTTCATGGTATCACACATCTGTAACCCCAGCACTCAGAAGGTAGGTGCACGAAGAAAACCCTGGATGAATAAGGAGAGACTACCTAAAAAAATCTAAGAAGAAAGGAAGGACAGAAGGGAGGAATGGAGGGAAGGAAGGAGAAAAGTCAAATTTCAGACAATACCATAAACGTTCTTGATTCTTTAGAGAGGACATGTAAACTGAAGAACTGACCTTGGTGTAACCATATTGGTTTCTGAGAAAAGACTTGTACAAATATTGAACCCACAGAAGATTGTTTCCACTCATAGTAACAGGAGGCCAGGTGTCTTCAAGACCCTCTGTTCAGTCTGTAGTTTTCCCAGACACATTATCATGGTACATGCCTCATCCAATGGACTCACTGTCTCTTTTTCAGTCCCAGCAGCTGAGCCCAAGGCTTGGCCATTCATTCCCACTGGAGACTGCAGTGTTGTTATTACTTCTTAAAGCATTCCATGAGGTCATTGAATATTTTCTACTTTTGAAACAACAGGTCTCTCTTATTCCCAGTGGAGATAATTTACAAGATGTGTCTATATGACAGAACATAATATAAAAGAACATCAAAATTATACCTGCATTTGTAAAATGTATAGAGTTATACATAGAATTTGGATCATACCAATCAAAATCTGTTTCTGTTTATTGGTGTAGGAGTTTCATCTGATTGTTATGTGTTGCTTTCATTGGTTAATCAATAAAGAAACTGCTTGGCCTGATAGGGCAGAACTTAGGTAGGTAGGGAAGACAGAACTGAATTTAGGGAGGAAGGAAGCAGAGTTAGAGAAAGAGTGAGAGGGCTGCCATGGAGCTGCCAGGTCAGACATGCTGAATCTTTCCTGGTAAGCCACGACCTCGTGGTGACATCCAAATTATTAGAAATGGGTTGAATCAAGATGTAAGAGTTAGCCAATAAGAGGCTAGACATAATGGGCCAGGCGGTGATTTAATTAATACGATTTCTGTGTGATTATTTCGGGTGTAAGCTAACAGGGCTGCTGGGATGAAAAGCAGGCCCTCTCCTCTCTTCCTTTCAACAGTTTATAAACCAGTGGGGACATTTGCTCATTTCTTCACCCTTTCATGTGTATATGTGAGCAAATGTCCTTGTTATCAACACAAGATCTTACAAGTATGCCCCCACCTGGCCATGGTGGTCAAAGTTCAGTGTGGGGCATAAATGAGCACATGTCTCTTAGCAAGTGTGGGCAAGTCTGTCACTCTCATGCTGACCTTCTGTGCTGAAAGTTAGTTCACTGGGGAGCTCCTGACCAAACCAACTCATGAATTCACAAGTATTAGAGCTATTTGAGATCACTATTAACATCTGAAGCTACTCAAGATGAAGGGGAATCATTTTGGATGCACCTGCCTCTTCGAGGCCAGCCTTCTCTATCACCCTCTTCATTTTTAGTCAAAAAGATGATCTCATGCTCTGTTCGCCATTTATTTGACAGAAAACAGTGCAAAACTGGCATATTACAGGTTGCCATATGAAGCGAGACTAGGTTGACTTAGGGAATGAAAGTAGTTCACAAATATATTAAAGTGAACATTGTCCTTTGTGGTCCCCAAAATCTGGTGAGATAAGGATAAGTGAGATGAGAATTCATGGCTGGTCCTCTGCTATTCCAGCCTCAGTACCAAATTATGAGTAGAAGCCTTCAAATGCTTCTAACATCATTTTCCCCTTGACCTTTACTGGATGAAGGACCCAAAGCATGAATTTCCCGAAGGAACTGTCAACTCCTAGTTATTCATGCTACTAGTGAACTGTGCTCATAAATAACTAAACCACAGGATGAGTTCATGAAGTAAGGATGAGATCAAACATGATAAAATCTATCCCCCCATTTAATAAAATTTAATAAGATTTAGTAATGACAACTAAAAGGGGGGCCACACAAAAGTGGATGTGACCCTACACTGCAGTGAGCCTCAGTGAGGGGAAATGTATGGAGTGTGCACTGATGGCAAGGGAGCAGAACCAAATTTGTGGTTGAAGAAAGGTCATGAAAAACAGTGATGGTTGGGTTCCAATTCCAGCAATAGGTACTGCTTTTCTTTTCTTTTTTTTTTTGGAATTACCTCCTGTAGACCAAGATCAGGCCTTGAACTCACAGAGATCTGCCTGCCTCTGCCTCGTAAGTGCTGGGTTTAAAGGCATGTACCACCATGTACCAGCTAGATAACGCTTTTCTAAGGACAAGGGCAGGGATGCTGGTTCTCCTAAAGATGGTATTGCAAAGAAAGCAGCTCATACAATAGCCCTGGGGTAGGAAGGACCATGATACATGTAGGCCACAGGAGGGCCATTGAAGTTAGAATGCAGTGAGTTGTGGGTCATGCACTCATCAAAGGAAAATGAAACCACAGCTTGCCAGGGTTTGTACAGACTTAGGTGAATGTTTTCATGCAATGGCAAGCATCTATATCATTTTAGAAATCTATAAAAATCATCTTGGCTATCTACCAAAGATGATGCAGATACTTGCTGGAATGTTCTAACATGTGTGAAAGCATTCTATAAAGCCAAAAGCATTGCCGAATGCCAAGTATAAGTAACTATTACAAAAAGTTTTGGTTCACAGAGAAAGAGACAGTAAAATAAAGGAGTAGATAGTACATTTTCAAAAAATACACAAAATGATGGAAAATCCTTATAATCACTTATAAAACTAGGTATTTGGCTCTTAATGGTCTACATGGTTAAAGTGTGTTACCGGGACTGTCAAAGCAGAAGCGAGCAGCATTCGTTTGATAGCATTTTTCTGTGTCAGTGGGGAAAGTCACTTGGGGAAACTGATTCCAGGAATTGTCATTTGCTGTACTCCTTTTGGTTTTATTCTGTCAGTAATTCACCATGTGATCTTGGGTCCATGTTTTGAACTCCCTGGAATCATTTCCATTAGAAGTTAAGAGATAAAAGAAGATGATTGTTCCTTGGCTCTTCCATTCAAACAGCATGCATCTGTTGTCCATAAAATTGTTACATATGAACACATGAGGGAAAATCATGTGTGTTCACAAACTCTTTTCTTATTTGTTTCTTATGAATTGAAGGTTGCAATTATATATTCAAAATCCTCTTTGCACCATGTCATGATGAGGGATTTCCCTCTGTATGCTGTGAATACCACTGGTAAATAAAGAAACTGGCTTGAGCCGGGCGGTGGTGGCGCAGGCCTTTAATCCCAGCACTCGGGAGGCAGAAGCAGGCAGATCTCTGAGAGTTCGAGACCAGCCTGATCTACAAGAGCTAGTTCCAGGACAGACTCCAAAACCACAGAGAAACCCTGTCTCGAAAAACCAAAAAAAAAAAGAAACTGGCTTGGCCTGATAAGGCAGAACTTAGATAGGCGGGAAAACTAAACTGAACACTGGGAGAAAGAAGGGTAGAGTCAGAGGAGAAGCCATGGAGCCACTGCCAGAGACAGACGTGCCACAACCTCATGGTGATGTACAGATTAAAGGAGGTGGGTTAAACTAAGATGTAAGAGTTATCAAATAAGAAGCTAGAGCTAATGGGACAGACAGTGATTTAAATAATACGGTTTCTGTGTGATTGTTTCAGGGCTAACTGGCCAGGAACTAACTAGCGTCCTCCTCCAACAATGTCACTTGATATGTCATTCACGTGCTGTTTGTTTTATTTCCATGGACAAACTGTAACCAGGTCCTTTGTTCTTTAATCTTCTTGGAAGCAGTTAACCGATGACTCTGCATCTTACTGGAATAAAATCTTCACACATTCTAGAAAATGTATGGCTGGGGCAGACTGTAGAGTCACTGGCAGCAGCATCAGGGCTTATCCTTACTGCTTGTACTGACTTTTAGGGAACCTGTTCTCTTTGGATGGATACCTAGCTCAGCCTAGACATAGTATGGTGGGCCTTGGACCCTCCCTAAAGCAATGTGCCTTAACCTCTCTGAGGAGTGGATTGAGGGTAGAGGTCTAAGTAGAGGGAATGGGAGGGGCAGAGGGAGAAGGAATTGGGATTGATATGTAAAATGAAAAGAGATACTTTGTTTTCTTTTTAAAGATAGAGCCAGAGACCCACATTCACATCAGAACAAGGGACTGAGCTACCAAGGTCCAGTGGAAGAGCAGAAGGAGGGAGAAGATGAGCAAGGAAGTCAGGACCATGAGGGACTGGCCCACCAACAGAGACAGTGTGCTTGATCTATTGGGAGCTCATCAAATCCACCTGGACCAGGACTGAATGAGCATATGACCTAACCAGACTCTCTGAATGTGACTGTCAATGGGGACTGACTGAGAAGATAATGGCACTGGGACCTATCTCTTCTGCATGTATTGGCTTTTTGGGAACTTATTCTATATAGATGCACATCTTCTTAGACCGGGATGGAAAGGGGAGGGCCTTGGGCTTCCCATAGGGCAGGGTATCCTGCCCCATCTTAAGGAAGCAGGAGGAGGTAGGTGGGGTAGGGGGGAGCGGGAGGGCCGGGAACAAGGGGAGTAAATGTAAATTTTTCTTTTAACAAGAAAAAAATAAAATAACCTAAATGAATAAATAAAATTAACTCACTGCCATTCTCTACCTTTGCCGTCAAAGGGGTCTTAAAAATATCTTAGTCTACTTAAATACAAGGTCCTTCCTTAGCTCCTAATGGGACATTTCCTGAAGGAAGACAGGTGCTGGTTAGCCAACTTCATCATTTACTTTAAGACATCATAGATTTATAACATCCCAGGATCAGGCTCAGTTGCATCCAGAAATTACTAAAATTTATATGGGCTGACATGAAATAGGTAGAGATGGACTCGAGCTTCATCTTTCATTTTCAAGTCTTCCTGGTAAAGGGGGCTACATGTGAATGTACTCAGTCTCTGCTCCAAGCAGTACTAGTTCATATATAAGAAACACTAAGTATTTCTGTAAACAATAGACAGTAAATCCAAGAGAACTACATCATCCAGGACATAAAGTTCCCAGCATATAACATACTGAGGCAGGAGTTCCAAATTCCTTCCTCACTCACAGTAGATTATGAGTAACACCTACAGGGCAAAATAAATGATAAGAAATTGAAATTATCTGAGAGAAATACAGTGTCAATCAAATTAGAAAAGCACAAAAACTTTGGATTCAGACTTAATCAGGTTAGCTCAGCTACTTGGTAGTCCTGATGATTTTAGGAAGTTATATAACTTCTACATCTGTAAAACAAATATTACAGACATTTGCCAATAAACTGTTAAATTTTACCCAGGAGTGGTCATTGTAAAGCCAATAGTATGGTTGAATACCTAATAAATATCATAAGCAAAAGTGCATGATTGTGCTAAAAGTTTTAAATTGTGAGAATGTTCCTTCCCATCTACAGACCAATTGCAGTACATGTACATGAGACAATTCATAAAATTAATAAAATCCACAGGCCAGTTGCAACACTGCACATGAAACAATTCATAGTTAATAAATATTAAGCAATTCTTAAGTTATTATGCTACACATGGAAACCAAAACCTTGGTTGTTTAGAAAAAAATCTCTTTATTAAAATTACATTTATTTATTGTGTAAGTGTGTTGGTATACATGTCATCAGAGATAATTTGTAAGAATCTCTTTACATCCTCTAGGTCCCTGGGAATTAAATTAGACTTCAGTGAAAGTACCTTTACCCACAGAACCATCTCTCCAATCCAATGATGGAAAACATCTTTTAAGAAATCCACTAGTATATTATGAAATGACTAAGATTATTAACTTAGTAGATGTTTTCTTCTGCTTATTGGAGAAACAGTCTATTCTTCTTTGATGCCTAGCACCTTTACATATAAACAATCCTTTTCTTCAGTAACTCCCTCCTTGGATATGGAATGGAAAGTGTGCCTAAAGAATTGGAATCGGAAAGATAGCTCAAAGGTTAAAAGTGCTTGCTGCCAGACTTGAAGGCCTGACTTCAATTCTTGGGATACACATTGTTCAGGGAGAGAACCAATATAAATTTTTCTATTTCAGTGTGATATAAACACACACACACACAAATACACACACTCAGAAACTAAATAAAAGAATAAATTAAACGCAACAACGTTTAAAAAGAATAGTTCACATTGTAGTAAAATTTTATGGAAAATACTGTTGTTTTAAAAGTCCCCAATATTAGCAATTAATTGGGAATATGTACTGTAGTCAATAACTATTGAGTATATAACTTATAATTGTCAAGATAAACAAGCCAGGGATAGTGATATTCAGAACTCAGGAAAATCATAAATTTGAGGTCAGCCTGGAAAATAGATGCTTTCTACACACCTTGAAAATCACCTGTATTCATCTACAACTAAAATCAAATTTACTTTGAGACATTTGTTGATCGGCTAACAAACTGCCAATATGATCGAAAAATAAAACTCACATAAGCTAGTTGATGCATAATTAGCATATAATGTGCAACTCATAAATATGCATATTTGTAATGCTTTTGTCATTGCTGGCTGAGTTCTTAGTTAAAGGAAAACATTTTTTTTCACACAGTACAGGTTTCCAAATGCAGACATTCAAGCAGCATCTGGGACTTCTGGTGTATTACTCATGGTTAACATAATTACATAGGTAAGAACAAAAATCTGTACAATATGGTAATGAACCTCTTACAACTATTTTTTTTAAATCTTCATGTTTGTAGAAATGAGAATTCTATCCTCAAACATCATTTAAAAGTAGAATATGTTTATCCTGAGTCTTGTTTCATGAAGGATGAGAATCTGATACCATATATAAAGGAGTGCACAAAAGTATTCATGATTGTACATAAATGGTCCTTAGCCTAACAAAAGGAAAAATAATACCTAACATTGATCCATTTCCAAGTCACTGTTCTCTGCTTTGAGAACAATCCTGAGAAGCACATGTCAACTAAAAGGAAAAGAATTTGAGGATAGGAAATGATGTTAATGAGTGTCCCCTAAATTGCACAACTGATGGGCTGGGGGTCTGAGCAATCTCCTGAAGGCTCTACCTTCCAGGCCCTAAGCTTCCCTCCTACAAACTACTTTGCTCATAATAAAATAATTATATATTTTCTTTAGAAAAATGCATCTTACATATTTTAATGTATTACATTATATTTTGTGTTTTAATGACAAATTAAGCTACCTGTTTGCATCACTGTGTCATAAGAATTTTTATCTTAGATTATATTTGTGTGAACTAAATGGTTCAATCACTTCAACAAATTTCTAGATTTATCTGTTGAAAATTTCAAACATCCTGAGCTCCTGATGTGCAATAGCAGGTTATAGGAAAATAGTAATAGTTAGTACTTCATTTACCAGGAGAGAGAAGAAGATTAAAGGGCTACTACGACACATTTTGTTAATAATTCACAGTTTAATGTCTTGAATAGCATAACCCAAGTCCACTTTCAGTGCTCCATGCTTTGAACTGCACTTCCCAACACATAGTTGTCACAATTACATTTTGGGGAACTCCTGGAAGACATCTCTTCTGAGTTCAGGTTCAAAGAAAATGAAGAGATGACAACCCCCTTTCTGCACCTGTGTCTCGAATAAGCAACAGTTGGTTTTAAATTCAATTTTATCTCTTTCAATTCTGGACACTGAAATGTCTATGGATTCTAATGGGCTCTTCCTCCATGGCATTTGGCACCTGTGAACAAATGTGTCCACTAGTAATATGGCACCACAGGCAGTAACACAAACGAAAGGCTTCTGTGCAAAGGAAAAAGCTAAAATTGCTTTCTTCTACATGCTAAACTATCAATTTACTTTTTTTCCCTTTATTTTTTATCAGATGTTTAAAAAGAGTTCTTTTTGAGAAAGGATTTAGGCGCAAATAAATGACAGTAATCTTGAATCAAAACTATCCATCTACCTGGGTAGTTGACAGAAATTCTTCAATTTTGAGATTGAAAACTAGCAACTGAGGCTTATCTTCTCCTGACACTCTTGTTCTCTTTGTATCCTTGTACACAGCAGTGAGATTTATGAAACACAGGTCTACTGGACTCTGCACATTTGTTTGGGGGGCTTGCTTATCATTTAGATTCTTGTTCCAAAATTTTTCTCACCTCTAAATTTATAAGGTAGTGCCTCAGGATTCTATGCAAGATATTATCACTCTGAAATCTTTCACTTATTTTCATATTTCAGAAACAACTACTGATGCCAATAAAAAGAAATCACTGATACACAGAATCATCCCTCCCTCAAAAACACATTCAGAATCAGGCTGTTCAAGAACATTCTAATTCGTAGTCAAAAGTGCCATTCAAAAGTTGATACAGCTATTGGTTGCTGTATTTTTTCTCACGTTATATTATGTTTATATAATCCCTAGAGGGAGCCTTAGAATTCCATTTTCTATGACAATTGTCTTTACTTAAAAGTCAAAATTGACGAGGAGAAATTCCCGATATTTTTAAAGTCAGATTGCTTTTTATAGTAAACAGAAATGTAAACATTAATTTTTCAGGACATCACATGAGGTGTCTTTAAGTATGAAAAGAAAAAGTTTACTGTCATGGGGGTGAGTTTTAAGCCAGCATTGAGCATGAGGTAGCCTCAGATACCAAAGGTATAATTCATAGAAAATACTAAAATAGATTATTTTCTGGATTGTTTGCCATAATAATTATCAGTAAGAATTTTATTAGTAGATTTAATCATAAACTTTAAAAGACCATTCTAGCCAACCAAGTTCCTACAGTTCCCTTTATGCCGGTACAAACATGCATGCTTACATACGGATGCAGAAGGAAGAGAGTGAGTTGCCTGACAGATAGATGGCTTCAAGAGTCAGGCTTCATCCATAAGGTTGGAGAATTCATGTCATAGAAAGCATGGGGGCAACTGTAGTAAGAGGTACGAGCTGTGTTCCCAGCACTTGAGAGGAGCGCGAGCCCTTTTGCTCCATCCCGTCCGTCTCCCAGCCACTGGGCTAGCTTACATTTGAAATAACCACACGGAAATTGTATTAATTAAATTACTGTCTGGCCCATTAGTTTTAACCTCTTATACATATTAGTTTAACCCATATCTAGTAATCTGTGTATCACCACGTGGTCGTGGCTTACTGCGAAGATTCTAATCAAAGTCCATCTTGGGCTGGAGAAACATAGTGTCTGCTCCAGTGCCTTCTCTCTCACAGCCTTCTGGTCTGTCTACTCCGCCCACCTAAGGGCTGCCCTATCAAAGGGCTGAGGCAGTTTCTTTATCCAACCAATGAAAGCAACAGAAATACAGAAGGACCCTCCTACACCAGGCAACAACCTGGAAAGCAAAAGATAGCAAAGGGCAAATGCTCTCTCTGATGATAGCAGTGTCTTGAGTCCCTCTTGTCCTTTGTATCAACCACCACGTGGTTGACTGATGCTTTTGACTTTACATCAGCAACACAAGCTTATATGTCTTTGTGATGCTCCTGTGTCATGACTCAGAGGAAAACATCTAGAAAATGAATGCCATATCTTTGGGATTCTCCCAGACGATGGAGAATCTGTTTTCAGAGGCAACATAACTCCTTTCCAGAAATTTTCAAAGTACCTGAGCTATGGTGAAAATGCACCCTTAAACCAAATTAAATATAGTTTTTTAATTATAAGAAATTCTGTGCAAATACTCTTTTGTGTTAGACTGAAAAATAGTCTTCTAATTTCATCCCCTAATCCCACGGACCTTTTAATACATCACTGTGCATATATATAGGCAAAAGGACTCTCTGGGTATGATTAATTGAAAGTCTCTGAGATGGAAAGACTATCCTAGATTACATTGCTGGACTCAAAACATAACTGTCGGTTCCTTATCAAAGAGACCTCAGAATGTGAAAGGAGAGAAAAAGCAATGTGAAAACAGAGGCAGCAGCTAAAGTTATATGGTCTAGCCAAGGAAAGCAGGCAGACACTGGTGTATAGAATAAAAATGCATGCTCTTGCAAAGCCTCTAGAAGGATCACGCCCTTGTCACTGAAATTAACCTTAGGATGGTCATACCAGACTCTCACCTTCAAAACTGTAAACAAGTTGAATTGGTGCTGTTTCAGGCCACCAAGTCTGTGGTTGTTATTGTAGCAGGAGAACTCTAGTACATTTCTGTTCTACATTGCAGGCATTTTAGGAAACCTAATAACTCCTTTTGTACCTTTGCTCCACTGGTCTACTGCCTAGAACACTGAGCAATTATTTTTGCCTATTAAAGACTCTGCAAATGGTAAAGCCACCCTGTGCTGAGCAGCGAGTTTACTCAACAAATAGATTGACAGCAGAGACAATGTGCTCGCAGTGCTGTGCTGCCTGCCTCAGTGAGAGTGACTGCGGGGTAACAGGGACAGTAGACTTCAGATAAGGAAAAATGGTAAGACATCAAGGGTGAACCCACAGGAGCTAATCAAAGCTATGGGAAAGTATGTAACTGTGCAGTTGATATTTTTTATTAAACATTGAAAGAGTATAAAACAAATAGTACTTTAAGACTATTTTAGAATTAATTCATAATTATGGAATTGCATTAATATTTAATATTTAAATTCAACAGTAATGGTGAAAGAATTCTGCCATAATATTTTTCAATTCATTATAGAAATCATAATTCTCATTAAAAGAATAAACT
>JAQHUG010000161.1:4277541-4313460 GCA_028555095.1 Dicrostonyx torquatus
TGGGGTAGTGGGGGAGCGGGAGGTTTGGGAACAAGGGGAGTAAATGTAAATTTTTCTTTTAACAATAAAAAAAAGAAGTTAAAAAAACAGCAAATAAATAAATAAAAAGAACCGCACCTAGTGCCCTGTATGCCCTGAGGATCTCAGATTCTGACAGTTCCCATCAGGGGCCAGCTACCTAATTGCACCCCCTTCCTGATTTCATAATTGGTACACACCCACATTTTGGAGAACAGTGTCACAAAAACCACACAGTTGAGGACTGTGACAAAGCTGAGAAAAGGAAGTCAAAACTTCCATCAGACTGATGTTTCAGAACATTTCACGATGCCATATTGTTTGTCAATTTATTAAAAAATAATTTTTCAATTGTTTAACAGGCTGTAAAAAGCATAAAAAAGATCTTTAATTATAGGGATTTTTTAACGTCACTGTTCATTTGCAGTGGCAAGTGCTGGGATCACAAGGAAACTCCAGAAAGTTCCACTTTGTTTTGTAAATGAATGTTCAGTAACAGCAATCAGGAATTTTTAGGGTCTTGAATGTACATAGACATTTTCCTTGTCTCTTAGCAGGTTTTATACCCTGTTGTGTGATGTGTAAATTATAGACTGAACGGCTTCCCATGGCACTGGTTTCTTGCCTGATTCTGTAACTTTCTTTTGTGCTTTTCTTCCTTTCTTTCTTGAGGAAATATACCCCACCATTGTCAGATAGCATGGCAGAAAAAAAAATTCTTAGTTATCACAGCTGTTGTTAAGCACTGTTGTAATGATACTGAGTGTCACCCCAAGTGTGCAGTGTGGGGCAGGGGAGGAGACCATCATAATACTTCTTAGATGTGCATTTAAATTCTAAATAAATCACAAAAGGGCAGACTCTAGCCAGCTAAACCCTGAAAAAGAAGAAAGGAACACCACAATCATGAAGACAATGCCTCCAGCCTTTGGACAGTACTCAGAAATCCCCAAGTTCATCATCCCATGTAGGGCTTTTTCAGTCACTCCTTCACATTTGTCTGCCTCTTGGCCAAGCTCTTCCCTCAGACCTTTAAAATACTTCCGGTCTATTGTGACTGAAATGTCTCTTTGTTAATACTATTTCATTCTCTGAAGTGTTCATATATATATGTATGTGTGTGTGTATATAAATAAATAAATAAATAAATAAATATATATATATATATATATACACACACACATACAACATAATCTTGATCTTATCTACTCTGGCCCATCCCTGGTAATCATGTTGTATATAGCACTATGTATCACAGTCTAACAGCATCTTGGTCTCCTCCTTAAGACTTTGAGAATAAGTACAGCCCTTGTTGCCCCTGCCACTGTTTAGTGTACACATCAGCAACAACTCCAGTGTCATGACAGTCAGCAAGAGCTATGAGCTGAGTGCTTATGTTCTCCTACAGTCATTGTTGAAATCTAATCACCATTATGATAGTATCAGGGAGTGGGGCCATTTGGAGTTGACTAAAGCATTTTTTATGAAGCTAGCTTATAAAAGAGGATTCATAACAGGGCATGGATGTATATACCTGCAACCTCAACTCTCAGGAGGCTGAAGAAGAAACAGTGTGAGTTCAAGGTCACCTCTTATACCATATGAGATAAGAAGCTAAAAGTACCAGTTATCAAGTAAGAAATGGGCTCACATGAGACCCAGAATGTGACAATGTCTTGGCTATGGAGGTACATATCTACAGCCATTAGAAATAAATGCTGTTTTTTGTAGAGCTGTGAAATTCTATGATAGCAACTCAAACCAGCTAAGACAAGGGTAATTTGGAAAGATGAAAGGATGGGTAGATCAAAGAAAGGAGTCAAGTTTAATATTTTAGACTCTTCTAAACAGAGAGGTGTGGGTCCAGATACAATCAGGGAATCGTCTCCATAAATGGATCCTGAATCTGTACAGAAAGGTCCTGGCATGTTACTCTACCCGCTGGCAATGTGGGACCTCCCCTCCCTATCCTACAGCCACTAAGGCTGACTTCGACAGATAGCACTACAATTGCCTCAAGTTGTTCGTGATATGATCCACCCAAACCATGAATGCATTACCTTACATGGTTAGAGAGACCCTGCAGATGCACTGAAATGTGATCACCCTGGGTTTTGCGGAAGGCTTAATCAATCTCATGAGTCCTTAAAAGTAGAGAGAAGATCAGGAGAGTGTGGGGCAGGCAGACAGTATGAAAGAAATTTATGGCTCATCAATACTAGTTATAAAGGTGTGAAGAAAGGGCTGGAAGCCAAGAAGCACAGCAAATTCTAAAAGCAAGGAATGACCCCAAGTTTGAAGTCAGAAAGAGTATGAGGACCTCATACCTACGAGCATAAGAACCCATGTTCTGCCAATAATCTGGATAACCAGAAAATGACTTCTCTAGAGTCTTCAGAAAGGACAGTAGCCTGCTGATACATTGAACTTAGCTCATCATCCTTAGCCTTATTCCCCAGGGAAAGGTCTGTGTGCTATCTGTGCTATCTGCAGCCCCATGATGCAGAACAATCAGATGCCATAGAGAGTCAAGTCAAAGCAGGAACTCAGTTTATTATTGTGAGCACCAGCTTATATAGGTTAAGTGACATCATATGATGAGGGGTTACCTCCAGCCAATGAGAGACAGCCAAGCCCTCTCTCTGGCTGGACGAGTGTCTACTTAAAATTTTGCTGTCTCATCCTTATTCAGTAGCTTTCAGACTATCCTTCAAACTCAAGCCAGGCTTTTCCCTGTCCTACAGGCCTCCAGGTACAGGCCCTGAGATAATTTTGGCCCAAAAAGAACCAGATTTGTCTGACTTTCAAACTGTATGATTTTAAATTCTCTGATGCTTTAGGCATAAAGTTCTGGTGGTGTGTGTGTTTGGGAGAGGGCAGTGGGTGAGTGCATGAGAGACTCACTTTGATCATCTTCCTCTATCATTCTTCATCTTGAGATGGGTTTTTCACTTAATCTGGAGCTCAGAGATTCAGCAAGATAGAGTGGCTAGTGAGCTCCAGGGTTGTTCCCATCTCTGCCTCCCTGCACTAGGTTGGTAGTTTACAGGCTAGCACACCCAGCTCTTAACATGGATGCTAGAGAAGTAGAGTTCAGGCCCTTGTGTTTGCATGCTAGCACTTTGCTGCCTGTGCTGTTCATGGCTGTGATAGAAAGCTAACTCATTGGTACTAAAGGTCTAGATGAGAAAATGCAGTAGTATGAAAAGCAAGCAAAATCAATGTCCTTGTGTCCTGGTGAAGTGTGCATAGAAACACCTCACTCTGGTCTTCTAAAGCCTACACCCCTGTACAATGAAAAACTTCAAAACACTCCATCGTTAATAAATCCGTTTTCAAGGATAATTTTTATTGCAGAACTCTAGAAATGTGTTCTAAATATATACAAATATATAGAGATATAGATGATATTGATATAAATAGATACAGTTAAAGATACAGATAGCTATAGATTTCCTTCTACTTACTCTTTCTCTATGTTTATATTGGACTTTGATCCTTAGAAGTGCATGCCTTTGTCCTGTTCAGAGAAGAAAGTAGAAACAGAGGGAAGTATCTACATTTCTCTGTAGATTCTGTGATGTTTAAGCCATTCAATACAACAATTGACAGCATGAAAAGAATATTTTACTTTTCTTCTTAAGGGCTTGAAAGATATCTCAGTGGTTAAGAATATTTGTTTCTATTGCAAAGGACCCATATAGGGTGGCTCACAATGCCCTGTAACTCTAGTTGCAGGGAATCTAATGCCATCTTCTGGCCACCATAGGTATCTGTATGCAAGCATGTGGTACACACAAACTCATATACACATAAATAAAAATATTTTCTTTCAAGTTTTTTTTTATTTTTTTAAATTTCATTTTTTATTGCTTTATAAATAATACCATTTAAAATTTCCACTTCCTCGCCTCCTCCCATTTCCTTCCTGCTCCCCCACTCATCCTCCCCCTCCTCCAGTCCTAAGAGAGGGCAGGGTATCCTGCCCTGTGGGAAGTCCAAGGCCCTCCCCCCTCTATCCAGGCTTAGGAAGGTATGCATCCAGATATACTAGGATCCCAAAAAGCCAGTAAATGCAGTAGAGACAAATCCCAGTGCCATTATCATTGGCTTCTCAGTCTGCCCCAGTTGTCAGCCACATTCAGAGAGTCCAGTTTGATCACATGCTTGTTCAGTCCCAGTCCAGCTGGCTTTGGTGATCTCCCATTAGATCAGGCACACTGTCTCAGTGGTGGACTGAAGGTGTAAGTCACAGAACAATCCCACACCAGTTTGGAATTATGATTAATAAAAGGGTTATTTATTTAAAGAAAAAACTTACAGATCACCATCTTAGACAACAGCCCTCTGTGTAAACAGGAAAGGAGTCTAGTAGCTAGAAGCAGAGTCTGAAGCAAGAGAGAGAGAGCACACTGCTTCTGCTACTTTTTAAAGCAAAAGAGACCACACCCAATTGGGCTGATATCTTAAAGGCTATTGCCTGAAGGAGCAGAAGGAGCTCCCACAGCAATGGACCAACCCCTCGTGGTCCTGACTTCTTTGCTCATTTTCTCCCTCCTTCTGCTCTTCAACTGGACCTTGGGAGCTCAGTCCAGTGCTCCTATATGAGTCTCTGTTTCTATCTCCATATGTTACCAGATGAAGGGTCTATGGTGATATTCAAGATAGTCATTAGTCTGACTACAGGACAAGGCCAGTTCAGGCACCCTCTCCTCCACTGCCCAGGGTCCTAGCTGGGGACATCCCTGTGGACACCTGGGAACCCCTCTAGAGCCAAGCCTCTTGCCAACCCTAAAATGGCTCCCTTAATTAAGATATCTTTTTCCCTGCTCCCATATCTGCCCTTCCTCGATCTCAACCATCCCACTCTCCTAAGCTCTCCCCAACTCTCCCCTTCTCCCTTCTCTCTTCCACCTCTCCACTTCCTCCCACCCTACCCGACCCCCATGCTCCCAACTTTTGCCTGGAAATCTTGTCTGTTTCCAATTTCCAGAAGGATCTATATATGTTTTTCTTTGGGTTCACTTATTACTTAGCTTTGTGAATCCTATTACTAGGATTGTGAACTATAGGCTCAATGTCCTTTGTTTATGGCTAGAATCCGCTAATGAGTGAGTACATACCACATTCATATTTTGGGGTCTCTGTTATCTCACTCAAGATAGTGTTTTCTATTTCCATCCATTTGCGTGCAAAATTGAAGATGTCATTGTTTTTTACTGCTGAGCAGTATTCTAATGTGTAGATGTGCCACACTTTCTTTCAAGTTTTTTATTCTGGAATAATTGTGCTTTCATATAAATCTATGAGAAACAAAAGACATAGAAGCTAGGTATCTTTTATCTAGTTTACCTTTACAATAACATACTGAATAATTATAGTATAATATCACAAGATAGTCTCAAATTGATGTTGATAAAGTAAAAATCTTACAGTAGTTCCATTCAAATCAACTCCCCTTCCTCTCTACTCTACTTAATCTTAAGTAGCCATTAATGTGGCACCGATTTCTATGATTTTTCTGTTATATAACTTGCTACATGTTACACAAAATGCATAGCAGACATGCTACATAAATATAAGCATATAGACCATAACCTTACCTTTTTCATTTGATTTCCTGTGGAGCCATCCAAATCCTTTTGTAAACTGGCAGAATTCTCTGTTTTGCTGACTGGTGTTTCAGGAACATCATTTTATTTAGTCAGTTATCCCATGCAGGACGCTGTGCTATTTCTACCTTTATAATAAAACCGCTACAAACATTTGTGTAGGGAGTTTTGTGAACCTAAGGGTTCTTTTTTCTCTGAGATACACACAAGGCCAGAACTGTTGGGCCTTGCTATTCCCGCTCATCTAGTCTTTTAAGCTCCTCCAAAGTGCTTCAGGGTGGTTTCCACATTTTACATTCCTATTAGTAATGGATGACCGATGACAGACTCTTTTAATCAATAGCTGGTTTTGTTGCTCTTTTTCCATCCATCGTTCTCATGGGTATAAGGTGAGATATAGTAGTTTCAGTTTGTATTTTTCTGATAGACAATTATATTGATCTTTTATTGTGAGTTTATTTCCATATAAACCTTCTTCACTAGGATGACTACTTATGTTCCTATT
Organism: Dicrostonyx torquatus; assembly: GCA_028555095.1. Taxonomy (NCBI): domain Eukaryota; kingdom Metazoa; phylum Chordata; class Mammalia; order Rodentia; family Cricetidae; genus Dicrostonyx; species Dicrostonyx torquatus. The sequence continues at coordinate 4,283,677 of JAQHUG010000161.1, forward strand.
CATTTTCTAGTTAGTAACAGAATTTGTCCACAAATTTGTCGACATTTGAATTTTAAGAAGTTTTAAGAAACATATCCTATGTTTTACTCTTTCATCAAATACCTTGTCTGGAAATATAGTTTCTCAGCTAACAACTTATTTTTAAATCTTTTCAACTGGGTATTTCTTAGGTCAAATAATACAATGAATTTAGCAAAATTTCCTTTTCTATGTTGTGCTTTTCATGTCAAAATTAATACTTTTTTCCTAGTCCCAGAACTCTACGATTTCTGTTTATGTTTTATGATAAATGTGTTTGAGTTTTGCTTCTGACATTTAATTGAAGCCTATGAGCCACAATAAGATGTGCTTTATATAGTGGCAGCCATCTTCTTTTGACAGGTGAGTGTTCAGATGTTGTAACATTTTCTGAAAAGACAAAAAGAGTGTCCTCCATCTTTTCTCCAATTGAGTTGCTATGCAACTTTGTTTTTTTTTTATTTTAAAAAAAATCCATTGGACATATTGGCGTTGCATATGTTCTGATTTTTTTCTGTTGTTTTTCACTGATTTTAATTCCATCCCTTCATCCGCTACATACCTGGAATTACTCTAATGAGATGTCTTTAGTGTTATAGACTGATTTCTATCCCTTTTTAATTTCCTAACAGCTTTAGCTTTTCTGGTCCGCTTCCATTTCCATATACATTTAATAATAATCTTGTTGATAACTGTAAATTGGCCTTGCTGATAGAAAATAAATCAATGCTAGTATGAGTTTGGAGAGGTCCAATGAGTTTTCAATTCCTGGCACAGCGGGTGCCTGTGCCTCTCCAGAGTCTCTGATTCCTTCCATTAGGATCTCATCACTTTTAGGCACCAGTCCTGTATATGTTTTATTAGATATCAGATTCAGTGTTTCTTTATTTTTCTCCTGAGTAACTTTAAATAACATTTTAACTTTAGTGTCCACGGGGTCTTTTTGAGTATATAAGAATAGCATCTTACACTTTGATCTTGTATCCTGAAACTTTGAAAGCATTTTTTAATCCTAGGTTGTTTTTTTTTTAAAATAAAAATCAGCTGTATGTTTTTTACTGGACATGGTATCACATGCCTACAATCCTGGTAACCAAGAAGCTGAGGCAGAACGGTCACAAGTTGTCAAGATATCAAGAACTGCACACCAAGATGAGATACATACATACATACATACATACATACATATGCAGCTTAAATATTAATTAATTAAAATCCTTCCCCAAGGACTGCCTGAATAGATAGTTATGCATGCTGTGATGTCAGAGCAGTTTAATTTCTTCCTGGCTGAGCAGCTTCTTTTTATCTCCCCTCCTTGTCTGTCACATGAGCCAGCACCTTCAGCACTGCATTGGCTGAGTGTAGACAGGATGGATAACCATGCTTTCTTTCCAGGTTTAAGGAGAATCATGCAGGTTTTTATCACCATGTGGAGTTAGGTATGGGGTTCTGGTAGACACTTTTTATCAAACCAGTTCCTATCATGTGCTTATTTTTCTGAGAGCTTTTATGAAATGTGAGCCTTGGATTTTGTTTCTGTTTTTGTTTTTGTTTTGCTTTAACTAATAGCATCATATCATATACTTTTCTTTTTACCTGTTAATACAGTAAATTGTAGTGAACAATGTGATTTTCCAATTTAGAACTGTCCTCACACCTTTAATTCCTATTCTAGGGATAAAGAGCAGCAGTTAAGAGCATACTGCTCTTGCAAACTGAACCTAAGTTCAGTTCCCAGGGCCCCTGCCAGGTGGCTCGTGGCTCACAACTGCCTATTGCTCCAGTTTCAAGGGACCTGATGCTATCTTCCTGCCTCCATGAACACGTGTGCATAGCGCGCGCGCGCACACACACACACACACAGAGAGAGAGACACACTTTAAAAATAAAATATATTTAAAAATAGTTCTACTGGAGTGTGTATTTATAACTTATTGTTGAATTTAATTTGTTAGTGTTTTATTAAGGGTTTAATGTCTGAGTTGTTAACCTGCAGCAATTGTTAGCCTATCTATCTCTCTCTGGTTTGGGTTTCTAGACACACTAGCCTCGTAAAATGATTTAGGATTCACTCTTCCTGTATCTCCTAGCAGAGATTGTGCAAGGTCAATTTTATCTTTAAATATTTGGAAGAATTCCTTAATGAAATCATATGGGCCTGGAGATTTCAGTTTTTAAGAGGACTTTCTCTAATTAAAAATTCAATTTCCTTGTATGGATCTAGAAAACATCATATTGAGTGAGGTAACCTAGATCCAGAAACACAATTATCACATGTACTCACTCATAAGTGGCTTTTAGACATAAAGCAAAGAGAACCAGCCTACAAATTACAATCCCAGAGAACTTAGACAACAATGAGGATCCTAAGAGTGACATACGTGGATCTAATCAACATAGAAAGTACAAATAGACAAAATCTCCTGAGTAAATTGGGAGCCTGGGGACCATGGGAGAGGGTTGAAGGGGAGGGGAGAGGAAAGGAGACAAGCAGAGAAAAAGTGTATAACTCAATAAAATCAATAAAAGATCAATTTCCTTAATAAATTTGGAGCTCCTCGGATTAAATGTGTCTCTTTTGTACCGGTTTACATAATATATCCATTTCCTGCAGCTACCTTAGCAAACTATTATACTGCTGACGATTTAGAGACACATGAAGATTTGGAAGTTCAAAGCAAAGATGTCAAGAGGGCCATGCTCCCTGTGACGCACATAGAGAAGCCTCCTTCCTTGACTTTTCCCACTTATTGCCCAACACTCTTCTTTTGGGTGGCAGTGTGACTCCAGCGCCCACCTTCTTTGTCACCTTCTTTGTCACAGGGTACTCTCTGGAGTCTGCCAAGGTCACTTCCACTCTCTCCACTCCATGCATTTCTGTATACAAATTCCCCTGTCTCCCTTGCGAGATTAGGACCCCAGGCTCCTTTCTGGCCCCACTGACAGCTCTATAGCTATATCTCCCTTGTTGTGCACCAAGACTATCATACGGCCTCATTTCTTCTGAGCTATACCTCCTCTAAATCACCACCAAGGTCCTGCTGACATCAAGGTAGGGAGCTGAGCACAGGTTGCTATGGGCTGTAGGTGCTAAAGTTCTCTCCCCACTGTTGGTGCCTGTTTGTGGAAATGTCTGCTTCATGGGTGCCGTGCTGAGAGCAGGCAAGATGAGGAGCATGCTGCTTCTTCCTGGAGAGGATTCAAGCTCCTGGTCCACGCTTAGTCTTCCCTTCACTACATGGCTTGGGAATGGCTAGAATAGTCTAGCCCGGATAGTGAAACACTGGCTTTACCTTTAGCCTCTTACTCTACAATCCAGAGTGGGATCCTCTCTTCTAACATTCTGCCTCCATGAAGCAGGTATCTGTACATTTTCTGCCTGGCTAGACTGTCTTCTGTCATTTGTCTAGAGACCCCCACACATTCCTTGCAGGTTTAGGCCCTGAGTTGCTCTCCCTGCTTCTGCCAGCTTTTTTACTATATACAATTCATAATATGGAGAGCCGTAGTTATACTTGCAAGAGCAAAGGGGAGGATTATATTTATTTCATCTTCCAATTCCTGGAAGTCCCAGGGCTTTCATATTTAGTCTGCTTTTCAATTAAAAAAGAAAGGGCAGAACGCCCCATGCCCTAACCTTAACAGACAGTTGCTACCACCAGTGTCTTGATTCCATTCGTCTTTAAAAATAAATGCTGTTTATGCTCAAAGCGATGCTGAGCAGACAAACAGAGCAGCAGTGTAGCTTGCATTCAGGTTCTGAAAGCTGCCTCAGAAGGACGGCCACTGTCGCGAATTTTGAGACCTTTTCTGCTCAAAGGGTCTAACAGGTGAGAGATGGCAAGTCCCATTTAAGGAAAATGAGTTTCATGAAGATAGATGAGAGTTAAAAACAGGACGGGATGCTTAAAGGAAAGCAAAAGATCTGGGTGCATTGGCACAAGTGACCACGCACGCATCTCCTGTTCCGTTGTAGAGGGCAAATCACAGAGGGTCTTCCAGGGGAAGCGGGCACCACCAGTGGGGACAACGAAAAACTGAAATCGCCAGAAGTGAGCATGTGAATGAGGCTAAGTGGGTGAGAAACTTCGGGGCTCACACCTAGTGTGCACCAGAAAAAGCAAGGGGAGGAGACTGGAATAAGGAGGAGGGGAGCCAGCGAGGAGCTACTGAGTGTAAGGCTCAGTAAGTCAGTCGCCTGAGATCAGAGACCTGAAAGGGAGGCGGGAATTAGACTAAAGGGTTAAGTCCACCCAACAGTCTCCAAGATCTGAGCAGACCACAGGAGGCGCCACTAGGTCGTCTCTCTACCGCGCTCTGTGGCCAGGGAGGAGCGAGCCTCAGTCTCTGCTGCGGGTCTGGGCCACCGCGGCTCCAGCCTGCGCGTCTCTGTCCCTCCGAGGGGCGCTCAGGCTCCCTAGCCTTCGCCTGCGCTGTCAGCTTTTCTCTACCGGCAATCAACAATGGATGTCAACTCCTTGCTTTCCGTGCGAAGGTAAGACTCGTTTCCCCATACGCCAAATGCTACCTCTCTTCAACTCCGCTAGGCACTAGAGACCACAGGCAAAGTTGCTTTCCAGCATTTGCTCTGCTAGAGATACCCATAAAGAAGTTGAATTTCTGCACTATGAGCCCTCAGGGGACCTTGGTAGTTCCCGACTGGGTGGGGTCCGTGTGCTGGAGCTGCACCAGGTGAAGGACAGCTAGGAGCCTGCCGCTAAGACTGTGGAATTGGGGGTCTCCTCTAGCCGACGAGATACCAAGATACCTGGGGAACCTGACTTTTAAGTGTATGTCACCTGGAGCAGTTTCGCGCCTTGTCGTGGAATGATTTCCAAGGTGGAGAACAGAGACCAGAGGGAGCAAGACCAAAGCCAGTTTCTCCCCGGTGCCATTGATCTTGACCTGGGCTAGTTTTGGGGCTCTGGAGCGAGGTACAGTGTCGTGTAGCATTGGAGGAGGGGGTCTCTTCGGTCTCTCACTGACACCTAACCTTAGTCTACCTGTAATCCTGGGCAGAGACCTTCTCAGTTCTTTAGCATCTCTGAAGCGCTTACCAATTCCACCCTACTCCCCACCGCTGACGGGTAAGCGCAGCCACCTGAGAGATGCAGTTACAATGTTTTGTTGTCTGGTCTCCTATCTCCCTTCCCACCGCTCCGGTTCAGCTCTCTGCCCGACCCAGCAGGAGAATTCAAGGATGTATGATTTTTCCTCTTCTCCCTATAAATCTCTGGATTCAATTCGTACTGTGACCCCCGGGTGGTTCCCCAGCTGAGCAGGTAGTTTTGAGCCCTTTGTGCTCTGCCCAGCATGAAACTGAGCGGTCAAAATTCTGACCAAGTGCTCTGGGTACTATTGAATGGCAACAGCCTGGGGTGTCACGCTGCAGTCCATCACAGTCCCACTTTTCACCTCACAGGGCTCAGTGGGGATCTTGTAGGTCGTCCTTCCATCCTAAACCACACCACCCCCAAGGAACCCAACAATAAACTCTTGGCGCTAGGATTCTGGAATTGCATTGGAACATAGCAAGTCAAAATATTTACGGGCAAAGTCTCACTCACACCCAGTAGCCAAGATAGGGTGACTGGAACAGGGTTGAGTGTAAGGAGGTGGTAGATATTGCCTTTCAAGGGTTCAGAGCCTGCCATCTACAGTCTGAAGTGTTTATGCTGTGTGATAGAACCAGCCTTCCCACTTCCACAGCCATCACCCACCTCTGTGGCCTTAGCAAAGTGAGGTTTCTACAAAACCCTGGCGCAGCTCTTAAGTGAGCCTCTAAATCTCTGGCTCACCCAGGAATAAATGACCAAAGAGTCTCTCTATTCCTACCTAATGTCTGAAAAAGCAGGAAAGTGCTGGGGGGGGGGAAGAGATTTTAAAAGCTTAGAAAATAGCCAATGTTGTTGATTTCCAGGTAAAAGAATACCACGTTTTAAAAGTCAAGTCTATTAGAGAGTTACTGTTTACTGACTGGAGAAATGGTCCTTAGACTTGACACGTTGAGGGCTAGGCATCCAGCTCCTCTATAGAGCTCTAGCCTTGCATGCCTGAGCCCCAAATTCAGTCCTCAGTTTCTCCACCCCTCTCTCTGCAATTGAAATGGTGAGCTCAGCAGTCCCTGCATTCCCAAAGAAGTGATTTTCATCACAAATCTCGTACTTTCCATCCTCCTTTTCAAGTTGTAATGCATGTGGACCAGACATCTCTTAATTTCTTCTAATCCTGCAACATTCTCTAAAATATTAGAAACACACCAGGCCAATAATTTATTCAGGTCTTATCTACTGTAGTACCAAAAGTGACCTTATAAGGAGTAAGCTAGTTGAAGCCCCATACCTGAATCTTAATAACTTGTCTCCAGAAGTAAACCTTTCGAATATTATCACATCCTTACCAAGAAACAGCACATTTCCCCTAAGTCAGTATAACACTCTGATCTATTGTAGCACCCTTGTTCATTCCTGTACTTTAGTGTAAGTAATAATCACAGTTCCTCTCCCATAAGATTCCATGGGAAGCCATCAGAATTTATTTTTCATGTGTGTGTGTGTGTGTGTGTGTGTGTGTGTGTGTGTGTGAAAACTGCTCTCTGTTTGCCCCTGTATTAATCACCGGACTTGTTTGCAAAAGTTTGAATATTGAAGAACTGATGATTGGATACTCTACATAAGTGTTTTTGAGAAAATGGCAAAATGATCAAGTAATAATGAATTATTAATGATCAAGCATGCACTGTACAAATCTGAAACATTCTCAGTATTTAATAAAGCAAAACTAGTGCTTAAATAGCAGCACTTCTTTTAAGCAAGATAAAATAATTTAGACATCTCTTCAGCAATGCTTAGAGAAAACAACATGGCTTGGGAACACAGTGAATTAATTATAGGACACTTTGTACTATTGGCAGGTTTTTTGTTCTTTCTTGGTGTTTTCAATTAAAACGGCATACAAATGGAGCAGCACTCAAACAATACTGTGGTGACTGGTCTCAAAATGGAATCTGAATAACAATTTGGTAGCTTTGAAACATGGGATTTTCTATTACCCTTGTATTTGCAAAGGTTTCAGTTTATTTTAACAATGAAGCTTTTGATTTTCAGGTACGTATTAAGTTCTATGAAGCACATTACAGACTTTTAAAAATCATTGACTATAGAAGCCGGACAATGTCTCCAAGAAGAAAATCAAGCAATAGGGAAATAAAATATTCTCACATTAGACGTATGATAAACCCTGAATTTCATCTTCTTTTCTGGCTTGTCGTCTGGTAGAAACAAAATGGTTTTTAAAAAAACAAAGGTTTTTTTTTATTTTAGTTTGGTTATTTTTACCGCCAATGTGTTAGGAGCATTTCTTCATTTATTGATAAAGTTTATTTGATTTGCTAAGTCACATAACTAAGTATAGAGATAAAAGGATTTGTGTTCTCTCCCAAATATTTCCTGTACCACACTTATTCCTGTATCATAGCTATCCTTAATAGATATAAGTCAATGTTGTTTACATGAGTAACTGTGTGCATAATCACATTTAGACATTATTAGGTGTCATCCCACATATTAAATTGTTTGATCATCACATCCTTGAGAGTTCATTATAACAGATATTACTACTACTTCCTAGCAAAAACCCTGAAGCAAAAGGAAATTAAATAAAGCAAATACTGGATTTAAAAGTCCATATATAACACCTAGGACACCCCAGGGTTCTTCTGGCTTCACATCTAGTTTTTTGTTTGCTTGTTTGTCTTATCTTTTCTTATGTTTAAGTGTGACTATGAACTCACAGTTAAATAGGAGAGAAAGAAATTCTGGCACAACTTAAATACTAACATTGTTCTCAGACACCTGGGGCATCCTAAATGCAAGATGATCTGCCTTTAAGACAAAGATTTAAAAATACATTTTTCAAAACAATAAATTGCAAACAAATTATTTTTTTCACCTATACCATAATCAAGATAGAATTTGAAGTTGAAGAAAGAGTTAATCTGCTTGTAAACATTTACATTTTTATACTCTATGGGATCCAGCATAAAATTCTTTTTGTTTTGTTGGATTTCCTGGATTCTATTTTGATCACACACCTATGTGGGCCTTTGGAGAAGAAACTAAAAGTTTGTTTTGAAAAAAAAATATGAATTATTGACTTCATCAATTTAATTTATCCAGCTTATAAATTAATTTAGCAACACATCACTTACATTGTTAGGTCCTAGGAAAAAAGCAATTTTTTTTTCATGGACTCAACAAGTCAAAACTGTATACTAAACTAAAGCCACACTTTTTTGGTGAATGTTTATAGGTTTTCAAATTCTTAAAGAGGGAGAAATATACGAGGCCGTGGTGGCCCACGCCTTTAATCCCAGGCCTCAGGAGGAAGAGGCAGGCAGATCTCAGCGACTTTGACACCAGTCTGGTCTACAAAGTGAGTTCCAGGACAGAGAAAATCTGTCTCAAAAAACCAAAAATCATTTAAAAAAATAGAAAAATACAGGTGCCTATCTTCATTTGTATGCTCTCTTGACTAACAAGTCTGAGGAAGCACTGGCCTGAACCTTTTGTGTGGAGGGGCAGGGTTGAGGCTCGCATGCAACTCTAAGAGGTAAGACTGCGACTCTGTCTCCTCAGTCCAACACTAAGCTGCACCCATTCTCAAGCTCACAAGAGCCAGGATGCTTCCACTCCAAAAGTAACTTCCTAGACAGACAGAGAAAGTTGGAGCTAGGAATCCAGACAAACATACAAGATTTGAGGTGCTGGCACTGCTTCTGTAACATGGGCACATTGTGAAGTAACAGGAATTCTCACAGCAATTTCTGAAAACACCTTTACAAATACCCTTGAAGTCGACCATTAGTATTTCACTGTACTGGCAACTTTCGCGGACACCTGGCTTCCATGTCTGTGCTTCCCTTGGTAAAATTAGTATATATCTTATACATATTTGTACACATAGTTGTAAATGATTATTCTGCAAGTCAACTCTTCCAGAACTTCTTGTCCTTAAGGGACTTACTCCCTTGGCTAGCCCTACTCACCTGAATTCTCTTTGGCTATCTGTGGGAGAGTTTTCTCCACATGGAATTTTGGGGAAGAAAGAAGAAGTGGTTGTGCATTTGCTATTGGGGTGTTCATGTCCTTGCCACTGTTACTGTCCGTTTAAAGTTCTCATTGATTCCTCCTGCATATTCTGACATATGGAGGGGGTATACTGATCATCTGGGTCCCTTTTGTTCCTAACTTTCTACAGAGTCACACTTGCTGTTTATTGTGCCTGTGACTGTCAGCTGGGTACTTTAAGGCTGAATGTGCAACTTTCTTAACAGAAAAATAAATCAGGGCAAGTGAAAGAACTGGAGCAAGAGTTCAGTAAGAGAGCTGAGTTTGGGGAAAGAGCTGGTTTCTCTTTAAGATTCTCCCACAGGTGAAGAAATGCATATTGAAAGAAAGTGCTGGAAAAAGTTACTCCTTGGTAGAGAAGAGAGTTCAGTAGCTAAGAACACAGTCCTGCCACCCAAGAGGTTTCAGTTTTCTCCTTGGAAGCAAGGGTTTTATAAACTCTGGGACTATTTTCATCACCGGATTTAACGAATAATAACACTTGAGAATATTGTGTATTGTACATTGACTATTGAGTAGAAACAGCCTTGTGTATGAAGGCTCAGTAACACTGAATGGCTTTTTAGTAGTTATCTGGTCATCATACTTTAAAGATTAAAATTAAAATTAAAAATAACACTTGTAAGTATGATTGTTTGGTCTTCTTTAACTGATATTAATAAGATACGCTGGATTTTTCCTGGCTTATCGTTTTCTAATCTACGTCTTCATATTTAAAGCTAGTTATTGGGAATGGGTTTTTAGGATCTACCTTTTAAAACATCGTCTAATAACCCTTTTAATGTAACTAGTTCACACATGTTCATCATTGTTGTACATGGGACTGGATTGAAACCCGCCACCTAGCTCACTATTTTTCTATTTGTATAAACTGCCCTCTTTTGGAAATTTACTTTTTTCTCTTGTCTGGTTTATTTGAGGTTAATTGGGAAATGTTTATAATTCCATGCTAGCTCCTTTACTGATTTGCTATTTATATATTTGCAAAAGCAAAAGTTGATACACCAGTGTTTAGTATACATATTTTTAATTAATCAGATTCTACTTTCCAATTATAATGTATCATTTCACATCCAGATCAAAGTTTTAGTTATACATTAAAATTCTTTCCTCTGATATTTTAGCCTTTGGTGGCATATATTTTATTTTTTATAAATGGTGTAAACAATGCATCTTATGTTTATATTAAAGCACCACATTTTAGAATAATCATAAGTCTAAAAATGAATTTGATTCCTTTCCCTTCACTTCTGAAGCTTTGGATACTTGTGTAGAATTGGGATTTTGCCTGGGTTACTCAGCTTCTGTTCAAAAAGCTTCCTTTATATTTCCTGTGGAGAAGGCCTGTCAGCCGTGAATGTTCCACTCTGCTCACCTAATAAAGCTTATTTCTCCTTGACTTTCTTGGGGGAAAAAAAACCTTTATAAGAATAGAGTTCAAGGTGCGTGGTGGTGTCGTATGCCTTTAATCCCAGCACTTGGCATACAGAGGCAGGCAGATCTCTGAATTCCAGGCCAGCCTGATCTACAAAGTGAGTTTCAGGATAGCCAGATCTACACAAAGAAATCCTGTCTTAAAAGGAAAGAAAGAAAGAAAGGAATGAAAGAAAGAAAGGAATGAAAGAAAGAAAGGAAAGAAGGAAGGAAGACTATAGAGTTCAAAGTCGAAAGCTATTTCAAATAGCTTTTGGAATGGTGTGCAAAGTGAAGGGTATACTATTATATTTTCTTACAATTTCCTTCTTCTTGATCCTCCTCCTCCTCTCCACTCCCCCAACCATCTATACATCTTCAGCTGGACCACTTCCTCCCTACCCATGTCTAGGTTTTTTTTTTTTTTGGTTCCCTCTCCTTTTAAAACCATCTTCTCTCATGATCCCCTTTTTAGTTTCATCATCTACATGTCCTCCACATACAAATATTTGTATGTGCATATATAAGTAAATCTAGGAGCCACTTATGAAAGAGAACATGCAACATTTGCCTGTCTGAATGTAGTACATTTCATCTTAGGGAATGCTTTGTGGTTTCATGCATTTGGTTTTCTTCTTGTGGAGGAATAAAAACACAGCTGTTGTTATATTTACCACGTTTTCTTTATCCATTCACCAGGTGGTAAACATCTATGCTGGTTCCCACTTCTTATTGCCAATAGTGTAGCAGCAGCAATAGATGTCCTAGTGTCTTCCCAAATGCAGAATAGCTGTATCATATGGTGGATCTATTTTAGCCCTAATTTTTTTGAGAAACTCCAAAAGGCTTTCTAGAATCACTATAAAAGTTTACGTTCCTGCCAACAGTGAACAAGGGTTAATCATTTCCACATCTTCACCAGCATTTGCTGTTTTTATTTTCTTAATGTTAGCAATTCTAACACAAGTGATATGAAAACTTGAGACAGTTTAAATCTCCATTTTTGACACCTAGCGATGCTCAATATTCCTCAAATATTTATTAGCCACTTCTGTTTTCTTTCTTTTGAAAACTCTCTGTTGAGTTTATTAGCCCACTCATTGATTGGAAGGTTTGTTTTTCTTGTACTGAAACTTTGCAGTTTATATACATTCTAGACATTAAATCTATCTACTATATATAGATGAAGATTTTTCTACGATTCTATAAGTTGTCTGTTTACTTTGGTGGCTGTTCCCTTTGCTGTGGAGAAGTTTTTTAAATTTAATTTAATCTAATTTGTCTATTGTCATTATAATTATGTGATATTAGAGACTTTTTCAAAGAGTTTTATTTATGTTTATTGTGATGTTTTTGTTCTCTGTTTCCTGCTAGCAGTTTCAACATTTTGGGTCTTATATATAAATCTCTTTCATTAAAAATTATTTATTTATATTATTAAGCAATATAAATTAAATATTAAGTAATATCAAAAATAAACTTTTTTTATTTTATGTGTATGTGTTTGTATCTTAGTGGATATGTGTGTGTGTGTGTGTGTGTGTGTGTGTGTGTGTGTGTGTGTGTATGCACTGTCTGAATACATGTTCTTGTGGACGCTAGAACAAGATATCAGATCTCCTGGAGCAAAAGTTATAGACAGATGGAGGTGCTAGGAACCAAACCTGGGTCCTCTGCAAGAACACCTGATGCTCTTAACCTCGGAACCATCTTTTCAGTCACAAATGTATACTTTGAATCAGATGAAAAATCTGAATCTGGTTTTGCTTTTGTCATATGATATCCAGCACCGTTTGCTGAGGATGCTGGGATTTTCAGGATGGGATTTTGTTGTTGCTTTTGTTAAAAATTAGATAGCTATAGTTGTGTGTTTTCTCAATAACATTTATTTTAGATGCTGCCCTATTTCCAATGTGGATTTTTTCTAACTTTGCCAAAATAAAAATACAGAGGCAGTTGTATCTATGCGCATTTATTTCTTATTTATTCTGTTCCACTGATCTGCATTTCTGGTTTTGGATTAGGATATCTCATCATTGTTATTTCTGATTAGGATTGTTTTGGACCGGGGGGCGTGGAGCTCAAGATTCTCCATAAATTTTAACTTACCAATCCTTAGGCTTCCACTTTTTCTAGTTCTATGAAGTTTTATTCTTGAATCATATACTCTTTTGATAAGATACTATTTTTCACAATATTAAGTCTACCAATCAATGAGACAGGAAGGTCTTTCTGTCTTCTAGTATCTTCAAGTTTTTTTTTTCTTCATTGTCTTATAGTTTTTGTTTAGGAGGTCTTTTATTTCCTTAGTTGTAGTTTTTTATATAATCTTTTTTTATAAAGGATTTTATGAATGGGATAATTTTCCTCATTCCTTTTATGACAAGTTTGTCACTGGTGTGTAGAAAAGCTAATGGTTTTTGTATGTTGATATTGTATTTTGCTACTTGCTGAAAGAATTTAGCAGATTGAACAGTTCTCTTGTAGAGAATTTGCTTATCTTGTTTTTTTTTTCTTAAGTAGAGGATCATGTCAACTGCAAGTATAGGCAATTTATCGTCTTCCTTTTCTCTTTGTATCCCTTTCCTTTTTCTCTGGCATTGTTGTTCTAGCTAACATGTTAGTACTGTATTGAATAGTGGGAAGAATAAGGATCTTGTCCACTTTCAGTTTTACCTTATTTAGTAGAATGTTGATTGTAGGTTTGTCCTATAAAGGTTTGTTCATTATTATGTTGAGATACGTTTTTTCTAGTTCATATTTCTCATGATAATGAGCATTACCATGAATGGATGTTGAAATTCAACTGCTTTTTCTGAATATATTAAGATAATTGGTTGTCTGTAAGTCTATTATGTGGTACATTATATTTATTGACTTAAATATGTAAAATAAGTTGATGGTGATAAATAAATATCAGTATTATATACCATATATATATTATATATGTAAAATATATAATATATAATATAAAATATATATGTAAAATAAGTTGATGGTGATAAATAATCATCAGTATTATATGTGCTATATATATTATATATCCTATGATAGCATCTTAAAGAATGCTTCTATTGATTAATATGTAGAGACTTTTTATCTCTTCTGAGTAGTTTTAGTTTGAAATTTACTGTATCAGATGTGAGTATAGCTATGCTCACTCATTTCCAGCTTCCCCTTTTCCAACAGATTGGTTTATATCCTTTAACTCTCTGTCTTTGCTGATCAGATGCGTTTCTTGGAGACAATAGATAGTTGAAGTTTGATTTTAATTCAATCAGCTAGGCAATGTTAAGGTAATTTTTATTTAAGGTTCAAAATAGGTTTGCTATTTCCAATAATTTTATTTTTATTGTTTTTCTCAGATAAAATGCTGCTGTCTAGTTTCTTCTTTACTATTAGTGTCAGAAGTTTGCTAGTTTACACTCAGGAAATGATAAGTTCCTTCCTGGTTCTTTTTTGCTCATCTATTCTTCTCCTGAAATAATGTATTCTTTCCTGTGTGTTACCTTCTTCTTCTTCTTCTTCTTCTTCTTCTTCTTCTTCTTCTTCTTCTTCTTCTTCTTCTTCTNNCTCCTCCTCCTCCTCCTCCTCCTCCTTCTCCTCCTCCTCTTCTTCCTCTTTCTCCTCTTCTTCTTCTTCTTTGTCTCCTCCTTCTCTTTCTGTATATAGTATTACTTTAACTGTTTTTCATAATGCTTCCATTGTTGTCAGGAATTGCTTTAGCATGTGTTGGCATGTGATGTTTTTATTTCTCCATTTTATGGGAGAACTTTGCTGGGTGTAACAATCTTATTTGGTATTTATTTGCTTTCAGAAACTGCAGCACATGATTTTATACCTTTCTAGCTGCTAGAGTAAATACTAAGTAACTGAATATTATTCTGGTGCTTTCGGCATTTTTAATGACTTGCTACTTTTTCCATAGAGATTTAAATATTATTTCCTTTTTTAATGTTTTGACATCCTGACTATTGGTATGGAGACATTCTTTTCTGGCCATCTATATTTGAGTTCTAAAAGTCTCATGTCTTTCATTGTATATTTCTTTCTTCAGTTTGGGTTTTTTATTATAATTTCATTAATTGCGTATGCCTTTATACTCTATCTGCATCCCTTCTATACTGTGCATTCTTAGATTTTTGTCTTTTGAACTCCTTAAGAGTCACAGAAAGTTTTGATCATATGTATAATTATTTTATCTTTAGATGTCTGAATGTAGTATTACATCAAATTCATCATCCGTAAAAGTCTTCTGCTTTGTCTCTTCTATGCCTCACATGCTGTTTGTCATTTGATTAACTCTCATTTCTACAATTGCATTTTTTTTTGTCAACTCTGACTGAGGATTCAAAATGAGCTTTGAAGTTTTCCTCTAAATTTCTGACCATTTCATCCATTTTGATAAATTTCTTAACTACAGCCTAAATTGGAGTTCTTACCTCATTTGGGGCTTATTTGAATCCTTTCTGTGCTGATTTGATTCTTTTTTGTTAAAAAAAAAAAGTATGGGCTGAAGAGATGGCTCAGTGGTTAAGAGCACTGACTGCTCTTCCAGAGGTCCTGAGTTCAATTCCCAGCAACCACATGGTGGCTCACAACCATCTGTGATGAGATCAGGTGCCCTCTTCTGGTGTGCAGGCATACATGGAGGCAGAATGTTGTATACATAATAAATAAATCTTTTAAAAAAGTATTGCTCTGAAATAATTTCTAGCATTTCAACTATCGCATTACCCTTGGTTTCTGGTAAGAGGAGTTTAGGCTTGATGGGCATCCTAGAGTATTATTGACACATGACTTTTCTGCTTCTTTGTAGTGTTTTGCTCATCTCTTGTTCCTCTTCCCCCCTTTACTTTTTTTACATGAGACTAAGTGAGTTATCTTCACTTTGATATATGTTCCTCATTACAATGTAGAGGTAAACTGCCTGTAGTAACAAGTAAAATTATTTAACAATAGTCCTGATGCTAATTAGCTACAACAGACACTAGTGGCCAAAGATATGGCACTAGGTTATTGATACGGAAAGTGTAAAATATGTAATAATAGTGTAATTGGAGACTGTTTTATTGTTCCATGGCCACCAGACCCAAATAATCACACAAAACTATATTAATTACAACACTGTTTGACTGATGACTCAGGCATATTTCTAGCTAGCACTTACATCTTAAATTAATCCATTTCTATTCATTGGTGTATCTCCATGAGGCTCTGGCTTACTGGTTAGGTTCTGGTATCTTTCTCCTTCAGCACTACATGGCGTCTCCTGACTCTGCCTTCTTTCCTCCTTTATCCCTGCCTGGATTTTCCATCTTGCTATATTCTGTACTGCCATAGGCCAAAACAGATTCTTTATTAACCATTGGTAATAAAATATATTCATAGCATACAGAGGGGAATCCCACATCAGGATAGCGATGGAGGAAAAGAGGAAAAGCATGAAGGAAAAGAAAACTACATGGGTTAAAAGTATGAGAAGTAGCCGGGCAGTAGTGGTGCACGCCTTTAATCCCAGCACTCCGGAGGCAGAGGCAGGAGGATCTGTGTGAGTTTGAGGCCAGCCTGGTCTACAAGAGCTAGTTCCAGGGCAAGCTCTAAAACTACAGTGAAGCCCTGTCTCAAAAGACCAAAAAAAAAAAGTATGAGAAATAACAGAAAATAGTGTAGAGTAGGTACAGATAAAGAAAATAAAGGAAAAAAAAGAAAGAAAGAAGAAATGAAGGAAGGAGAAAGAATAATAAAGAATAGTTCTAAAGCATATTTATCTAAAGATATATACTATAACAAAACAGCTAAAAAGGTAAGAAGTATAAATAAAAAAATGAAATAGAATATACTATCATTTTATAATTTCTTCCCAGTTGAGATGATATGATTCCTCTGTCTTCCTGAGTTGTCTTTTGTAGTGCTCTCTACAGGTATGTATGTGGAGTTGGGGGGTGCTGCACTGTGAGAGATTGAGGCTCAGCGGGAGTATGAAAGACCATCTGTGTTTGCCTTTCTCCCTTAGTGCTCTCTCCACACCCATGCCCCTTTTTTGAGACTGTACCAAATTCAGCTGTGCAGTTCCCACAGGACAGGGTACCACTCCCAGGCCGTTAATTCCAAATCAGCAATGAGGAATCTCAGCTTTGGGTTCTTATTGCCACACTGCTGCCCCCTTCACTATAGCCTGTTCTACTCTGTTTATGTCTGAACTGTGCATCTAGTCCTTTGTTGTATATATCCATCAGGATCAAATTCTTCATTTTGCTGTTTTCATCACACCACTTTTAATGTCCACATTCACTGTGTTTTGTCTCTTCCTACTTTCAAAATCTTCGTCTTAGAGCAATTTGAATATAATCAGCCAAGGAGTGAGATGGCATCTGTATTATACTACACTGCCTAGCATTCTCTGAACTTTTTGGGCTATGATTTGATATCAATTATTAACAAAAACGGTTCAAGAATGGTTTCTCCCAATGTACTTCATACCTTGCTCTTTTTCTCACTTTCCCCTTCAATGTCAGCCTATCCTTAGATGAATTAACTCAGCTGGTGATTGGCAAAGGCTGTAATAGTTCACTTACCTGGAATTCACATTTGTTAATGCCCTGCAATTTTCATGTGTGCTACATACTATCTACTTGGTCCATCATAGCCACTCAAATAATAAAAATTATTTAATTTTTATCAGTTTCAAAACTTCTGTCCTACTTGTATATGCTAGGGTGTTTCCTTGGAAATGTTTCTTCTGTTGTTTTGCATAGCTCAGAATGTTAGCTTTCTACCCAGGTCAGAGGTAGATAGTTGACCGGGAGGGAAGAGTTTTAGGTCTCCAATGCCAGTGTAACAAAGAGATATTATATATCATGATAGGATAGAAACAGGAGGAATATAAAATGCTTGGTTACATTGACTCAACAGTCAGGAAACAGAAAGTAGACAGGGAACATGGCCAGGCTCTTTAATCCTAAAGCCTGCCCTCAGCTAGCTCCAGCCTCTAAGGGCTCCACAACTTTCCAGAGCAGCTCCACCAGCTGAGTACCAACCTTCTAAATCCGTGATGCTGTGGGGGACATTTCATGTCGGAACTATAGCAACCTCCCTTTATTCTTTTCATTTTAAATGAACTTCAAATAGCCAATCTATTGAAATAGTTATTTAAGTTTCTTAGATGACTTATGGTTTCAGACACACAAATTAGTTCAAAAGTAAAGAATTGCACTGCTTTTCAGAGCAATTAGTGTCTAAAATAATGCTTACCGCAGTTCTGTGGTTCAGAACCGTAGTATGTACAGTCTTGGGATGACAGCAAGTGTTAGCAAGGCACAGTATTTTCTAGAGGTTATCCTAAATGAACTGTGGCCTTCTAACTTCTGTAGACTATTCTTAACCCCATGGTACCTTCTCCATCTGAGAAACTAGCAATTTGTGCATGAGTGTGGAGTTCATATCACATCCCTCTGACTTCTGACCTTCTCTTCTGCATCCCTCTTATACTATTAATAATACTGTACCCTAGATAATCCAGCCTAATCTTTCTATATAAAGGCCATCTGATTAATCCCATCTTGAACTTTAATCCTACTTTGCCTTAGAATAGAACATAGTCATGGCTTACAAGAATTAGTCATTAAGTGTCTTGGGGGAATCACTATTGTGCCTGCCATGGAGAGTAATAAAACAAAAAATTGATGCTTGAAGTGCTACCAGTAATTAATTCTTTATTTTTCTCCATCCTCTTTCCTTCTATCTTTATTAAATAAAACTGAAGAGAGGCAGCACCATTGGGTTCAATATTCTAAGTAAGTCATTAAGTGTAGTAGAATTGAAACAGCCATCCAATTCTTAGACTACTCAAATACTCAAAGGGTACACCTTGAGCCAGGCTGAATTCTCTCTGTGAAACCTTCTCATTGAAGTGGTGGTCTTAGTTGCTGTTTGGCTGCGCTTATGATTATCTGTCTTCATATATATATATATATATATATATATATATATATATATATATATATATGGCAAAGCTGTTCTTGACTTTCTTTTTGATATAAGATAAAACTACGTGGTGTCATTTTTGTTTAGGAAAAATAATGACATTAAACCTCGCTCCATCTAGCCTGTGCTGCAGTTGAAAGAACACTGGTTTTGATAAGCCTATTTAAAATTTCAATAACACAACACTTGAGAGCAAAACAAGTAGGGAAGACTGTTAAAAACCACAGGATCCCCAGGTCTGTTCAAGAGTGTTGACTGTCATTAAAAGGCCACTTTAGAAAAAAACTTTTGTTTGCTTTAAACTACAAAAAGATATCTGGAAACACTGGAAACAGATACAAATACTCAAGACATTGGTCACACAAAAATAGAGAAGGCAGTTAGGAGGATTCTTCTGCAAGATGGCACTTGACATATTTCCACATTCTCAGTGCTCATAGCTAGGAAGGTGCTGATTCTGCCTACACCTGAGAACACACATGTTGACCTTTCGTGCTTATTATAGACAGTATAGTTGTCTGTGCACTAGCTTTGTTTCCATAATATAAGAGAAAGGGAAGAAAGAGAAGGGGAGGAAAGGAAGAAAGAAAGGAGAGATGTTATTTGAGAATGTATAAATGTAGCATTGTCTGGCATGTTTCGCCAGATTCAACATTTGTTCCTGGATGGAAGAGGAGGCTCGCAAACTTGAAGTATTAACAGGAAGTAAACAAATACCACAATGTCCTAGAGAACAATGCCTTGAAAGATTCTTGAAGTCCCTACCCAGCAGTATAAAATGTAGTGACCAGTGCTTAGGGTGGAGATGCTGAGCAGCCAAATTGTGGTAATAAATTTGTTCAGACTGTGGAATTGTCTGTAAGCTAATGAGAGAACTCCAGAGTTTGAGGGGTTCAGGTATCATCCCCTGTAGTAGGTGGGCTTTCCAATGACGTGACCGCTCTTGAATTATCCCTGTCCCTTGTAAATACCCATCACTCTTACTCCTGTTAGCAATCCCAATAAGAAACTCACTGGCTGATCAACTGGAACATTGCTGTAATCATTACTTTGTTTGTAATAGGCTCTATTTTTGGGGTGTGCAAAAGTGTGTGTGTGTGTGTGTGTGTGTGTGTGTGTGTTTGTGTAACATCTCTCCAGGAAGACTGTCCCATCATATGGGTCTGTAAAGTAGGGAATGGGTCAGTTGGTTACCATAAATACATAAGGTACCACCAGACATGACAATGTTTCCCTTAACTTTTTACTAAAGGTTTGAAAACCAACATTTTCTTTGTGTTCTTAAAACTGTCTCTTCTTAATGAGACACTGCCCTGTCTTGAGGGTCATGTGGGATTCTGAACTGTACTGTACTTGCCTGCTGGCTATAACCGAATCTTGTGTGGCTGCGGATTCCCAGATGCTGCCTGGCATACAGCTGCCTCTGCTCACTTTGAAAGTGGGACACCAAGATCTGTTTCACTTGGAACGCAGTACTTAGTGACTCAGCTTCTTCAGGAACAAAAAGTTATTCTTTCCTGGGTTTACTACCTCCTCGCGGCCTTTCTTTAAGTAGGCCTGGCTTCCCTACCTACCTCTGTGCTTACTATCTTGTCGCCTTTGAAAAGTCAAATCAAGATAGCAATATGCTTTGCCTGCGATTTATATTAGCAGTAAGTAATTAACTACATCAAATTCTTCCCACTAAATATTGGCAACTTTTAATGATTGCATAAATATAGTTTATTTGTATTTGTATTGGCCAAGCCAATAGTCTTCTTCTTCTTAAAATCAAGAGAAGCTCCTGATTAAAGAGTCATGGATAAAGACATAATTGATTTGACTAATAAGGGTAATTCAAATGTACAAGATACATTTCTACAATTTATCACCTGCATCATGAAGTCACCAACACTCTCCGACAAGTGTTAATATGCAGCTGTAACAGAACATCATTCTTTCAAGGCATTTGTTGTTCTGGGGTCTACTTGTTTCTCTGGCCTCCTCTGGTTAGAGACAGATAATCCTAGCTGAGGTTGATAATTGATTCTAGCTTGTACAAGGGATGATTCATATAAAATGACTTACATGAATAGGCTACAATTATCATTGATCAAATTGGAAGCAAGTGAATTCCTAGTAATTTCTACACATTTACTAACTTCTGATGACTTCTTTCTCGAGGCCACCATTGTTCATGAGTGATATTCCTCAAGAAATATGAATACTAACATTTCTCTATGCAGCTCCTTACCTGTTGTCCAGCTGGCAAGACATTTTAACTGATTATAAAATCCTTCACACAAAAGCATGGAACCAACCCATTTGGTAAGACCGCTCAATCAAACATTGCAATTAAAAGCACTTTGCAGATGTCTTTTGATGTCATGTGTATCTGTGCTTCAGAGAAAACTTCTCGTGAAGTTTCCATGGTTCACTGATAATAAAATACATGTCACTGTTGAAAATTCAATGACTAGCATTCTGAGGCAAAACATCATTGTCTCTAGATTCAACAAATTCAATGTCTTCCCATGCTGGTCATTAATGTGGTTCATAAGCATAGCTGGATAGGAATGTTGACTGCTTTCTTCCTTTGGAAGCTTTCATGGTGCTTTCTGGTACCATAAAAGCTAGTCCTCAGAGAGAGTCCTTCAGCTCAGTTCCAGTCCAGGGGCTTCTGGGACTTGTTTCTGAAGTGTTGGGTAGTTTTCAGCAGTAGGAACTTAACCTTCTACCTCTGAGAGGCACCAGAGATAATAGATAGTCTGTAATGTTTCGGGAGTCTCCTGGACAATCCTGACCAATAACACAAAAGAGAGATATAGTGCCTGGTATTGGTGTTTTGTTAGATGATCTTTAGCTCTTAGAGGATGTATTGTCAGCCTAAGTGATAAAATTGTTTGTTAACTACATATGTACATTTATATATAGACTGCTTAAAGACTATCATGTAGAGAAATCACTTGTACCAACGTAGCAAAAATGACACAGCATCATAGTCTTCAATTCCTGTATTTAGAAATGAGGGTGGGGAGGGAAGGAGGAAGTCCCTATGGGCTATTGACAAAGAAAATCATAGCTTGTCTCTCAGAGCTAAAACCTTAATATAGGCTTTTTCCTGAGTGTGGTAGTCCAAGAACTCTAATTTCCTAGAGAAATGTCTTTAGAAATGTTTCCTTTTAAACTTGTGCTTCAGTCTCTGCTCTTTCAGGAAATGAATTATTTTGAAAGTCTGTTGTCAGTTTACAAACTAAAACTGCCATTCAAAATGACCAGGGAGCCATCTCTTTGAAATACAAACATCACCAAGAGTAAAAGAAAAAGACAGACAAATCGGAAAGAGAGAGATGTTAGCTTGCATCTGTGAGTCCCTCTGTGTGGAAAATCAGGAAACTGACATTTGTGGATGTCTTATACCAACATGTAAAACTACGTCAACTCATGAAAATATAAGAAATTTTACTTTTCCTCTCCCTCTTCGTAAGACTGCTAAACACAGAGGACCTCTCTCCACTCAGTATACCAACACTGAAAAGCTCCTCTAACCTATTGCGTTTAGCCTTCGTTCTGATTTTCTTCCTCATTTCAATGACCCTGAATAATGCATCCTTTATGTTTCATCCTCCCCTCCCCCCATTTTCCCTTTCATGCCTCCATCTTGCTTTTCTCACATAGGACATAGATGGGTTGAATTTTCACAGGGATATGAGAACGCTAAAGAGAGGATGGAAAGCAAACCACATTTAGCAAAACTGGAAGGTTTTCATAATGGAGTAAATATTTAGGATAAAGGGGAAATGTGGGAGGGTAAAACCAGCTTTTCTTTGGTTGGAGTCATCTGCGGTTGCTTTCAATGACAAAAAGAAATTGAGCTGCAATTCCTGGGGAAGGAAAGAGATCAGGTGAAAACAAGTTGAATTTCAGTTGATACAAACAAAGGCACATACGTGCCCATCAGCTGTGGTGAAAATCTGAAGTGCATGAGAGAGGGACGTGGTAGGAGTGGGACTGTGGGTCTGGGCTGGAAGGGTCGAAGAGATGAGATCCTTCAGCATACTGGTGACGTCAGAATAGGGCTAGCATTTTCTCACTCCAAATTCTATTCTCATTTCAGTTTAGATTTAGATTTTGCTGGTTTATGGACTTGGCAAGAGAATTCACCTTTCTTAATTTGTACCCTTTCTTAATTTGTACACCTTTCTTAATTTTTACCCTAAAACTTAATTCTGGTTCTGCCAACTCTTGGCCACTTTAACCACCTGCACACTGCCACTGGTTGTTATTGGTCTTTGACTCTTCTTACATGGAATAAAATCAGAGAATACTGAAGAACAAGAAGTGAATTCCGATTGCAATTTCTCCCCACCCCTACTGCATGTGTATGTGTGTGTGTGTGTGTGTGTGTGCATGTATGGTACTGTGTGTGTGTATGTGTGTGGTGTGTGTGCATGTGTGGTACTGTGTGTATGTGTGTGCATGTGTGGTGCGTACGTGTGTGTATGTGTGTGTGTGTCTGTGTGTGTCTGTGTGTGTGTGTATTTTCACATGTCCCTTTGAGAAAGATGAAAGCAGGTAAAGGCTGTTAGTAGACGGTTTGGACAGGGAATGGAATTTTTTAAAGATGTATCGTCAACACTGCTCAGAAGTGATGATTAAATTCTCTAGATAATTGCCCAATAATAAACAAGTCTGTGTGCTGTCCATCCTGCTGCAGACTTCCTGGCCTTTTCCAAGCTTATCTGTCATAATTAGCTACACCAAGTTTGACATGCTGCTGTGCCCCTGGCATTTCCATATTGGTCTTAAGCTCAATACAACGGTCTGTACAACTATGCTTAACGCAGAAGCAAACTGTAATTAAAATTTGACACTTACTTTCCTCGCTGGTGCTCTTTTCAGTTGAAATATCACAATTAATCAACTTAGACAAGATATCTGCTGACCTTCTGTGGCCATATAAATTATCTATAAGAAGAGTCAGTGTCCATTTTCTCGACGCTTATTTCCAAGGAGATAAAGTAATCATTTTCATAGCAACTGTTGAATGATCTGATTCTAGTAGCATCCTCCAGACTTTAAGGCTTACACTCTAAAATGATATCACCTTTAATCCCAAAGTAACAGAAACACCTGCATTGGGCCTAATGGACTCAGAATTCCTCTTAAAGCAATTTCTAATATAAATATATATATGTTCTATTGCCAATTATCCAGCTGCGTCATTCTGTTCTCACCATTTAGACCCGGTTTTGTTTTCTTTATCCTAGGTTTGCTTTGTTTGAGGCTGTGCGTGAAGAACGCATATATATTCTGATATATATTCAATCTCAGGATTTGTTTCCATGATATTCAATACGCACCCCTTTTTACTTTTAGAATAGGATAGTGCTCTATAAT
Organism: Dicrostonyx torquatus; assembly: GCA_028555095.1. Taxonomy (NCBI): domain Eukaryota; kingdom Metazoa; phylum Chordata; class Mammalia; order Rodentia; family Cricetidae; genus Dicrostonyx; species Dicrostonyx torquatus. Next base: position 4,307,601 of record JAQHUG010000161.1, read on the forward strand.
GGGTGGATGGGTGGGGGTAGAGGACTGTGGTTCCTGAGTTTGAGATGGTTTCCTATGAACTGAATACCCTCTAGGTGCCTCTCAGTGTTTCCTGACCTAATTTTCACTATGCGTGTGCAAAGGAAGCTAATACTTTTCTAGAATGACAAGGAATGCCACCTTCTTTACACTTCTCCTATTTCACTCTTGCTGGTAGATTTTTGACCTCTCTTATGCAATATCATATAAACTCATGAAGTCCAGAGTTGGTTCCCCTTTCTTTGATGACTTATCTTGACACCCTTCACAATACTTGGCTGTTAATAGCAGTTAGGTGAAGGATAAAGAAAAAGGAAGAAGGTTTGTTGATGATTTTCTGATTGCTCAGAAGGATCATTTTCCTGCTTGTTGTGCTGGAAGTTGACAAGTAAACTTGCTAGCAAATTGGTAGAAAAAAATTTCACTTTGATTTACCGAAAAGCAAGAGTACCTGGTTTTCAAGAAGATTCTACTGTAGAAAATGAGCCGCTCTGAACTAGTGACATGAAGCTCTTGGATATGAAGCTATGACAGTTTATTGCTGTTGTTCCTTAAAGTCACGTTTTTCCTTGAAGCAGTAAGTGTCCAGTAGAGAAAGGAGCCATTCAGCAAACACACAGGAGCCACCAGGAACTGTAATATCAATAAAACTCCCTCCTGGCTCCTGCATCAATCAGTTTTCTGCTGCTATAATAAGTGTACGAAATAAGTTTTTTTTAAAAAAAAGAAAAAAATATCATTTAAGGCCAGAGTTTTAAGGTATCTTCTCATGATTGGTTGAACTCAGCTTTTGGAGACTGTGTCTCTACACTACAGCAGAAAAGCCTTTGTTCCTCATAGCCAAGAAGCAAAAGAGAAAAGATGAGAACCACACTACAGTCTGCTTCATGGAAACATCTCCATGACGTAAAGACTCCCGCTATGCCAACTCCCAAAGGTCACATGGCCTCTTTCACCGCATCACTCTAGGCACAAAGTCTATAAACACTAAAGTTTCAGACTAGAGCAGCACATGTCAAGTCTTGTAAGTGGATCATAGCTACAACTTAGATACACTCTTCTGGTGTTGGGGAAATCAGGGCCGACTGGATGAAAGCAAACATGTCAGTTAGTCCTCTCATCTCAAAGCAGGCGAAGAAAAAAACATCCTGTTCTTTTAGGTGACACATCTTAGCTCAAATAATCCTTCCCAAGGGAAGACATATCTCACCGTGATGCACATTCCATTCCACTCCACCTAGAAACTGGCTAATAAACCCACAGCCTGCTGCCTCCTCCCTGAGTCACAGCGAAGGAGGACTTCTACATTCTGAGCCTTTGTTCCTCCTGCATGAGCCAATTGGATGCTCCATTTGTTTAAAAATATAATTTGCAATAAGTATTAACTTTTCAGGATGTCTCTTGGAAGTCTGTTATGGCCCTCTTGCATATATTATAAATAAGAAAGGAAATGTGGTAGAATAAAGTATCTAGGGAGTCTTTACATAACTACTGTGGCTGTTTGCTCACTTGCTGCTCTCAGCTCACTCTTCCCAGTAGCATCTAATGAGGCAGCCACAGAGACCTGCTGTGCCAATGGCTCTATTGTCCTAATAATGAGCGAACTTGCTCATCTCTCAATCTCGGTAAAATTCCATGGTCTGCTTTCTCTAGGGAAGAATGAAATGCAGCCTCTAAGAACAACTCAAGGTTTCCTGAACCTTGGTTATTTCGGAGTCTGTCAAGTTATAAAATCCTAACATGGGCATTTATATACTGCATATTTTGGGGTCACTTTAGAGAGTACCTTTCTTCTGTTGATATGATTCATACAGATTATAATACCAGTTTCTAATAACAGGAGTTGTATGCAGGTTATAGCTATATAAGAGCCTGGGTGTCACTTACTTTTTTCTCATTATCTACATTTAGAAAGCAAAGACTAACTCTATTAATTTGAATCTTAGAAATGGGACTGCTCAATGAATGGCAAGGGAATTCATTACTAAGCTACAGATGGAGGTGCTAGGCCTGTCTCATGGCCTGGATTTCATCTTCTGAAGGAAAGCATGATAGTATTACAGGCACAATAAGAAAACTACACCATGGAGCCCATAATAATTGACAGTAGGTGGGATGGAAAACTACACTTGAATACCATGATAATGGCTGCTGGTACTCGAAAAATGACTTTATTACTAAGAATAAATGTGCTTAAAAAAAGAAGAAGAAGAAATGTCACTATACTCTTTTTTTTAGAAAACTCTTCAGATTTGGGTTAAATAGTAAACCTTATAAGTCAACTTTAAGATGGCTCGTCCACATGAGTAAAAATATAACTTAGTAATATTTTAATTCCCCAAAGTTATAACCTAATATAAAGTTTTATTCTTTTTCTTTTTTTTTTTTTGGTTTTTTTTAGACAGGGTTTCTCTGTGGCTTTGGGGCCTGCACGGGAACTAGCTCTTGTAGACCAGGCTGGTCTCGAACTCACAAAGATCTGCCTGCCTCTGCCTCCCGAGTGCTGGGATTAAAGGCGTGCGCCACCACTGCCGGCTTAAAGTTTTATTCTTATATTTAAGATTTTTTCTTTCAGATAAACAATTAGAAGACTAATTAGATACTAAAATACCTAACATCCTTTACAACTCGAGACTGCTTTAACTGCTGATTTTGATCACACACTTTTTACGAGGTGTAATGCAGATTTACTTTTCCCTGTGTCAGCTCTATGTATTTAAACAGGAGATCTTGGGCTAAAATGAGAATTTATAATGTTTTCCTTTACCAACAAATACATTTATTTGTTTTTAAGTAATTGAACTCATGTGAAAGTGAAGAAAGGAGATACTTTATTTTTTTTTTCCTGCAGTTTTGAACCTCATGGTAAAATTGGATGGTTTGAAGTTGCTTTCGTAGACCAAATGGGAGAGTAGGGTCATAGAACAACCGTTTGGCTTCCCTCTCTAGCACAGGTTCTGTTATTCAACGTCTACGAGTAGAAAACATTTTGTGTTGGAAGCTATTTAGGTCCATCATAGAGCAGCACCCTCTGCTTTCTAAGTCCAAGACACGGAACTGAACTTCAGGAAAATCAAACATATGAACTCAGTGATGAAGTACTGTTATATTTAATTTTTAACAAAAGAATGAAGATTTAATAGGACTGTTAATAAATTCACATGCTGAGTTTCTTTTGTCTGGGTATATTTATATTTAAAGGACAAATTTTCTCTTAAGTATGTCTGCTTTTTTTTTTTTACAAGAAATACACTGTGTTATGTACATAAGCAAGGTAAACTTTAAAAACTAAAACAAGAATTCATACTCTGTCAATTACTTGCTTTTAAAATACACAGTTGATCTCAGGGATATCCCCTCCTAGGTACTTAGGCAGCAGAGGAGAGGGTGCCTGAACTGGCCTTGTAATATAGGTACTTTGTTGAATATCTTGATCATCACCATAGAAATTTCACATGATGGATGGAGATAGAGCCAGAGACCCACATTCACATCAGAACAAGGGACTGAGCTACCAAGGTCCAGTGGAAGAGCAGAAGGAAGGAGAAGATGAGCAAGGAAGTCAGGACCATGAGGGACTGGCCCACCAACTGAGACAGTGCGCTTGATCTATTGGGAGCTCATCAAATCCAGCTGGACCAGGACTGAATGAGCATATGATCAAATCGGACTCTCTGAATGTGGCTGCCAATGGGGACTGACCGAGAAGTCAATGATAATGGCACAGGGACCTATCTATCTCTTCTGCATGAATTGGCTTTTTGGGAACCTATTCTATATGGATGCACACCTTCTTAGACCGGGATGGAGCGGGGAGGGCCTTGGGCTTCCCACAGGGCAGGGTATCCTGCCCCATCTTAAGGAAGCAAGGGGACAGCGGTGGGATAGTGGGGGAGCGGGAAAGCCTGGGACAAGGGGAGTAAATGTAAATTTTTCTTTTAACAATAAAAAAAGGAAAAGAAATAAAAAAAGTTAGTTCCCATTTTTCTCTCCAAAAAATAAATAATAAATAAAACACACAGTTGATAAAATGATGTGGAAAATGGTCCACATTTAAGAATATAAACAATGGGGCTATTTTTTTAACCAACAATCTTCATGTAAAATAGGAATGAACACATCAAAAGGAACTAGAGCTTATACACATACATTATACAGAAACCTTAGCTACAAATTTTCAAAGGACAAAGATCTAAAATGATATATTGCATTATTATTCGCTTAAAAAGGCAGGGAGGGGAGCAGAGAAAAATGTAGAGCTCAATAAAAAATCAATTTAAGAAAATGAAAAAAAATATTGTCAGAAAAAAATGTGTGTAAAATGAGTGGAGAAGTCCTGAAACTCTCAACTGCAAAATAATGCCTATTTTTCCAACGCACAAGCAGTGTGATGGCCAGTCTTAAAGATAAATCCACTGTGACCGAAGTCAACTCAAGTCAGGTGGCATACAAGCAAATGTCAGGAATCCTCAGACTCTTTGCTGAATTTTAGAGCCTTTGCTAGAACCTGCCGTGTTGCCACTGTTGTAGGAAACTGGCATGCTGTGAACCTGTCTCTCCTCTTAAGCGATACTAAAACTTCTTTCTTTTTTTCCCCATCACCTCTTCTCTGGCTTCCTCTCCAAATCTGCTGGTGTTTCTAACCCCTTAATGGTGGGTGTGGTCCTCTCCATCAGCCATGTGGGTAGTTGAACCAAACTCTCCTACCTGCCTCTCTGCTGCCCTGCCTGCCAAGAGACACTCCCAGGAATCCAGGTGGGTTGTGGGGCTTGGGGCCCAGGGGTTCGCAATGCCAAGTCGTGATCAGGGTCCTCTCAATGCCAGTACCCATAAGTCCCCAGTTAACGTGGCTAAATGTTTTGACCCTGATGACTTACTATTTGATGGCACTGTTGTAGAGATACAAACACGGCATGCACCTGGCCTCTTATTGTCATATTTAATCCCTGTGTTCTACCCCTTCAGTGCCCTGTCCTCTTCCAGCTTAAAAGGCTCTAAGGCATAAAAAATTATTTCAATATCATGAACTCCTATGTTTCATCACTTCAGTGTCTTCCTCCCTTCTTACAGATTAAAGGGCTCCCAGGTATTTGGAGATATGTTAATAACATTAGACAGGTGGTAAAAACTACTTAGGCAAAACGTCATGTTGCAAATCTTAAAATCAGGCTTGGTTTCTACTGCATTTTCATGGAAGCCCAGCCCCCTTGATGTGTTTACCGATGCCTAGTATCCAGCCTGATTTCAACCATCAGGGTAACTTCTCATGCCAGTCCTTACTTGCAGTCTGTATTGTTGGTCTCTAGAGCCAAACGTTCAAAACATTCAGAAGGTCCCATTGCAGCAGTTCTTACATAGTGAAAACCGCTTGCGGAAAGCAAGGAGTCTAGGCAAGACCATAGAGGGAGGTTGTGGGGGGTGAGGGTGCAGGTTCTTCTAGAGTCTGCTTCTTGAGTAATGAAGTAGTCAGGCACTGAGTCTGAGACTCTGAGACCTTATGGATATAACAGGCCAGGCTCTGCAATAATACTAGGATGACTGTAAAAGTCCTACCACAATTAGTAAGTACTCAGTTATTGGCAGAAGGCTCTCTGTTCATTCCCGGATGCCCAGACATGAAAAAAATCACTCAGAAACAATATTATTTGCAATACTCTTTGGCCAATAGTTTAAGAATATTTCTAGCTAGCTCTTAAATTTTAAATTAACCCATTTCTATTATTTTATATTTTACTATGATACTCGTGGCCCACTGGCAAGTTCGAGCTGACAGCTAGCATCTTCCTCCCCTGGCAGCTACATTGTATCTCCTGACTCCACCTACTCTCTCCTCCTCTATCTG
>JAQHUG010000161.1:4313679-4333422 GCA_028555095.1 Dicrostonyx torquatus
TTTGGGGCATCCATCTTCAGCCTACAGGCCCATAGTGTCCGGCAGACTTTTCCATGAAGCAGGAACCTCAAAGGACTGTCTCACCTTTAGGAAAGTTCATCAGTCATTTTTCTGTGGGTCCTGCATGTCCAGTTCATACAGCATAACATCAAGAAGTCCAGGCAAGAGCAATTTCTTGCCCAAATGGCTAGCAAACTCCATAAGTTGCCTCTTCTATGCCCACCATTCTCTTGAAGTAGATTGGTGCTAAGAGGAGCAGATGTATCTCATTGTCATGAAAAGTCCTAAGGTTTTAAAACATTTAAATTTGCCATATTCCATAGGTCTTTGAAAGGTTTGAAGATTATTTAACTGATATATATATATATATTATATAAAACAAACCTAAGTAACTTGACTACAAGCTTGACAATAGTCAAGTTATAGATGATTATCTATTAACCTGTATTTCTCAATTATATATTACATTTTTGAATGAACTGCACAAACACAATACCTTAATCAAGAGCAGAAATACACATATAACAAAATTTGCCTTAAATTTGTATCAATATACCAAGATCCATACCAATGTAAATATCTATAGCACTCAGTGACATGTGTTTATTTTTCATCTAGGTTGCCTTCCTTTCATTCGCAATGGATATTATAAAGTGATTAACGTCAGTCCCACTTAGCACAGGAGAGTTCAAAAAGATTAAGTATCATTCCCACAGTCAAAGCAATGAACACCAGTTGTAAGCCCGGTTCAAGATTTTAAACCGCTCTGTGGTAAGACTCTACATACCACAAAGAAGAAATATTCAAATCTTACTTATTGAAATGAACAGTGAATCTTCTCTTATAGATTTTTAATATGTAGACATTTTTACGTTTCATCCCTTCACTCCTAAAGGCTTCAAATATTGTAATTAAGACTTACACACATTTTGTGTTGTCTAAAATAAATAAACAGATACATTTAAAAAATGTAAATGTTTCATTTGGAGTATATGTGGATTATTCCTATGTTCCTGATTCATTCACTGACACTGTATTTTAGGAGTATTGGCTCTCACATGCAAGAAGAAAAACATGAACCTAAGACATGTTTATTAATATTTGACTTACTTAAAGATTAATCAAAAGATCTTCAATGTGGTGAACCTCTCACATTTATGGAATGAGGACTATTAGGGACACTGTTGCCCTTCATGAGGTCTCATAGTGAGTCAGGTATCCTTTTCATATCAAGAACTAACAAATACACTGAAAGATAAATGTGGTAATTCTAACTCATTCCTGCTGAAGTTGTAAATCTCGCTTAGGTACAAATGTGATGCCTTAGAGTGGAGGTTGGCATGTGTTAAGGTTGAGGGGTAAAGATAGGTTTACTGAATCATGATTTCTTTATGGGGAGTTTTCTCCTGGAGAAAGAAAAAAATGATCAATTATGTTCTATCTATGTTAAGTAGCTGCCCAGATAAGTTACAAAGCCTTCTGTTACGATTACAAAAGGATCTCATCAACATTCCAACAGTGTTTCAAAGTTCTTAATTCAAAAAACGCAGTGCAAATTAGGAAGCAATCTGGGAACACACGGCTGTATAAACTGAAAATCTGTGGGTAGGTGCTGTAGAGTTAAACAGAAATAACACACGGGAACTTCAGCACTTTGAACGTGCCCCGTGCAGTGATGTAATAGTGGACACGTGTCATTTTTCCTAACCCACAGAATTCATAGCACAGACGGTCAACCCTAATGCAGACCGTGAACTCGGGGCGATTGTTATGCCTTTGTAGGTAGGCTTGCCAGTTGTAATAAGTAGACCAGCCTGGAAGAGCATGTTGGTGACTGTGTGTAGGAGAGGCAGGGGCCTGTTGAAACCCTTTGCACTTTACTCTTAAACATGCTGGAACATGAAGCACTTTAGATAAATAAAATTATCTTGGGAAAAAATGCAAACAAAAAACTTTTCTGGTTCAAAAAGCATTAACAAAACCGAAAAGGTCTGAGGGAAGAAAATATAAAATGTCTAGTATACTTGTTATCTGGAGCCAAATAATCAAATACGTTAGGCCAATAAAATGAATACAACAGGCTTGCTGCTTTACAGGAGACTCACATTCACCAGGTACTGTCTGCTGTAGGGCAATTTACACCTTCCCAGTATTTTGATAGGTATACTCTTCCTGTTTTAAAGTACTGGAAGCTAATACAACTGTGCAGAGCAATATCGCTCCTAATCTGTGGGTTCTGTTTATACTCTTGCTATTTTTGAGATAGCCTTCCTCTATTATAAACTTATTTTCCCTATTTCGACCTTTTTAGACATTTCACAACCTGTGCTTTTTAAAGTCATTAAATGGAAGTGCATTTGTAAGGAGTGGGTTGAGTTACTTGAGCTTGGAGGAGCAAACCATAACTGTTAGAATAAGCACATTTTTCAAAGAAAATCATTAAATGTTAATATGCATGCCAATGTCTGAGTACAGAACCGCCAGCCCAAGGTTATTTCCCAGCCTTTTCTTAAGGTCTGTTCTAAATCATTCCAAAGTGCCATTCCAATGCCTTCTGAAAACCTTCCCACATGCTTTGACTATTTTTATTATATACCAATGTACCCAATGAAAGTTTAGCTCAAGTCCTGAGCTCAATTAGGATAATGAAGGAAAAATGCAACCATTAGGATTGGTAACCTTACATTTTATGATGGACTTCTTTTTAAAAACAAAACAAAAAAAACTGTATTTATGCGATGGTATTACTTTACACAGTATCAGCAATGCCACACAGCAAACTCTGAGAGTTTCAGCTCCTCTAGTCTCATTGTTCCCCATCAAGCAGAGAGTCTCTGGGTTTAACTTTATTCCATTACTCATTTATATGGATAACTGTGACATAATCTGGAAGTCTCGGGAAGGAAGATGTAAGAGAGGCAAGATGCAGATTTATAGACACTTAACCTGGGATAACAGATTTCTCCCCAGCAACCCAGATGTTTTCATCTGGGCATCGCTTCTGGTTTAAAGCAGGGTTTGCTGGTTTGGGTGGCGTTCATGTTTCACCAGCCACACCCCTCAATCCATTTCACTGTACTCAAATGCCCAAGGTGTACAAGGGATGACTCGTTCCAACCATCCCACGTAGTTAAGAAGCAAGAATAGGTGAAATTCGGAGAAAGCTCGGTCAGATGGTTTTCCAGAAAATCTGTGAATGAATACTTCCAGAAATAACATGTCAATACACATTTCCTATCAATGGAATAGCAAACTAGTTTTCATAATTTGAATGATCAAAAGATGTATTTCTTTTCTTAGTTACCAACAAATATTTCTCAAAGTCTATCCTCCAGATCTAAAATCACTAGATGCATTTGAAAGCTCCCTGTCTATATTCCCACTTCCTGTCATTCGATTTTGTTCCCTGGGGGCTCAGCCCATTCAGTACCTTCTCTCATCACATTACTCCCTTCCAGTTGTGAGACATGATGCTTATGCTAAATGAAGCAGAAACGCAGATGCCTTTCTTCCAGGCTCTCTGGGACAAAGATTCTGCCAAGCAAATATATAGGGCAAACAGGAACACACAGTGAAAAAAGAGCAAACTACCTTAGAAAATTAATTGTTGCATATTCTTGGAAATAATCTTTTGATTTCTTTGCCAGTGGAAGTAGCATTCTTTTTTTGTAAAACAATTTCTTTGCTCTAGAAACATTTTTAATTCCAATTTTTGCCATATAACTTTTATTTTCTTTGAAGTTCGGTTTATTTTGATATTTTCCACAATGGTAGACAAAAGTATTGTGTCCTTGAACAGGTCACATTTTTTACAGTCTTTATAGACTTATTGAATTCTCTTGTGGTCTTTGGACTTTAAAAAACCTTAGTGAGTCTTCATTTGGTGGCATTATAATAAAGCTCATGATCTCCCTAAATACAGAAATGACTGTTCTGAATATCTTGAAAATTCGGGTCCAAAGAAAAAGCTAAGTATGTGTACATTTGTTTTAAAAGTCTGCACATATTATATTTTCGAAATGAGTACGAGCCTAACTAGGAGGCTTTTGGAATAAACAAATCATCAGGACTTGTGGAGGCATCATTTCTCAGCTTCATATTGAGTGCTTTCTTGTGCCATGTGTGGTGTTGAAGCTTTATGGAAAATAACCTTATCAAGACCCCATAGTAGCCCATAGTGGCTACATTCCATAGGTGAAAAGAAAAACAATTTGAATATTAGAGAAAATTGAGTAACACTTACAGCTAGATCTCTTGAATACTGGGGCTCTGAGTCCTGGCCAGCTAGATCTCTTGAATACTGGGGCTCTGAGTCCTGGCCACATTTGGTCTCACTTAGCTTTGTCATAGACTCAAAGACTGAGAAGGATTGGTAGCCAGCAAAGTAGAGAAGGGTACTGTGCAGTGTCAAGTGTGGAGAACAATCTACGGTTGTTATGTTGACAGCATTATGTAACATGAGGTTATATATTAATACTCAGCTTCTCATCTACGAAGTAGGCATAACTTAATCACTATGTAAAACATACAACTGGGGGCAAATACTGAGATATTAAACAACTTTGGGAGAAGTGTGGAGAAGAAGCAGAGAACCCAGAGAGTCTCCCGCCTAGGTAGTGTGCTGAAGGAACAAGCAGGAGGGAACTGAGGCAATGCCCATATCATGTTTCCTGAGTTTACCTGCACTAGGGTCTGATGCAGCCAACTGAAGCAACATATGCAATGTGTTTTTCTTTGCAGCTGAAATATCTTTCACTTTTTAAAAAAGATATTAAATCCTGGCATAACTATTCACATAGTAAACATCAAGGTACATCCCTATATGAATTCTTATTCATAAAAAATTAGCAATAGTGATATGAATGTATTGTCATAATGTTCTAGTTCATGGGTTTTTGCATATGATTGATAGCCTGTATGTTTTGAAAGAATTTCCCTTGTAGCCTTAGTTGGTACAAAACTATATATAATTTTGTTTTCTGGCTTGATCTGTTTCCTGAGCTAGGTGGTACAGTTTCCAACTTACATCTTAGAATCTTGGTGAAGTCCAAGACTGTGAAGCAACATTTTTTTTTAAAAAGTGAAATCTAAGAATTTACATAGTAGTGATTAAAGCCATGTGCATATTGTCTGTCGTCACCTCCTTAGTAGAAAAAGCATGAGTTTGCAAAATCCAGTACCTGACACACAGACCCTCTGCAGAAGCCCTTCACCACTGTGCATCATCCATAACACTGTGAGAAAGCACAATTCTTTTCATACACTAACAGTCACTGTTGCTTGTCTTTCCTGACATAATACTGTCATTTTGCCTAGTCTCTAATTAAGATGTATTTCCAGATTATTTATGGACATAGCTGCTAGATTTTGAAATCTCCAAATAAAGAGTTTTAATTATACAACATTCAACACAATTCTTAGTACAAAAGACATAGTACCGACAACAGAGAAATTACTAGCTGTTGGCTTTACAAATTATATTTCAAAGGAAGTAACAAGACTATAATCAGGCCTTTGTTCTTTATCTGCTACTTAATCATTGAGATTGAATTAGAGCATAGCTAATTTGTGGCCATTATCTCTGCCAAGAAGAACCCACTTGTTTTATGATTAATAGTGAACGACCTGTTGTAGTCTCTTATTGTCACTACTAATAATTGAACAAAGATGGTATCCAAGCTTGGGTCTGCATGGACATTCTATATGATCCATGAACTAAAAATCATAGGGAAAGGTCATTAGCTATCTTTTATTTACAAGGTAATGCCTTTCATTCTTTGATAATGCATTACAGTGTTGTCATATTGCTTATACTTCCTTTGAAGTATCATAGTGACAGCAGGTAATGAGGTGGCCACTTTTCACTTGCTTCTAAAATGTCTTCATGTAGGAACATCAAAGGGTTGTCACTTGATTGCATTGTTATTGCTATTTTTCTACAGGTGTATGGATATCAAAGGTCTGTACTTCATTCCTTGGTTATTTGAAAACCTTTCAATATTGAAACAGGATACAGAAAAGATGCTCCAAATATGCTCAATGTTGACTAATTGGTTCCACTTATAAATTTACTAAACTCTTACCGTTAGTGAGGATTCAATATGCCTTTCAACCACAGCTAAATTGATCAAGAATTCAATTTGCATGGATACCTCCAAACTGGTGGGGGAATAAAGTGGGGCATACATATGGGCACAGAATTTAACATAAACGAATATAAAATCTTGCCTACTTGATACAACTAGAGAATACAGTGTAAAACAGATTTGTTTTTGTACCAGATATTGTCAAGAGAGATTTTCTGCAAGATACTGCAATGGGTACAAGTAACATTAATACAGATCTATACTAAGGAGAAATTTAGACAAGAGGCAGGAAAAAAGGATCACCAAAATGGAAAATATTATGTAGGCATAGAGAGGTAGGGAAGTTTGTAAAACTGACCTAAATGTACTTGCTAAAGATAGACCAAGGACCGTAACATGGGTGAAAGGGTGAGAAAGTTGGTCAGACAGCCAGTTTAATAGGCCTCTTGCTGAACTGTGGTAGGAAGGGTATTGTTAATTTCAGACTCAATAGACCAAGGGCCAGGCGTAGCTGCAAAGGGCACTCATAAAAGTCAGACTAAAAGCTTAATCAAAGACAGGAACCAAGCCTCAGTCAAGCGGTGACTCGGGAGATGAAAAACAAGAGACACTAGCATATCATGTGATTTGTAGTACAATTTAGTTTTTGAAAGATTGACCTAAATGCCTAACCTTCACATTGCAGGTAAATCTCTTCGGATGAGGATAAAATAAGAACGTTCAGTAGAGCAACCTTTCATTTCGAGCTGTGCAAGCAACATATTTTAAGTTCTAAATTCTCAATGGTAGCACTTTCTTAAATTGATAATAATGAGTGTATTTCAATTGCTCACTCACGATCTCTCCAGATGGATCCGAGTCTTTTCTTCTAGGGTTGAGGTGCAACGATTTAGTAGAGAGCTCAGGAGAACACATTCTTGACAAGGGCTGACACAACCAGACAGCAAATGATAATCACTACATTTTACCAAAAGCACCCTTTAAGTGGAGAGAAATCAAGACCAAATCTTATTTTTTGCAATCTACTAAAAGTATTTGGCGTTGCTCTGTGTTTAGCAACAATAACAGCAGGGATTTTTTTCATTAGAACTATCCTGGGAAATACTTTAAATTATCTTCTCAGATAGGCTTATCCTACCATCTGTCACTGCTGCCGAAAATTAAACAATGAATGCAAACACATGTTTGTGTCTAATCTTTTGAGGTTAACTGATTTCCCAGAAAGATGGGAACAAATAAACTCAGCAATTGCTTGCTGCCTAGCATTGTCCTGGGTCCTCCGTGGTTGCTACCCTTTTAAAATCCACATCCTAAAGGGGGAGAGAGAAATACTATACCCAGATTTGCCTTCTTGACAAGTGCTTTAAGCAGATGTGGCTCAAGATGCTCCTGGGACAAAGAGGAGAGTGAGTATCTCACTTCATAGACTGAGGCGGGAATAGTAAGGGGTGTGAATGTGTTTGTGTGCTTATGGGGATTTGGAAGGATATTAAAGGAGAATTGTGCTCTCCATGGTTTGGGGAAGGTGGAGGCATCTGAAGCAATTTATCACTGAGACACAATTGATAGAGGAGTGGTTACTAATAAAAGAGGAGAAACATTAGAAAGAATGTTCCAGGATGAAAAACATTCAGAATGAAAAAGAACCGTCGCAAATTAGAATGCACATCACTTAACACGACAGAGAAATGATTTTCAGATATTTGTGGACATGCAAGTCACTTGACTTTGACAACTATTTTTTTTTTATTCTGATTCAGTAGTTACAAGGAAGAACCCAAATTCTCAGACTTCTAACAACCCTGATCCATACAACTGGAGCTGGTTCCTGGACCAAATTTGAAGTAGGAATACATAGAAAACTCGTCTCTGGGGAAATCAAGTGATGTTGGTGTACTCCCTGATTGTACATGAGTCAGTGACACAGGCAGGGTTGTGGCCCCGGAACATCTTGTTTGTTCACAAATGACTTGGTTTTCTGTAAAGAAGACTTCTTGATGGAGGATCAGCTTACAATGTCTCTCCATCATACCTTGCTTTTATATCTTCTTTTGCACCTCATCTTCCTTCTCATTTGAAACAGATTTTATAAGCTTCCATATAAAAACCAGCCCGGAAAGCTGGCCTTAATAAATATTATCAACACTTGTCAAATCAAAGGAAAATGCCCCAGGGAAGAATTTTCAGGCTTGCCCCTTAAATCAAGTTACAGAACTGTAACGTGTCTTGACAGAGATTCTTTTCATATCAACTTGAGCTCATATTAATAAACGCATGAGTTTCATGGCCCCACCATCTTGCCTCCTCCTCAAACAGCCAAGGTTTTATCTCCCTGGAGACTAAGGACAAAATCTTTGCAAAAACTCAAACTTTGCATCTCTATCCCAAAAGCCATGGGGCAGATGGAGGCAACTGGGGAGTCGCAAGCTGGAAACCCACACCATTAACGTGGTTTCAGAAGGCATATCTTCCTACATTTTTGTTACGGTTATTAGATATCTTCGGAACCCTATCTTTGGTGACTTGGGAGATGAGGAGGCATATCTGCTTCCGATGTTGGTGTGGTAAAGTTGCATGATGCTTTCCATTAAGTAACATACTGCACTGACTTCATACCTATGATGTCACTCGATTCCCTCATTTAATTCTCACAGTAATTAAATGTGTATTTATATATGTACGTAGTTAACTTATTTATTATGTCTATAGTCTTGCTTGAGCCAATGGAATGAGCCTCGCAGAAAAGTAACAAAGCTTAAATGCCTGTATGCATCTTTACATCAGAGTTCCCATTTCTTCTTTTTCATGGATGAGCGAACAGTTCTCAAGTTTTCGAGCACTATGCCAGGCTTTCTAAAACTCGGTAATAGATGCTTGGTGGATGGCTATGCAAGTTCCACTCATCTTCATCTCCCCATCGCCCTCTTGCTGCCTTGGGGTCTATTCAGCTCTTTAGAGCAGATGAAGCTCCTTCTAGAGCAGGTGGAGCTTGTTGACTTGCTAGTTTCACTGTTTCTCATCAGCGGCTATTAGCCTGGACCTTTCTCAGCTTTACTCATTACCCGTCTACTTCCAATTCCTAAGTTCCCTAACCCTAAGATGTGAAATATGCCCTAACTCTGGACCTAAGTCCTAGACTGATTGTTAAAAGAGATCCACTAGTTTACCAAAGCTACCTGGGGGAAAATAACAACAGGACACAAAAGCATCTTCCTGAATCCCCGCCCATAGAGCTTGAGTGAGTCTGAAAAGGAATTAGGTGTCATTTTCTGTATTCACAGACCAGGTACCAGGGGCTAAGATGAACTTGGCTGTGATCTTGTCTATCACTTACTAATAATTCATAACCGATATTAACCTATTCTTCCTTCTTTGCATCCTTCCCTTTTTTTTTTACTCTCCTCCTTCATATCTCCTTTGCATCTTCCATGACTATTTCCTTTTGTTTACTTTTTCTTACTTTTCCTTTCTTAAGCGAGGAAAATGTGAGTGTTGCCCTTTCCTTTATATTGAATTCACTGCAGTCCTCAGGGCATCAATTGCTCATAATGTAACATATAAGAAGCTTGAACTCTGTGGAAACTTTACTGGGCCCTGAGATTTGTCACAAAAACACCATCATTCATTGTAATTAATGGAAACGCCAACAGACCACACGCATATCCTGACCTCATAGAACTAAGTTATAACCTGAAACAAGAGTAGGGTGCTGTTAGGAACGTGTTGTTTATTTGAATGGATTTATTTTAGTTAACTTTATTTTAGAAAAGCTACCCGTGTCTAAAAAAGTTTCATATGAAACCATTAGATAATATTTCAAAAGGTACGCTTTAGTGAATTACGCATATCTATGTGACGTTCAACAATCACGGCAAAGTATGTGCCATAATATGAGGATGCCTTTGGATTCCAAATTGTCATACGTTCAGAAGGAAAGCAATACTTAGAAATGCTCTAAAAATTCACTGGACTTTTTTTTAATATTTATTTATTTATTATGTATACAATATTATGTCTGTGTGTATGTCTGCAGGCCAGAAGAGGGCACCAGACCTCATTACAAATGGTTGTGAGCCACCATGTGGTTGCTGGGGACTTTTTAGCATTAAAGGGGGCTTAATTTTTAACTGTCAGTTGTGTAGTGAAAAGCAGATTTTGAAAATAAAAACTTCATTTTTTATCACCTCTTAAAAGGTCACAGTACACGAGGCCAACCTGGTCTGCAAGAGCTAGTTTCAGGACAGCCGGGCTGTTAGCACAGAGAAACCCTGCATCAAAAAAAAAAAGTAACAATAATTCCAAATCTTTAATAATATTGATGCAGTTCTGGACATAAACAAACCCAGCAGAGTTTGGTGCAGATACAGGGAAGCATTTCAAGTTTTGGGAACAGACAAGGTGGAAGACACTTTGCCACCTTAAAGATGGTAAGGGGGTGCCTGGCCCCTGCTGAGCTCGCGTTCTTTCTGGAGTCATGTCGTGCTATGTTCTTAGGTAAAATCATTTTCTACCTTCATTTTGAAAAAATGAGATGAGTATTTTATGTTGTGTTGGTTTGGCAGAGCTGAATTAGTGGGACAAGCGAGAAGGCTGCATTTGGTTTTAAAATCTGACTTCTAGCACCGTTTGAAGTCAGACAGATGGGTCTGTGTCCATTTCGGCACTGTGGGAAGCAATGGCTTGCAGCTTTCTGCTCACAATATGATTGTCCATCCATCCTAGTTCCAATTCCCAACGTAACCCAACAAGGAAGGGCCAGTTTGAGCAGGGAGGCTGGTGGTGTTGAGCACAGTCAGAAAAGATGGGTTTGACATCAGACGATGCTTGATTTGCTCTGCATTTCTAAGTAGACAGATGACTCACTGGACTGTGCTCTCTTTCTTTGGCATGCGGGACACACAGCAACGTGGAGTTATCGCTGATGCATGAAGCTTTGGAACTGCAGCAGAACAGCAGCAGTGCAGCGGGCAGCCTGGCCGGCTCCATCACGGCCTGTAAGAAGGTAACGTCTCCTCACGGCACCTTCTTCCCACCAGTGGAACAGCAGCTAGGCTTGGTCTTTCAGTCATGTGTCCTTATGTAGAGAAAGCAGAGAAACAACCAACTTTACTCACATATTTTTCTTACATATGTCTCGACGACACTTTTTAAAAATGCAATTCACAGAAATGATTAAATAACTGAACAACTCCCAGAGTCCTAACTTGAAGGTAAGCCTAAGTGACCCCATCTCACCTGTTCTAGGACCTAGGCACGAAGACAGCCCCAGAAGAGAGCCACTGGAACGTGGATAATTTTCCCACCGTTTCACTGGCTTGACCCATTGTTTTGAGGTGTGTCATATTGAAGCACAATTTATGATTGCCAAAAGGTAGGGTATGGCTTCCCAGTGAGTGGGGTATTCTTGGCTTACCTTCGAAGTAGAATTGCATTTCCTAAAATCTTGGACGGACAGCTGTCTCGCTTTGCAATGCTTGCAGAAGATGTTTGCTTGTGCAACATAAAATAATCCAATTTAACCACCCTCTTTTTCTGTCAGCCTAAGTAAGGCCCAAATCTTAAAGCAAAATGTCTATGATTCTGATAACCCCAATTAACATTTTGTCATTATTTAATGCTGATATTAATTAATTAATGGAGGACAGCGCAGTGCTTCTCATTCAAGCTTAGAGAATACCACACTGTATAACTGTGTAACTATAAGCTATTTCACATATCACAATATATACTTTTTAATTATACAAACACATCCATGTGTAAATTGAGACAAATTATTTTACTATATATACATGCATACTACATATACGTAATAAACATTACATATAGTCATGTGTGTATATATACACATCAAGTTGTTGAGTACTATGCCCACTGAATCAGCTTATTTATTCTGTTACCTATGCAACTTTTTATAAATTGATAACTCTAAAGTACAAAAAAATTAGCAAACATATACACTAGAAAACAGAACATTATAGAAAAGAAACAGCAAACACAATTTTGCCAATGTCTTTTCATACTATGTACACGAGCTTTCCTTAGCTGACACAAAAGAACCAAGATAAGTAAATTTAAAAGGATTTTTTACTTCAGTTCATAGCTTCAAAGGTTCAGGTCTTTGATATCTTGACCTTGTTGCTTTTGTGTTCGTAATGAGTTAAAACAATGGCTTTGGAATGCATCAGTGAAAGCCAAGATTCCTCTATCTCCATCATGGGCATGCCTCTAAGGTTCAAACTTCCTTCCATACTCCAGCTAAATGTTCTGTCTCTTTTCACTGGCACCACAGGCTTGGGACCAAGTGTCTAACCACAGCTTTTGTGAGCCATTTACAATGAAATCTAAAACACATATTCACTCAAAATCAAATGTAGAATAGACTTATCTAATTAAGGCCTCTTAGTAGGATGTATTGTGATGTTTCCTGCTATAAATTATCTATAGGGAAATTGGTACTTTAAGTGCCAATTAGTGTAGGATCCTAAGGTGAGGTCATACAACTCTAAATTATTTTGAACTTTATATAAGAGGGGTAAGCTGCAAACCTCCAAACCTTAAGTACATTCCCAAGGCTGTGACTCAAATCATGCAGTACCAGATGCTACGTGTTTCACAAAACCAGTGGATTTTCTGTCCTTTCTAATGTCTAAGGCACATACATTCCTGTTGGTGAAGAGTCCGTGTGGCATCTGAAAGGATTGAAGCCACAATACCTGGATCTGACAGCCAACTCCCCATTCATTGTGAGTTGTGTGATTTGCTGTAAATGGCTAGCTCTGGATGACTTAATCTCCTTATCTGAAAACATGAAGATAATATTATTACCTACCTCAACGGAGTGAGACAAAACCAGAATGAGGCAACAGACATGAAGTGCTGAGAACTGTCTGGCATATCATAACACCCCCAAAGAAAGATTACCTACTGCTAATGTTATTAGACAGGATAATTTTATCAAAGAGTTACAATACCAGAAAAATAACTTAATAATGAGAGGGTAATTCATGATGTTATCTCAGTTACAGCCATTTCTATGGGGTGGGGAAGGTGGCCATGCTCTTTTATGTTTTAAAAATTCATGTCTGGAAGCTATTGTGCTGACAACTGGTAGAAGCCGGTGTTTATTTAAAAAATTAAAAGCTGTCAAGAGTGATGAGGAAAGTCTGACTAATATAGCAATTTTAGGTCAAATTAGCTATGTAGCAAAATAATATCTCGATTAAAACAAATTAAACCCAAAACTCAATTCTAAGATTTTATCATCATATACATGTAATATTTCTGTTATATACATATGAATAGATATGTATATATACAAGTAAGATTTAAAAGTTTTAAATATAGTTTCATTCATTCAACAATTATCTATGAACAATTTCTAATAAGCTTTATCATATAAAACTATCTTTTGTTGCAGACCTAAACTTAGGCAATTTCATGTGGTTTAACCTAAACATATTCAAAAGACTCTTAAATCTTGAAGGTAGATACAAAGATGGGTATAACAAACTGCCCCTTAACATAAAAATTTGTGATCTAGTTTAATAGGTAATTCTGTTTTCTCATGTGGAAAGTATAGCAAGAATTCACAAGTTAATTATAGTCATATCTCGAGACAGTCGAAAGGAGGTGAGAAGCGAATCCTCCCAACAAGCCTGTTAGTTTTATAATGAGAGACAGGAAGGGGGTGGTTGCAGATAGGAGGGGAGGTTGGGAGGAACTGTGAGGAGTGGAGGGAAGGGAAACCATAATCACGGTATAATATGTGAGAGAAAAATCTATTTCAATAAAAGGAAAAGAGGTAAGAGAGAACCCAGGAGGCAGTGGTTGTGGCAGGGAAAGTGCATCTGATTTAGGCCTCTTGCATGGCAAGCATCTGAATGGGTGAGGAGAATATCTGATGGTCTGCTGCTCATTAGCCAAGAGCTTGGTGTAGTTCTAAGTTTAAAGGTCTTCGTAGTATATATTTCAAGTATTTTCCATATTTACATTTAAATGATCGTTTAATAGTAATTGCACAGTCACATACCATTTGGGGTGGGATTGTTTGTGTTGTCCAAAAACGAAATACCTCAGAGAGAGGCTGGGGAGATGCATCACTAGGTAGAGAACTTGCTGTGAGTGTGTGAGGACCCGAGTTTGGATCCCCGGAACCCATGTAAAACAGTGACATAAACCCTTGTGATGTCAGGTGCCCCTTCCAGATTGGAAGCTGAAACAGGAGAAACACTGGAAACTCCAGATGCCGGAAAATGTCATGCAGCATCCCTCAGCAATGAATGACCAGAGGGCACATGGTGGAAGGCGAGGACTCACACCCAGGCTTGTCCTCTGACCTCCACACTCATGTCATGCTCTGGCACACCTGTACTCACACCTATGGACACACATACCAAACTAACTCACAGTGTTTAACCCTTCTTAGTACCCAGAACATTGATTATTAGTTTGAAGGCATTGAATGATTCGCAATCTTTATTATTACCAAGTCATCTCAGTGATCATTGCTCATTTTTTTCAAATCTTGTTAATCACAAATAAAGGAACTAGGGAAATGAGCATCTCTGTTCGTAAGTGCACATATACACACAAATGGGGCCCAGGCTTAAATCCCTGACACTTGGGAAATCGAGGTAAGTATTCAAGGCCAACCTTGATCACATACCTGATCATCCTGGGCTATGTAACGAGATATTGTCTCAAAGGTAGACACAGGCTCATGCATGAGCACACATGCATGTGTACACACACACACACACACACACACACACACACACACACACGAAGTTCATCCCAAAGCAGGTCAAAAGGATAGATTAATTATATCTTGGAAAGAGAAAGGCCTATCACCCAGCTAAATCACACATCACACTCATAGTTAGTAAAAGAAATATGGGCAGTTGGCATCTACTGGCAGTTCTAAACTCATCCAATGGAATAGCCTCCATTTCTTTCTCACCAAGCCGGTTCATCAGAACTGACATATTGTTAAGGTAGCTGATGGAAGAAGTAAGGTAAGGACCAGAGAGATTAACAATAACCATCCACTGAAAAGCACCAAAGTGATGATTTCTTTCATGTGTAACACAAGGAATCCCTCAGGGCTTTGGAGTCTGACCCAGCTCTTCTGGTCCCTGGAAGCCATGGCTGGGGAGAAGCCACTGCATCAAAAAATACATTCTGGTGGACGTATCCCACTGATGAATTCTTCCATTTGTATTTTCCCCATTGAGAGGCTACCTTTCCAAAGATTTCGGATGCCCACTTAATCATGGTTTCAGACACTGGAGCTTGCATGATAGAACTTTCCAGTTCTCAGAAGCACTCTGATGTACAAAATAAGGTACATGATCATGCTAACTGTAGATGCAGGAATATCCCTTCTCTTGTTTACTTGTCTCTCTGTGTGTTCATGAGTGTGTGGATGCATTTTTATGGGCAGGCACATTTACGTGTGCACAGGTGTGTCTGATGTGTGGGTGGATAGTTTCAGTTGTCATCACTTAGACTTCACTCGACTTCCTTTTGAGACAGGGTGTCTCACTGGCCTGGAAATAATCAAGGAAGGTAGCATAGTCTGGCTTGACAATGAGCTTCAAATATTAGCTCAGCCCACCCCCTCCCAAGCCCCAGCCCTGGGATTACAAGAAAATACTGGATTTGTCTTGGTTTTTAATGTTTCAAACATTCATACAATATATTTTGATCATAATCTTCCATCTCCCCCAACTCCATCCAGATTTTGTTTTCAACTATAGGCTCCGGGCAATGAACTCATAACTCCATGCTTACAAAGAAGGCATTTTAATGAGTAAGCTATCACCCAGCCTTTTGCCTCTGCTTCTAAGAGCTAGGGAGATTATGAGATAAAAATCATATGAGATGCTAGCTACTGCATGGCCTAATATAGTATTGACAAAATCCCAGTGCTGCTGCTGCTGCTGCTGCTGCTACAATCTCTCATTCTCTTCCCTTACACTCATAATAAAGCCTCTTGTACCTGAACATGGCCTTAGAAACTTACCCAGCACAGACCATTAAGCAGATCTATCGGTCCATTCAAGTTGGAGTTCGTGCTAAATAACCTGCCGGCCACTCTAATGTAGTAACTGAAGATCTAGGAAAAGTTTAAATGTCAAGAATGTGATTCTCAAAACTGTGCACATTAAATGTCGGAATCACACAATGATGCGGAAACCTGCAAAGGGTTTGGAGTGGGAGAAGGCCCTCTCATTCCCTCCCAGTGACCCTGGGACAGCTTCACTGTTAGGCGTGGTCTAATGGTTCCCTTACTGTAACTCCTAATAGGAGAAATAGTGTCAGCTTCTCCAAACTGATTTGTAATGATTTTCTACTACATAAGATAAATTAGTATAAATTATAATCTTATATTCATTGAACGTTAAGTGAAAAGTCTCTACTACACCCTTATAAGATCAAAATCTTAATAGATTTTGATTATCTCGGTCTCAAAGCAGTGGAATGGGGCAACTTTCTGAATGTGGACTCTCCTCAAATGCCTGAGCTCCATCCCCCAAGCACTGGAACTGCATGCCAGGTTTTTCTGCTCAGTATGTGATGTCAGGTTGATGGGCACATCTCCATGTTGAATACTCTTACAGTTTCTTATCCCTTGAAAGCACTGTGTTCCACCTCCTACTTCCACAGCAGTGGAGCATTCCCGACCTTTGCTCCCGACCAAAACTGACTATTTCAGATAGAGGGGAATAAAGTTCCTAAATAATATTGACACAAAGAATAAATTTTTAAAGAAAATTGACACCCCAAATGTCTTTCTCTTTTCATATCATGTTAATCTTCCATAGACTTTGACTTATCAAAGGGCACAGATGGAGAACTCTTCTGGTGCTGAGAGAGAGTTTGATTTTCCTATGACATCTAATCGTACTCTTTGAAGTTTCAAGCCTTCTTTCCTATGTCTGACCCTTGTAGTGGCTTCAGTGTGCTTCAGATGTATTTGAGAAGTGACAGGTCAGATGTCTCGATATTATATTTCATTCTGTAAAATGCCTTTTCACTGATACTCAGATCTTTTTGAGGACACGCAATTACAACAAAACTCAACTAATATGTGGAGGCATAAGCATTCAAATATTCTAACCCACATCTCTAGAGACAGAAATGTTTGGAACAAAAACCCCATCGTTGCTTCCCCAAGAAGCTAAGTGGTTTTACGAAGCTGAACAGCTATATAGAGACATTATGAAGCATGTTTATGGTGCTATGCACTAGCAATGACTTTCCATTTAGAAAGGAAAGACCTAGAGAATGTGAGGAAAAAAAGCAATTGGCTGCAGTCTAAAGAAGGAAGTGTGTCCCCCCTCCCTCTGCTCTGTAAAACACATGAAGGTCTCTGTGTGGTCTCTCTGATCCTGCAGCATACAGTAGCAGTCTTCAGAACCAGCATCAAATACAAAAGAGTGGCCTCATCACTTCTGTCAAAAGGCTAGATGCTCTCTTTTATATCCATTCTACAGCAATAAAGAAATGGAAAATTGGGGGGAGAGCAGGGTGATAGAAATATGACTAGGACTGCTGGCGGCTTTTCCAAAAGCTCTAAGTTCAACTCCCAGCACCTCCATTGTGGCTCAAAACCATCTGATGCCCTCTTTTGGTCTCTTCCAGCATTGCAAGCACATGGTACCCAGACATGCACGGGCAAAACACCTATACATATAAATACAATACAGTAAAAAAAAATGGAAACATTTTTAAAAGAAAGGAAATATAAAATTATTGTGTTAAAATGATGTTTAAATAGGGCTAAGCTAGAAAGTCTAAAGGCAAGTTTTTGAATCCAAACATGACTAGACTCTGGGAAGCTAGAAAGAGACACTTCATCGGCTAAAATAAGTGGGATGAGGAGAAGTGCCTCTGTGGGAGCAGTGGAAAGGGAAAATGAGGACCATGATGGATATATATGAAAGTCAAGGTCACCAAAATTGCATGATAGTGAAGGTTACACAGAAGATGACCTCTGAGCATGTAGGCCAAAACATCTGGAGTGGTGGTCCAGTTGAGACCCTCCAGAGGAAAAGGTAACTGTGAGTCCAGCATCTACCCAGTTGTATGAGCACACACCAAGATTGCCTCTGAGAACAATGTCACCAACCACCCAAGGAGACGTCTATACATCCTCAGTCACTTCACTTGGAGGAGGCTTCAGGGTTGTACCAAGGACAAAATGCAAATAGTGAAGGCTTCCAGCAGGGACTCATTTCCTCTGCTGTCAGGAAAAGCAGGTCACAATGCTGAATGTCTTCTCTTGTCATTGTGGCAGTAGAGTTCACCCTGAACCAGAGAGGCTGCCTGCACCCCACCACCAGTTTAGGCTTTGAAAAATGTTGACATTGTGACCTGTTGTGGGACAGTTTATCAATTGCAGCTTAATTTTAAAGATGAATATGACTTCTCTCTGTATTCTGAAAGTTGATAAAATGGAGGCCTTTCTATAAACTCCCTTTCCTCCAATAATTTTGTTAGCCAATGATTGAGGTTGTACCAGTTTTACTCTCGAATCTTCTCTGCTTTGTTTGAACAGGCCCGGAAGGATCTTGCAGAACTTTGTCTTTCTTTTAAACCAAAAAAGTAGGACTCTGAAAACCCAAAATAGCTGAGAATATTTTGTGAAAATTGAGCAATACTATGCTTTTGGAATTAAATCCTTCCTTCTGAGCACTTGCAATTACCATAAACTTTCTTGAAACTGTAAACTAAATATAGCTATCCAGGAACGGAAGGGCTTTTGAGTTTTGAAAACACAATCTGGCATTTGAAGTTCTCTTTCTCTCCTGGGGTACTTAGAGAAAGACTTCCCACCCTGCTCATAGTCAGCAGCCACTGAGGTTGTTCTCCATTCTCAGTCCTGGATCTAAAACCTCCTTTATTTCAGAAGTCTACAGCGGGCTCTCCTCTCTGCCCGTACATCTTTTCTCGTTTCCTCCGAGGCTTATCCTCTTCCACACACTGTTTGGTTTTGCATTCTGCCCATTTCAAAGAAGAAAAGAAGATATAGTCAATGTACTAAGTACACCTCTGGCTCGGACATCTCTCTGAGAGAGCCTATTCATTAGTGTGTCCATATGGACTAGTCTCATTTCTGCCTTCTGTGAAAGTGACCCACCTTAGAAGACTTACCGCAGGACTCATGCACCCCTAGAAGAAGAACTTACAAGAGCAAATGTGTTTCTAGATTTCATGTCTACTTCAGTGTCTCCAACTAGCTTTTTTTGTTTTCAATGGCTTATTCTGGAGGAGAAATGAATTTGAGGAAAGAGAATTATCACTCTCTTATAGGTTTCAGGGACCAAAAATTCTTCATTATTTAATAATGAAGAGACACATCACTATTAAAGTCTTGTTCTGGGGTACAGGATTTTTTCCCAGCCCAGCCAAGCTCCCACTTCCAGCTGTGGGGTCCTAGGACCTCACAAAGCAGCAGGCTCTAGGGCTAAGACTCTGGGGATCTGGGAGTGAGTTCAGGGAAGCAGGGGTTATTTGTGCCACGGTGCTACCTCCACCAAGCCTGCGCTTTTGCCTCTGTGATCCTGGAGCATCAGGGGGCCCTGATAGAGTCCCAGCAGAAACATCTGGAGGGTACCAGCAGAAACATCTGGAGGTCCCAACAGAAACATCT
>JAQHUG010000161.1:4339674-4421912 GCA_028555095.1 Dicrostonyx torquatus
TTTTAACAATAAAAAAAAGAATGAAAAATAAATAAAGTCTTGTCCTTTTGTCAGTGGTAAATACTGTACTGCATAGCTTATACAGAATAATCTAAAATCAACAATAGTCTTTGATGCATTTCATAAATATAGATATGTATCCTTCGTAAGTGATTTTCATATATTTTACCTAACTTAATAGTAAAATAATAATTCCTTTCACTGATCTTACAAATGTACAGTGATACACTTGTTCCACACAGCAATTATCTAACAATCAATGAACTTTCTTCTACCTATAAATCAAACGTGATTGTGTCCAAGCCATTGCTGACCATCCATAAATTAGGCTCTATTTTCATTTCCTGAGTATGTCTGCTTCTGTTGTACCCTTATGTCATACTCTAGACTCAAACCTGGCTGCACTCCTTTGAGAAAAGCTCTGATGAACTTTGAAAGGATTTTTTTTTTCCTGGGCAGCTGACATCTGTGGGATGTGACAGAAGTAGACAAAAGCAGCCTGAAGCTTCTTCACTAGTCCCAAGCATTTTTCAAGCTCCAAATTGTCTTTGTCCTCCTCTGCAGTCCTCCGAGCTACAGTGAGATGCAGTGTAGCTTCTAGGATGTGTTTAACTGAGGATTACAAGTAAAGCAGCAAGATACCTGGGATTTGTTGAAACTGTGTTGCTTATGCCTTGCCGCATGAGGGTACATGTTGGCCCAGGTTAGCTAACAATGTACCTAAGCGATGCACACAGAGACCTAATTTTACCCCCTTTCCCCATGATGCATTTTTATTTTACACTCAGATACATTTTAGAATCCAATATTATTACTTATTTACTAGCAACAAGATTAATTAGATCAAGTACTGGTGCTAATGCATTTTATAAATAAGTACTCTCCTGTTATAAAAAATAATTTAACTGAGGCCAGACTATTAACCATATTGCATGATTATCTGAAGTTACTGAAGCCCTTCCCACCCCCTCCCCTTTACAGCAAGGGGCAGAAAGCATTGCAATCCCACACTCAACCTTTTCCTCCTCAGGCACCTTCAACTTGGTGTTTGCTGGGCTGTGATTCCTCCTTGAAGATGAGAAATTGCTTTATTCTAAACGCTAAAAGAATCCCTTTTATGCTGATTAATTAGAACATACTTGAGTCTCAGCAGGTGTCAATAGCATACATAATTCAAGAATCTTTTATATCTTACCAAGAAGAATTACGGGGAATATCCCATGACTAATCATTACTCATACACTAGAATCCAGGTCTCTCTTGTAAAAGAAGGCAGTTATCCAGGAAAATTATTGTTGAAAGGAAAACTCTACGTTGACATTTGGATAAACCCAGCGTGAAAGGTTTTTCAATGCCACCTTTCCTTCCACACAGTGCTTTTTCTCGTGCTATTGTTTCTGCTCAGTAGTTTGGTATGCTTTAAATATACTTTGTGCAATTTCCCTTTGAAATAACGGAAGGGTATTTTATCCAAGAGTGGAATACAGAAGACTCCAAAAGAAAAGTCAGCAAAGACATAGATTAAATCAAAAGAAGCTTAAATGTATGAAATTGGACAAAACCCTCTGATTTCTAGACATGTGTGTGTGCATATGTGCTAGACTTTTAAGCTATTATAAACTTGCTCAATAAACAGTTAATCTATTGACTAAACGTTCTAAAATTATAATTAAAGAATGTCAAAAAAGAAGTCTTAGCATGCTCGGAGACATTGAAACTTCACAGTCCCAACTTAGCCACAGATGTCTTCTTATCAAAAAGTAAAGGATTCTTTTCCTACTTCTGGAAAATTGTCTCCCCATCAGCGCTCTCCCCTGTCCATCACAGGCTCTTTTTTTTGTCCTTCAAATGTGTGTTCCTGCTTTGAGCCTCCATTTGTGCTCTTGACCTCTCCCTGGGCACTGCTCTTTCCTTGGTTGGGAGTGCGACTGACACATTGATTCATTCAGATCTCTGTTCCATGTTATCTTTAGAGCCTTCAAAACTCTTTTAGCATAGTGTTAGAGAAACCTGCCAAGATATGCTTCCCAAAATAGCATCTTCCTTCTTTAAGCCTTCATCTTATATATGTTTCCTGTTCACTGACATAGATGTTTATTCCTTTGATTGTGGTGGTCCTGCCACAATCAAATAGAACAAGACTCTATGTGTATTTCTATTCTTGCTTTGTCCACTGATTCCCCAGTTAAATAAACAATGTCTAGTGGGAATACAGCAAGAGTATAGCAAGTATCTGTGTAGGTGAAAGTAAGTGAAAACCCAGCATAGATGGCAGATCCTTCTCTTAAAATGGCATTGAAGTATTCATATGTATATTCTGATTACTCTAGCACTCTTTCTCAACCATCTTCCAGATCTATTAACTACCCCTCTCACTAAAAGTCCTTTCCTCAAATTCATGTCCTCATGTTTTGTGCCTTACTTGATCAGAACCATCTGTGAATCCAAAGGTTTAGGGCCCTATTGAAGCCTGGTGATTTCACCAGTGGCTAGGCAAGCGAAGGCAATAATTTCCACTCTCCCTTTATCAGTAGCCAACACCTCAGGGGTGAGGGGTAGGGTCACACTAGTCCCTCACACATCCATGCCTGACTGGTGACACACCCACTCTTGTGCACACCCAATATAGGCAGCAGCAGCCGCTGTGAATTCATGATTGCAATGGGTGTGCGTGTTCAGAAAATGGCATTCTGCAGCCTCTCTATCTCTGTCTGCTCTGGCTCTTAACATTCTTTCCATCACTTCTCCTTGATTGTTCCCTGGCCTTGAGGGTAAGTGATAAAACTGTCTTGCTTTGGAACACTTATTCTCAGCACTTTGAGGAGCCATGATCATCTGCACTCATCACCATTCAGTGGGAGAAGCTACTCTGATTGAGGATGGGAGTGGCATTTAGCTATGGGTATAAACATTAAGTTTGGGGCCAGTGAGAGGGCTCGGCAAGTCACTGAGAGGCACGATGACCTGAATTTCATCTCTGGAACCCTATTGAGAAATAAGAAAACTAATTTAATCAAATTGTTTTCCGGCCATAACAACCACCCCCACACATTAAATAAACATTAAAAATAATTGTTTAGAAGACAGTTTGACATTATTTCAAGAATATTTAGCTTCCTCATAGGTCTTATGACCTCCCACACAATAGGTCACTATACATGGTGTGGATAGTATCATAAGGTCTTGGGTTCACTCATAGAATAATTGCTTACTCCTATAATGGTTGTGCCACTATTGCACAAGTGTGCACATCTTACATGGCAGATTGGTATTGCGATTTGTAGGTTTCAGATGGAATAAGACTATCGATGCCCTTCTCTCCCTCAGACGCTTGCACAGCACCTCTCAGCACTGAGGAAGCTAGAGAGGAAGTTTCTAGTTTATGTCCATCTTAGCTTCTCTGTAACCTATGACTAGAGTATGGTTGGTGTCTTTGGCAATAAGATCTTACCACCCAGTTCTGATGGGCGTCCAAGAGGAATGGCAGAAGCCTGTATTATTTTGGAGGCCTCGAGAGCCTCTTCAGGGAACAGCTTATAAAGGAATGTGATATCCCACACCTGGGTGTTTAATTTGTTGGTTTTTTTGTTTTTGTTTTCATTCAAAAATTTACACTTTCTCCCCTTCTCCCAGTCCCCTCCCACTCCCCCACTACTCCTCCTCCCTCTCCCTGCTTCCTTAAAAGAGGGCAGGGTACCCTGCCCTGTGGAAAGTCCAAGCCCCCCCCCCCCACCCTGGCCCAAGAAGGTGTGCATCCAAATAGACTGGGTTCCCAAAAAGCCTATTCATGCAGAGGAGATAGGTCCCAGTGTCATTATCGATGGCTACTCAGTCTGCCCCCATTGGCAGACACATTCAGAGAGTCCAGTTTGGTCATATGCTCCTTCAGTCTCAGTCCAGCAGGATTTGGTGAACTCCCATTAGATCAGGCACACTGTCTCAGTGGGTGGATCAACCCCTCGTGGAAATGGAAGAATGGATCAAAAAGTGTGCAATATATACACATTAGAATACTACTCAGCAGTAAAAAAAACAATGACATCTTGAATTTTGCATGCGAATGAGTGGAAATAGAAAACACTATCTTTATGAGATAACCCAAACCCAAAAAGATGAGTATGGTATGTACTCACTCATTAGTGGACTCTAGCCATAAACAAAAGACATTAAACTTATACCTCACAAGCCTAGAGAAGCTAAAGAGCAAGGTGAACCCAAAGAAAAACATATGTAGATCCTCCTGGAAATTGGAAGCAAACAAGATTGACAGGCAAAAGTTGAAAGCACAGGGGTGGGGTTAGGGGAGAGGGTAGAGATGGGAGGGATAGGGAAAGGGGAGATGGGGAAAGAGATGGAAGAAGGGAAGGGCTGGGGAAAGCTGGGGGGAGAGGGAGGGTAGAGATGGAGGAAGAGTGGTTATTGGAGAAGGGAATAAGATATCTACCTTAAGGGAGTCATTTTAGGTTTGGTAAGATACTTGGCTCTAGAGGCTCCAGGGGTCCACAGTAATATCCCCAGCTAGGTATTTTGGCAGCAGAGGAGAGGGTGTCTGAACTAACCTTGTACCATAGTCATATTGATGAATATCTTGATCATCACCATAGAAATCTTGTCGGATGGATGGAGATAGAGACAGAGACCCGCATCCACATCAGAGCAATGGACTGAGCTTGCAAGGTGCAGTCAAAGAGCAGAAGGTGGGAGAAGATGAGCAAGGAAGTGTTTAATTTGTTTAATCACCCATCGCTTCTATGGAGCTCAAGTTCAAATTTTAGTTTCAAAAAATCTTTAAAAGAAACAAGTCACTTGAAACTAAGAGGAAAATAAATGCTGTAACACCACGATGCACCTGTTCCAATTGGTAAGTTTAAAAGCAAAGCCTGGGAATACCAAGTGCTAGCATAAACATGGAGCAACATGCATTTTACAGCTTTGCTAATGGAAACTGAATTTGTTAAGTTTACATTAAAGATCATTAGAGTCATATAAATTTGCCATGATACATAGTACTGCTCATTCCTGGTGTTTACCCAGAACCATCACCTCCAAAAACTTAAACCAAATAAAAACTTGTGCAAATATCAATAGGTTTATTTGTACCTATCCAAAAATATTTTTTTAAAAAAGATGTCATTCTAATTGCAAAAAATAAAAATTCTCTGTATATCCAGAAACAAATACCTTTGGGCAAAAAAAATCCACAAACCAAATGTATACACCAACACAATGAATTTTGAACTCATTGTGCCAGTGAAAAGACCTTGTCTCAGCACAGTCTCTATACCATGTGGTACACATGACATTCTGGAAAAGACCAGATCTTAGAGGCAGGAATAAGATGGCATCACAGGGGCAGAATCTGGGTACATATTTATGATTTCAGCATTTGGAGCACAGGTACACACATTGGGATTTGAAACTAGCTGTGCCTTCAAAGAATATTCGTTCATCTTTGTTTTAGAAAACCACATAAATCTGAGGTTAATGGGTAGAAGGATAAAAAGCAATTGCCACATGATTGGTTAGGATGCTGTGGGTTCCTGGTTTTCCGTGCCATGTAATATTCCTGTCTTAGAACATTCAGGTGTCACAGATGTGTTCATATACATTAGTAATGTTACTCATAGTCCAGGATGTTGGGAAGTTCATGGTGCAGTTGGCTTGGGGTCTTAGGAAGTGTATTTCTTATCAAGTACAAAGTGATCTGTACACCATGGAAAGTGAAAGGGATTATGAAGCCAACCCCTTTAGTGAAGGCACTGATCCTCTTGGTAAGGATGGAGCCAAGCCCCACCTTTTGATGATAACACTTTAGAGGTTGGATTCCAGTATGTGAATTGAGAATGGTTCTCAACCTGTGGGTCACAAACCACACAAGGGTCATATATAAGATATCCTGCATGTCTGATATGTATATTACTATTCAAAACATTATCCAAATTACAGTTATGAAGTAGCAATGAAATAATTTTATGGTTGGGACTGACCATAAATATGAAGATCAATTCCATAATATGTACAACATGTTAACCAGAGAGGAAACCATAGCATACACATTAAAAGCTTTGCTAATGTTTAATGTATAAAAGAAAAATAAATTGTAGTGTGAAGACTGTGGGACTGGAAATAGGCAAAGAGGTGTTTCAGCTGGCACAGAACTATCAAGCTAGCATAACTGGGAGAGCTACCATCACTTCCGGACTAGGGGTCAGATTTCCTTTAGAGTTTCAGTTGGGGAAGAAAGGAGTTTGTATTGGGACACAAAGAGTCCAAGATGACCACAGCAGATCCACGTATAACAACCACCCATTAGAAATGTAATGAGCAGGCTTCTGGGAAAGGAAAGCTGGAGCAAGAGATAGCTTGTCATCCTTCCAGGTGAAAGTTAAAGCCCAGTGAGAACCTGCGCTCTGCAAAGAGAATGATTGACGGGAGAGGAGAGAGCAGTACTCCTGAACAGAGGAGGGAAAGCCATTCCGAAGAGGCTGTCCTCCCCAGCTTTCCCAGTATCTCTAGACAACTCAAATCCGTCTTTCAACACGCTCTTCAAGAGCTAGGGGTTTTGTTGTTTCTTGACCCCAGGCAAAACTAGCCACTTGGTTCTTGGACAATTTGACTGGGATTGCCATGAGTCAAAGCACCCTTCCTTCTTCACATTCCTGGGAGTACTTTGCAAAGATGTAGCTGACTTCTTGTGCATATTATTTTATTTTGTTTTGCCACATGATCTCACCTTGACCAGGCTTGCCTTGCCCTTCTGATCATCCTGCCTTCCTCTCCCTAGTGCTTGACAGTGTATGACTGCATGTCAGGCTTCTTCATCATAATTTCCCCAAATGAACTCAATGAACATTTGCTAATTGACTGCCAGGTGGAGAGAGTTGAGAAAGAAGATTAAAAGAAGAGATCAAATCACAAATGAAGGAAGAGGGCTTGGCAGACACTGGATGTATAATGAAACTGCGAAGAAGGAACATATACCCTCTAACATCCACGGCCTTCTTTCCTCTACTAATAGAAAGCATGCATCAAACAACTGACTATTCTGTTAGGTGATCATGGTTTTATAAACACCTTTTTGGTCCCTGGAACAATTTTGTCAAGTGGTATTGCTATTATGGAGTGACGCAAGGACTGAGCCACAGAAGTCCAACAAGTCCTTTAAATGTATTCAGTGTGTGAGAGGAGGAGCAGCCTTCTGTCCTTCCTCCAGATCTTAGAGGCTCGAAGTGAGCAACTTCTCCCATCTAATTTACCAACCAAGAAGGCAGGCATTGTTCTGCAACAATAGGACTGAGTTTAATTTGTAAGAGCCAATTTTTTCCTCTCTGTCTTGTACCCAAACTAGAGTATCTTGAGGCTGTCTTTTGATAAGAAAGAGGCTACACCATGGAGCAGAAGGATCTGTCTTCCTTATTCAGGACACTCTTGAAATTTCCAGGCGAATTGCACCATTACTGCTTCAAACTTGGGAATGCACAGCACACAGCACGTTCATTATTAGCACTCCATCTGAAATAAGCAAGCTTGGAACTAAAAATAGCAGGTGGCTAAATGAGCCGTGGAGAACCTGGTGAGCGTCTCTCTTTTCCCACTCAAAAATGACTCCCCCAGCAGGAAGCTATATTCATAAGCTTCAAAAACATTAAATGCTCAAGCACATACGCCTTTTCCCCCCAAGCAGTCATTCTAGTCTTTTGTGCAAACCATCAGACAAGAGAGCAGGTTAAAATTTCTTAACACACTAGGCTAGGTAGCTCTAGCTTATTTTCCTTCCTTGTTCCCTTATCAGACTTTTTTTTTCTAAATTCAATATTGTGTGTATGTATGTGCATGACTCTGTGTGTATGTGCACCATGTATGGGTAGGTTCTGGTAGAAGAGGTTATTGGGTTTCCTAGAACTGTAGCTACAGACAGTGTGAGCCACTCAATGTGGGTGCTGAGGGATGAACCCAGGTCCTCTGAAAGAGCAGCAAGTGTTCTTTGCCTCAAAACACCTTCTCCAGCTCCCTCTTTTATGTTTTTTTTCTCTTTTTTTGGGACAGGATTTCTCTGTGTAGCCCTGGATGTCCTGGAACTCACTCTGTAAACCAGACTGGACTCAAACTCAAAGTTTTACCTGCCTCTGAATCTGCCTCTGCCTCTTCTGGAATTAAAGGTGTGTGTCACCACCATCTTGTTGGACTACTAAACTACATAGGAAAGAAATTAGGGGTGTGAAAGGGACGATTACGTGATGCTTTGTACAAGGGTGGGTGTTTGCTTCAGGTAGTCTGGTATAATGGTTTTACCCAGGGAAACTGGGGCCAGAAGCTAGGAGGGAACAGGAGTTAGCTGACAGAGAATCAGAACCGGAACATAATTTTCAAATCACCCAGACTAAAGTCCTTACATTGGGACAGATAACCCAAACATGAGATGCAGGAGATCACAAACATACAAAGATCACAGCTTGAGTCAAGGCCTTGCTATCTGAGGGACTGGCTGTAATGTTTCTTCTATGCTAAACAAATTACTGGCTCCTGTGATCAGGGACAAAGAAAACAATAACTCTTAAAGGCTGGCTGCTATTACGTGTGTACTTTACTATTCCAGAAACTGTTTCGTGCCTTGAACATACGTTAGCTTTCACATCGGACCCCACAAGTCTAGAGGTTTAATCTCACATATATTCAAATAATATGTGAGAAATTTTATCTCAGCGTTCCCAGTGTAGTATCATTTTGTTAATTAGTATTTTCAAGTAATTCTAATCAAGCTAGGCAAATGGCTCAGTGATTTAGAAAGCTTGACTCACAAGCATACAAACTCTAGTTCAGATTCGCAGCACCTGCATAAATGATAGGGGTGTGGGCATCTGTAATTTTAGCTTCAGGTGATAGAGGCAGAACATCCCCAGAAAAGCTGGCTGCTGAGGCTAGCCATATTGGTGATTTCTGCATTTGATTGAGAGACCCTACCTCAATGAAGAGTGGAAGGGCAATCAAGAATTATCCCTGACATCAATCTTGGGCCTCCATATTTATATGCACCCATGTGCACAGTTACATACACAGGCCTGCCAACACACATGTAAAAAATGTACGCATCTATAAACACACAACACACGGAGAAAAAAATAGGAAAAAGCAATTCCTAAGCTCAAGTAATAGGCTGGCTATCCTCACGTCAGATAGCCCCTTCCTCAGCTGTCGGAATTATAAGGTGGCAGGTGGTCAAGTGTCAAGCTGACTTTTGTCACTCGCCATCTACCATTTAGGAAGTGTGACAACTTTGCACACCCCATAAGGGCCAAGTGGACTGTAATTCAACTCCCCCTACTCCTCAGGCTGACCTATAGTTGGAAGATCAGTCAAATGCTGTTGTGACAATTGAAACATTTTGTTGGGACCACATTATTTGACTTTTGTGAGTTAGAACCTAGACAAGGTCCATAGCCTAACTTTTGAATAAGGAGCTCTGAAATGATGAAGGGCTGATTCTGCCTAGAATGTTTATTGAGCTGCACTGTAAAGTCGGATTAGCCAGCATATTCATCTGGCGCCTGTAGTTTAAGCTGTGATGTTCCTAGGATGCAGAATTAATGAGTTCTTTTGTTTCAGTGATGACCTTCCAAATCCTGAAGATCAAAGAAAGGCCAGGGACAAGCATGTGGCACCAGTTGCCTAATGATAACTCAAATAGGCTTCAAACAACGCCACCTATGAGAAATTACAGTATCATATTATCACTAAGTGGATTAATTCAGTTATATCATTTATACCACATAATTTTCTACTTCTTAAAGGAAAATGTTACCCAGGAATTTTAATGAGGAGAATTTGACCTTAAATGAAAGTACATACATAAAATAGACTTTTACTTAGAAATATTGGACAATAAGAAATGTTCCGGGACTCTAGATCAGACCATTTAGAAAGTGTGGAAGACAGCTATGTTCTAAGAATTGATGCCCTCAAAACTAAACCCAGGGTCAAGTCTGAACCATGAGGACCCAAAATCCCAAACCCCCAAACCATCTGAGCTTCAGGATCTTTATTATCAAAATCATAAATTCTCTGGAGACCTTTGTCTAGGAAATAGGAACACTGCAGCAATTATTGGGTGAATTTTAAAAAATCAATTCTGAGAATTTTCTAACCATACCTGTAATACTATCACGACTAATATTAATTATATGTAATTTATAATAAATTACATCTTAGTCCAGATACTTATGAAAGAAATTTTGACTTCAAATATCTGAAGTCATTTCAAAAATCTTCCAAATTTTTATCACTGTTTATAGCTCCATTAAAATCATAACTAAACCATATTCTTAGAGAAGAATCCACCTCTTGAAAGGCTTACATACAGCTCCTCAGTCTCCACCTCTGACCCACTAAATACATATGTGGTCACACCACAGCTCCACAATGGACCCTCCCTGTTCCCACCACAGCTCCTCAGTGCCCCCTCCCTGTTCCCACCACAGCTCCTCAGTGCCCCCTCCCTGTTCTCACCACAGCTCCTCAGTGCCCCCTCCCTGTTCCCACCACAGCTCCTCAGTGGCCCCTCCCTGTTCCCACCACAGCTCCTCAGTGACCCATCCCTGTTCTCACCACAGCAGCTCCTCAGTGGCCCCTCCCTGTTCCCTCCATAGCTCCTCAGTCTCCACCTCTGACCCACTAAATACATATGTGGTCACACCACAGCTCCACAATGGACCCTCCCTGTTCCCACCACAGCTCCCCAGTGGTCCCCTCCCTGTTCCCACCACAGCTCCTCAGTGCCCCCTCCATGTTCCCACCACAGCTCCTCAATGGCCCCCTCCATGTTCTCACCACAGCTCCTCAGTGCCCCCTCCCTGTTCCCACCACAGCTCTTCAATGACCCCCTCCATGTTCTCACCACAGCTCCTCAATGAACTTTCCCTATTCTCACCACAGCTCCTCAGTGACCCATCCCTGTTCTCACCACCACAGCTCCTCAGTGGCCCCTCCCTGTTCCCTCCATAGCTCCTCAGTGACCCATCCCTGTTCTCACCACCACAGCTCCTCAGTGACCCCTCCCTGTTCCCACCACAGCTCCTCAGTCTCCACCTCCGATCCACTAAATACATATGGGCTCACACCACAGGTCCTCAGTGCTCCCCTCCCTGTTGCCACCACAGCTTCTCAGTGACCCCTCCCTGTTCCCACCTCATACTTTTTGGATCTATTCTCATAGGCTCAAAACCTGAAATCCTAGCTGAAATTTCGTGGCCCACCTGTCGTGCTATTAGTGACTAAACTCACATCCAAACAAGGTTTCCAAATGCTTATCTGTCTGGAAATAAAAATGAATAGCAATTTTATGCAAGGGCATCAATTCAGAGATTTAGAGGCCCTTTTGCTTTCATTGAAGTTAATCCACGTTCTTGACTTTTTAAAATAAATTTCAACAATGTGATCAAAAGAACTTAAAATTTTTTTTGGCATTTACAATAGTGTAGGTTTGTTTTCTCTTCCTATTTCCGAGTTTTTATTTTCCTTTTTTGTTTCCTTGGGATGTATTGTTGCACATGTGTGTGCACAAATGTTTGCAGGTCCCCATGCACAAGTACACATGGAGGCCAGAAGGTAACTCAAGTGTCATTCCTCAGGTGCTACCTTCCCTTGAGGCAGCCTGACATTTCTGTGTGGGTTCTGGGGATGAACATCAAGTATTCGCACCTGGATGGCTAGCGCACTCCCAGCAGAGCTCTTTTTCTAGCACCTGCTTCCTTATGTTTATCATGATTATTTGTAAAATGTTATACACTTAATAACATATTCATTAATTCAATACATATGATTTCCAAAGCATAATAAAACTTTTGGGTAAGGAGAATAGGAATTTATTTTGAATGTTTGCGAATCTCTTCAACTTTCGACTTAAGAGGCAGCTGGGTCTCTCCTTAGAGCTTCTGCATTCTCTCTGGGCCAGCACAGGTCACACTGTTTCTAGAAACCCAGTAGAATACTCAGAAGATAATAGACATTAACACAGCAAATGGTATCTATGTAAGTGCTATTAGGTAGGATCTCTCTGGCGGGCTGGGGGTAAGAAGCTAGCCCCACTGACAGGTTTAGCCTGCAGAAATAGCAGCAAGTTCACCATTCAATCACCTGCTCACATACAAATTGTCTCTTTATGTTACTTGAAAGGAAAGATGGAGGCTTGTCACCTTTAGGTAACAATGCTGAAAGTTAGATCACGCATCTGGGACAAAAATGCTTTAGAAAACAGCTTCAGAATTTGTGTTAACTCTCTTCTGAAACAAAATTAACTTATTTCTGCTTTGATAGGATAAAAGAGACAATACGCTGTTGTGATTAAATTCCAATTCTAATTTAGAGACATTGGCTGAATAGCTCAAATCTATTACATTGCTAAAGGAAAGGTTATAATCACAAATTAACAGGCATTCACCTTGAAAGAGAACCATGATAACACTGAAAGTCATATTCAAAAATGGGTCATTTGGTTATTTAAGAAACTGTATCTTCAAAATATTTGGCTCTGAAAAATTCTTTCTGCCTTTGCTTTGAAACCCAAGGCCAAAAACTGCATCTATAAGTGACATACGGCTTTGTTGATATGTGTGTTCAGTTTCCTTTTATTTGGGTTTACTATTGCTAAGTGGAAAAAAATGGGTTTTACTAATGGAGCTGTATTATTACTACTATTTTTAACAGCCTGGTACCTTAGATGTTCTGGCAGAATTATGCCCTATTTCATATCTATCTTAATGCAATCCAAGGAATAAAGAATAGGCAATGCACTGAAAATGAAAACAAGAATTTTTAAAAATCAAAAGTATTCAAATCTGTAAGAGAACATTAACTATAAATGAAACTTCTCTGCCCATCAACAGCTGGGTATCACCCCAAAACAATTACATGTTACAATTACACTTTACGCATACGTCAAGCACACATTAGCGCTTTGGGTGTTAGATTTGACAAACAAAAAGGAGCATCAACACCACAGCAAGCTACCTCGTGGCAGAACATTTTCTACTTTCTAAGGCTGCTGTAATCCATCCCGTTTCTCCCTCCTCTTCTCCTTACCCAGCTGCTTGGAGGAAAGGGGGGAAGAGAAAACACCTACAGGTTTCTCCATAGAAATCCGCTTGTTCAGATTGCTGAACAACACTGAAAGGCTTGTCTGTGTTCCCACAGGTTCTTCGCAGCAATAGCTTGCTGGAGTCCACCGACTACTGGCTGCAGAACCAGAGGACGCCTTGCCAGATCGGGTTTGTGGACAAGGAGTCTGAAAACTGTGCTTCGGTAAGTGTGCCGAACCCTACAGGGAATACTGTCTGATAATGCAGGAAACCGGGGCACGTACCTGAGACAGAAACTTCACAGTATGCGATAACTTCTTAAATACAAGGTTGGGAATGTATTCTTTTGAAAATATGTGTGCAGCTCATGAGGACAGACAACAACAGTAACAGACAGCTAGTGCTTCCACACTGATGCTTCATTTAAACAAAAGAAAGAACGCAGTCACTCCCGTGGAAAGGGAAAAATTAACTGCTGCCTCGAAAAATGACCCAGGCACAGATTCAGAAGTAGAATTGGAGTATAGGAAGAAAACTCTAAAATCTGAACAGCTCTCTTGGATTCTTTCAAGTATGTTTTATAACTCCTGTTATAAGGTGTTTTCTGATTGAAAATTGGGCAAGAATTTCCCAGCATTCTTATGAAAATTTGAAATCCTCCTCAGACTAAGAAATACAAAGACATGAATTTTAGAGTACTGAGCTATACTGTACATGTAAAAAACCTCTGTGAGGGGAAGGGTATTCTTTTTTAAATTTTTTAATGATTTATTTAACTTTATTTTATGCACATTGGTGTGAAGGTGTCAGATCTCATGGAACTACATTTTCACATTTTCAGACAGGCATGAGCTGCCATGTGGGTTCTGGAAATTGAACCCGGCTCCTCTGGAAGAATAGTCAGTGCTCTTAACCGCTGAGCCATCTCTCCAGCCCCCGGGAGGGGTGTTCTTACGGACTACACAGTGTGTCGGGCTGAGGCTGTGAACACACTTTGTGGGTGTTGGCGGTGATCTTCTCTAAGGGCTACACCTGCCACTGTGATGGAAATCACCTAGTTCTTATGGGGTCATGTTCACAGACTGAGGAGTTTTTCCAAAGAGGGCAAAAATGTAATGTACTTCTCTTCACTAAACCGAGAGCACCACCTTTGAGCTATTCCTGGGGGTTTGTTCTGTGCCAGAATATCTGTTTCAAAAGAAAAAGATGCAGAAAGATGAAAATGGGATGGGATGAATTTTGATATATTCTGAGCAGAGCAGACCCAGAGGCAACGCATCACTTAGTGGAGTCTCATGATACTCATGGCAGATAGTGTCCCAACACCCTTAAGCTACTATGTTTCAGAAAGGGAAGAAGGACACAAAGCCCCACCCCTAACCAAGAAACTATTTGCAATATATCCCTGCTGGAAAAGAGAAAGCCAGTTTTCTCCAGTGTATATCAACCACAGTCCTAGGCATAGCCTGTACCCAGGAACACAAAATGGAGTCTGAGTGGGGGAAAAGCTTTGGTTTTGTTATTTTTGTCTTATTCCTTTTTTGTTTATTCTGATTTTTCACTTTTTGCTTGTGCATGAGTCAGAAACAGACAGAGTAAGTGGGGGAGAACATGAAGTTGGGTGGGAGGGAGAGAGGGAGGAATTAGAGGAAAAGGAAAATGAGAAAAATACATTGCATGAAAAATTAACAGAAAAAAATGGTTTTAAATATTACTCCCTTTTTGGGTAAAAACTTCAGTATTAGTATCTGCTTATGTTGTGTATGGTGTTTGTGTGCATGTGTGTGTGTGGTGCATATGTGTGTGGGGAGTGTCCCTGTGTGTTCCATAGGTGATATATGTGTATATGGGGTATGTGTGGTGTGTATATCTCTATGTGTGTCTACATATGTGTATATTACGGTATATTGTGCTGTCTATGTGTTGTGTGGTATGTGTGCATTGTACAGTATTAAACTCTTTTTTCAGAACCGTTTCTCAGTATAGTGGGATATGTACACTCTCAGCTACTACGGGAACCAACAAAGGAGGATCATGACTTTAGGGTTGCCTAGATCATATAACAAAAGCCTTTTTAAAGCAAAGATAAAAATTTATTTTCTCACAACTCCATGAAAGTGCAATGTAAATGCAAGCAAGCATTGAGGCTAATGCCTGTAACCCCAGGACTCAGGAAACTAAGACAGGAGGATTATCAAGTGCTGGGAGTCAATCTAGTTTACAAAGTAAATTCCCAACCAGCTGGTACTACCAAATAATATCCTATCTCATATGCCTCCCTGTGGGGTGGGGGTAAATTGTAATTTAAAGTAAGATAAAGATAGTGTGGTTGAAAACAATTCCTTCATTAAAGTTTAATTTTAAAAGAATCAGCATTATCCCAGCCTTAAAGAATTTACAGATTATTAAAACAGACCCCATAGAACCCATAGGGAGGCTCCTTTTGCTCTGTCATCTCTCATGGAAGATCCAACACTACATGAACTGCTCTTTTGGCTATTTCTTTTGCACTTCAATTAGTAGCTAATTTTATATAGAGAGTAGATTGGTTTGTGTCACTTGATTTTTTTTTGTTTTTTTTTGGGGGGGGGGCTTTTTTTTTGCTTGTTTGTTTGTTTTTGGTTTTGTTTTGTGGAAGGGCCTAAGACTTGGAAATTAATGGGGTTCTGTGTCCACATATCACACAGATTTTGTTTCCAAAAAGGAAACTACAAAGTTTATTTCTTCAGGAGGCAGGCTCATATGTCCCACAGTTAGCATGAAGACTTTGTTTCTGTTCCCTTGCTGTGACAAGCATCATGACCAAAAGATACTAAGCATGGAAGGCTTGATTTCAGCTTACACATTGAGGTCACAGGTCCACCCTTGAGGGAAGTCATGGCAGGAAGTCAAGGTAGGAAACCGGAGACAGGAACCATGGAGGAATTCTGCTCACTAGCTAATACAGTAAGAATGATACCACGTACCCTAGGCTGGGCCCTCCTGCATCAATCAGCCTAGCAATCCCCCACAGATATGCCTGCAGACCAGACTGGTCTAGGCAAGTCCTTAATCCAGATGACTCCAGGTTGTGTCAGGTTGATGCTTTAGACTAACAAGGACAGAATCTCAGTGAAGAGCCTTTCTACTCCCAAACAGGCTGGAAAGCCTCCTGAGGTGACCATCAACTTTGCCAAAGGTATCTAGCATAAAAAAAATCTGCATTTCCTAAACAGAGCTTCATATATCATACAATGTCATTTCATTCTCCTTCAAAATTGCTATTCTAAAAATAAAAAAGTAAAAGACTCATGTACTAATTTGCTAGTCTATTATTATTATTATTATTATTATTATTATTATTATTATTATTATTTGTTTCAGGACAATGGAATTGAAAGTCCACCTCCAAAATTCAACAGCATGACAATCTCATAGTAGAAATTTTTAAAACTATTGATAGTAACTATACATTATTTTGACATTCTTAATTCAAAGCAAGATGAGTCTTTTTTGAATTTTGCTACATACTTGAATTTTATTTTTAATATTTAAGGAATCATCTTTCTTGTAAGAGGCTGCTTGTTGGTTCCCAGATGCTCAGTCTGAAATAATCACACAGAAACTATATTATTTAAGTCATTGCTTGGCCAATTAGCTCTAGCTTCTTATTTGCTAGCTCTTACATCTTAATTTAACCCATCTCCATTAATCTGTGCATCACCACGAGGTAGTTCCCTACCAACAAGGTTTCAGCCTGTCTGTCTCCGGTGGTGGCTCCATGGCTTCTTGTTGACTCTGCCTCCCTTTTCCCAGCATTCAGTTTAGTTTTCCCCACCTACCTCTATTCCCTGCATAGGCTCAAGACAGCTTCCTTATTAACCAATGGTATTCATAGCATACAGAGGTGAATCCCACATCACTTCCTCTTTTATGCTTAAATAAAAAGGAAGGTTTTAACTTTAACGTGTTCAAATTATATATAACAAAACAGGTATCAGGAAAGAATTACAGTTACAATATTTATATCTACTTCATCTTTTATTATAACTAAGGAAAATTATGACAGACACCAGAAGGATTATAATATTACCTAAGTAAACAGAAAGTGCATTGTAAGCAACTTCCAAAACTCTAGAACTGACAGACACATTGCTGCCTGGACAGCCATTGAAGGAACTCCTGTACTGTTGGGGCATCAATCTTCATCCTACAAGCCCATAGTATCTGGCAGACTTTTCCATGAAGCAGGAAATTTCAAAGACAGTTCTTCCTATATAGTCAGTTTGTCAGTCACT
This sequence comes from Dicrostonyx torquatus, assembly GCA_028555095.1. Classification (NCBI taxonomy): domain Eukaryota; kingdom Metazoa; phylum Chordata; class Mammalia; order Rodentia; family Cricetidae; genus Dicrostonyx; species Dicrostonyx torquatus. The sequence goes on from JAQHUG010000161.1 coordinate 4,357,022, forward strand.
TTCTTCTGTGTCCTGTAGAATGTCTGGCAGACTCTTTCATGAAGCAGAAACCCTGAAGGAACGTCTCATGTTTAGGCAAGTTCAACAGTCATTTCTCTGGGTCCTGCAAGTCCAGTTCACACAGCATACCATCAAGAAGTCCAGGCAAGAGCAGTTTCTTGCTCAAATGGCAATCAAACTCCATAAGGAGCCTCTTCGATGCCCATCTTCCTCTTGAAGTAGATTGATGTTACAACAATGTTGTCAGGAGCAGATGTGTCTCACTATCATAAAAGCCCTAAGTTCCTAAACAATTTAAAATGTCATATTCTATAGTCTTTGAAAGGTTTGAAGAATGCCTATTCATCTGAAATACATCTCTGTAAAGCTAGAAAAATCTAACATGACTATAAGCTTGACTATTAAAGATGACTATCTATTAACATGTATTTCTTAATTATACATTACATTTTTAAATAAACTATACAATCACAATACCATAATCAAGAGCAGAAATACACATATAATAAAATTGACCTTAAATTTGTATCATTAAACCAAGATCCATACCAATACAAATTTCTGTAGCATATCCCCCTATAAATATAAATAAACATTTATAAACAATCATTTAGAGAATTTGGGCATAGTCTCTCCAAACTGCTCCCTGCTGTTTATTGGGAAAAGTAATTTTTGAGGGGTGTTCAAGGCAACTTTTCATGGGCTCTTGGTCCATCAAACCACATTAGCCTAGAATAAATCCACAGGTTCTCATCCTATTTGGAAGCAAAAAAAAAAAAAGAATCTCTTTTCCAAAGAAGCATATCCTTAGATCCACATTTTGAAGACAAAATACCTTTAAAGTATATGTGTTAGTTACTTAGCTCCTTCACAGTCAAAAAATTCAAAGAAAGCACAATAATATACATACTCCAAACTTTTTGTGAATTTTCCATTTGTACATGGCTTATAATTTTTACTCTATTAATTTTTCTGCAACTTTAATATTTATTTTGTTATCTTTATTCACTTAATTTATGACTGTCTATATTCTCTCTCTTTAAAGACTTTGTTTTATTTTCTTTTATAAACCATTTACCTCTTTTTATAGCTCTCTATACTCTTTTTTTTTCTCTCTCCCAGGCCTACACATTTTAAAACAAACTGTGTCTCATTTAGAGATCTTTTTCTTCTGGAATTTTCTTTATTACATATCTATAATTACTTTCTGACCAAAAGCGCTTTTTAAAATGCCAAGCACTTCTTAAGAATCTAGATGCATTATTGCTAGGGTATATACGGTACTCTCTCCTTGCTCTGCCCAGTCCAACATGGTAAAGGAGGCACATTCACTGCCTCTGAGCCATGTACACAACCCAGTTCCAAGTATGCAGTGTGTCTATTTCAAACCATTAATCAGATTGTAAAACAATGCTTACAAACCCCATTTAAATGCTCTGTCTCTTGAAAGAGCCAGAGTTCATGCTGGCAGCAAGGCCCAGGAAGCCACCATTTTGAAAATGCAGCTTTTTCCTATAACCACTGAATCAGAAAAAACTTTCTTTAAGGAGCTGCTGCACACTGCCAGCAAAGAGCAAGAAGCTGTGTTAAACTCTAAATTTTGTCTCTAGAATTCCTTTTCAAGCTCTCTCAGAATTTTAAGTGAATTTTAGTTGGCCATGTGGGCACCAATTTGTTATAAGAGGCCGTTTGTTGGTTCCTGGCTGCTCAGCCCCAAAATAATCAGACAGAAACTATATTATTTAAACTACTGCTTGACCCATTCGCTCTAGCTTCTCATTTACTAGCTCTTACATCTTAATTTAACCTATCTCTATTAATCTGTGCATCACCACAAGGTCATGGCCTACCAGCAAAATTTCAGCATGTCTGTCTACAGTGGTGGCTCCATGGCTTCTTGTTGACACTGCTTCTCCTAGCATTCAGTTTAGTTTTCCTTACCTACCTCTATTCCCTGTGCAGGCCCAAGACAGTTTCTTTATTAACCAATAGTATTCACAACATAGAGAGGGGAATTCCAAATCACAGCTTAATGCATCAACAATATAACCTTAGCTGTTTGTGTTGTTTCTATTCCTTATTTGTCTTAGTTAGGGTTTCTATTTTTATGATGAAACACCACAAACAAAATAACTTGGGGAGAAGTTTATTTGCCTTACTCTTCCACATGTTCATCATTGAGAGAAATCAGGACAGAAACTCAAAAAGGGTAGGGACCTGTAGGCAGGAGCCAACACAGAGGCCATGGAAGGGTGCTGCTTACTGGCATGGGCATTCATGACTTTCTTATAGAACCCAGGACCACCTGCCTAGGAATAGCCCATCCACAATGGGCCGTTCCCTCCCCTATAATCACTAATTTAGAGTGCCATAAAGGCTTGCCTACAGTCAGATCTTATGGTGGCATTCTCTCAACCTTCTTCTCTAATGACTCTAGCTTGGGTCAAGTTAAAATAAAATTAGCCAGCACAGAGTTACTCACAGATATTTCTCCTTTTGTTAATTTTACATAACACAGCTACCATTCTTTAAATTATGTTCTCTTTATTATATGCATTTTTATTGACAAATCATAGTGTTTAAAAAATGTATTTGTCTCAAATATTTAAATGGATGGATGGAGCTTCACAGTGGCCTTCAGCATTCCATGAAAGGATGCCATTGAAAAGTCGAGATTTAACAGGTGTGTACAGCTCTGCCTTCTATAGCAATGGCAAAAATAACAAAATGCAATGGCTGGCCTTTAATTTGTTTCTTTAAATATATTCATATTCTCTCATGAGACTTGATAAATGTTGAGGGATAAATAGTTCACATGAAGAGTTTACCTTTGAAAGATCTAGACTAGGATGCACAAGGAAATACGTAACTACAGAACTGAGAGGGATATTTGTAGACACCTTGTTCAGATATGTGACAACTTCTAAAGCATGTTTTGTTTTTTTTTTCAAAAAGGCAAGTAAAAAACTCACAATTTTTCATTAATTTTAGAATGACAGTCACAAGGCAATAAAGAAAACACAAGTTCCCCATTTCCTCAAATGTTAGTAACATTGTGGTTCGCTGTTTTCTCCATGGTGAGTTCTATGGTGTACAAGTTGTGAGCTATTTTAGGATGAGTTACAAACACAAGGGCCTTTATTTCTCTCTTCTTTGGTGTGGAGCATGAAGACTTAAAACTTAGGTCTGTAGAAAACCCTTTTTATAGTTTTGTTACACTTTGAATGTAGAAAGTTCCCCAAAGAATCACTTATGGTTCCCAAGGATGGTGCTCTTAGCAGGTGGTAGAAACATTAGGAGATGGGGCCTGTTTGGAAGATCACTGAAGGCACAACCTGGAGGGGCTACTTATTCTCTCCTCTCCCTTCCCCCTCTCCTTCTTTCTTTCCTCGCCTTCTCCTCTCCTCTCCCCTCCTGTTCCTCTTCTTTTTCTCTTCTTTACTCCCTCTTTCTCTAAGTGTTAGACTTTCCCCTCTCCCTCCTTCTTCTCTCCACCTCTTCCTTTTTTCTCCTTTTCTCCCTATTCCTCTCCTTCTTCCTTCCTTCCTTCTTTCCTTCCTTCATTTCTCTCTCTCTTTACCCTTCCCTACACACACACACTGTCCTTTTTTCCCTAACCACTTGCCTATTGGGCCTTCATATAGAAATAATGATGTCAAATGACCACTTCTGTTGAAAATCTAAGGCAAAATCAATCTTTCTGACACTTGAAGCTATTTTGTCAGGTACTTAGATACAGGGAGGAAAAACTGATTGGTACAGACAAGTTCAATTCCTCTGCACAAGAGCATTTCCTTGTTACTAGAGAATTTCAAATAAAAGCAAACACCATGTACAGAAAAGCAAAAACCACCAAATGTCAGTGAAGGATGGCAGAGTAAAGCAAAACCCCCATGCTGACATAGATATGCTTGCCTTAAGAAGAATCTTACTCAGGCTGCAGGGTTGGTTCAGCTGGCAGTGAGCTCTCAGTTCTCACCAATGGAGGGGGGTTGTTTTCTAGACACATTCTTCTTCCTTCCATCTGGAATATTTCCAGGGGTTTTAATACTCAAGCTCTTCAATAAGTCCAGAAGAAAGGATCTTCTTGGATTTGAAGATTTTCTTCTCAACCCAGCCTCCAGAATAGATGAAATGAGTTGAGTCCTATGATCTGTCTGTGTAGCCTGGCCCTACTTAGTGAATCTGCCCCCTCAGGAAATACAAAATTCAAAATACCCAGAAAAAGCATTTTGAATCTTATAGAAATAAAATGTCCACTAAATCTGACTAAGTTACCAGAAGCCAACGAAACATAATCATAAAGGCTTATATATTTTTATGGACCAGACTTTTAAAGACAATTTAAGCACCTGGAAATAAGGACTCCATATGTAATTTTAAATTAAATGTAGGTTGTAAACTGCACTGGACAAACAAGTCAAAACACCAGTGTACTATAGGAAGTGCTTAGCTAAGAATATATTATCATTAAAAGTATAGATTGTAGATCCTCTAGCCATGGAGAAGGTAGATGAATAACAAGCTGAGATGAGAAAAATGTTCATTTATTGTAATATCCTAATGATTTTAAAATGGATGTGTTTCCTAAAATGTGTTGTATGCCTTAAATAAATTTATATAAAAGCAATAAATTAAGCACAACAAATTAATGCAAAGGAAGCACAATAGTAAAAAAAAGAACAAAAGCTTTAAAATTGTATGTATATATTAAGTAATATGGTTGAAGGACAGGAGTCAAGAATCTTTACACTGAAAATTTTTGACTTGAGTTCCTGGGCCACTGGTAGTGTCATTTACTACAATAGGCAGCAAGGGATGGCAGAATGAGCACAGGAGAACGGGAGAGTAGGCACTGGAAGATGGGGGATGGTTGGCTACTATATAGTCATTCAAGTAAAGATGATAGGCAAGTATCTGGATTTAAAAACTAGAGATCTTGGCAAGATCAGGGATAGAGGTTAATATTTAAATGTCATCAAAGAATCTTGGAGAACAGAGATCAACACAGTTGGTGGATAATGGAAAGAGTGCACGGAGCCTGAGACACTCAGAGATATGCATGGCTGATGATCTGAATGTCATAGAGTCCTAAACATAGCAAAAGATTATTATTTTAGCCTGCAAGTCTGAATGCATAAAATATTTTACAAATCTCAATATGTTGCCACTAAGAATGTGTTTAGATGAGTAGATCTTGGTGTGCTTATAAAGCCTGACTGTTTCATCATTAATCAACTATTTTTAATTCATTCTGATGGAACACATTGTTAAAATATCTCAAAATAGCGACATGTTTCAAACATTCAACACCTCCTTCCATTACGGAAATTTTCCTCTGAAGAAAAAGCCTATCAACCAAGAAAAGGTAGCAACAATAAATAATTATTCTCATTAAAATACCTCTAACACCTGAGGGGTGCAACTATATAATTTTCTAGTTCCTTTTTAGAATTGTTTGTTTGCATCAACGTGTCTTTTGTATTCAATTATTCTGATATCCTGGGGGAAAGGTGAGAAGGAATAGCTGATGTTTTTAATCTTATGTACTCAAGGTTGAAAAACACAAATTTAAGGAGGTGATCTGGCTAATGAGCAGAGAAAGGAATCTGTTTTGTGATCTGTGATCCCAGGAGTATTAGCTACTTTGTTTTGACAATGTCACAGGTCTGCTGTAGAGATTAATGAAGGAATGAGAACATATTAAATATAGAAGCAGAATTTCTGTCCTTCAATATCAGTTAGTATACTTTCTAATAAACTAGAGACAGCCCTCTCCACACTTGCCCATGATGTGTCTGATGCCCATAGGATACAATTGGACCATCTGGAAGCATTTTATATACTTTGCAGGAGGCATTTGCAGTAGCTGAATAGGTGAGAGAGAGGTTCCCTATGCAATCATTAAGTAGAGAACCTAAGCCAGCCAGCTCACTAGGGCAAGTTTACTAAGCATCCATGAGTAATGTCTTATAAACCAAAATCTTCACCTCTGGTACTGTTTAAACAGTGGGCTAGGTAATCTTTTGTTCCAAGGGGCTGCCCTGTGCATGGTAGCAGATTCAGAATCTTCTCTGGTATCAACCAATTAGGTCCCAGAAGTAGCACATTTCCAAGTTGGAACAAATAAAACTATCTTGGGCCTTAAATTATCCTCTGGATGTATTGAAAAGATGGGAAAGGGTGGAGAGGAGACACCACAAATTACATCTAGCTAGGACACATTTGTCTAAATTTCCTGAAGCTTTAACCTTTAAATAACCCATGAGGTGACTCACCCGATTCTGTCTTCTAACTCCACATTATACATCAAACTACAGTAAGTGTGGAAGGAAAACACTCATCTTCAGTGACTCTAGCCCACCTAGCTCTGTAATCAAAAGCACCCAGAGGAGGAAATAGAAGGAAAGGGCCATGAGACTGTCAAGACCAATGTAAAGTGCACATAGAAAGTAAAGGTTAGCTCATTGTTGCTGCATTTACCAAAACAGAGTCCAGTATCACTGGGGCATCGCAATTTCTATATATTTCTAGATGATATATTTTGTTCTTTACCTGCTGTCATTTACCAGATGAAATACATTTATATAATAGTATTCTGATCTGAAAGAAATAAAAAAAGGAAGTACCCTAATCTGGTGCAGGACAATTGTCTTTATTCTGTCAATTTTAAATAAATGCTGATTGGCCAGTGGCTAGCAGGAAGTATAGGCAGGACAACCAGATGGGAAGAAGAAGTGGGTCAATGAGAACAGGAGAATTCTGGGAAGAGGGAAGCTCCCTCTGCAGTCCTGTCCAGACACAGAAGAAGCAAGATGTGACTAAGCCACTGAAAAAGGTACTGAGCCATGTGACTAATACAGATAAGAATAATGGGCTAATGTAAGTTATAAGAGTTAATAAGAAGCCTGAACTAATGGGCCAGTTTATGATTAATGTAGACCTCTGTGTGATTTCTTTGGGACTTAATGACTGCGGGAACCGGGCAGGACAGAATCAGACTGCTTCCTGCCCCACTTTCCTGTAGGAGCTGTAACAATGAGCAATCATGATGATGCATCCTGTCTCCAAGCAGCAACGTCAAACCTTCAACTTTCCAAAAAGGAGTCAGAAATACTGTTCATTTTTGTTCCCATATAAGATACATTAAATTTCAAAATATTTTCCAGGCCTATGGTTTTCATGTAACATTGTATAACCAAAACAGAGCCCAGCTGGTAGGACTCTAGTTTCTGACTTATGTCATTTCAGCATGTGCTGCTATGCAATCATACCAATGTTTTCCAGTTTTAAAAAAATGTTATGTCTTGGACCAGTTAAGTTGCCAAAATTCCCTTTCTTGTCTCTTCATTTGACTTATCCAAATTGGTACCTCTCTTCATCCAGACGGCCTCTTCTAAGTACCCTCACTTCCAGAGGATGTTATAGAAAACAGTTCAAACTAATCTAGACAATAGATGGCAGTGGACATCGATTATCCCAATTTACTTCTTTTATCCATAAGTATTTGTATTGCATGTACATTATGTACATATGTACCCCTATTGAAGCCATGGTTCTAGTAAGGAAATAGTACCCTTCGTGAATACCCAAGAAAGAAAGAATGATGTAAAAAATAAAAATGTGTCAACTGAATATGTTTATACCCAAGTATCTGGAGACCCTTTGCATCGCTCTATCACATTTTGCCTTCCAAGGAGCACTGTCCCCATTTACTTCTCTGATGCCAGTTTTATTAGAATGCTGACTATAACTCAGATATCCTTTTTCCACAGTCTGGACTACCTTGCTACCTGCTTGCTGTCATATAAACTGCCCCTGACTGTTGGGTCCAGTATATTTGCTGCATTCATACGAAATAGTCATTTTAACTTTTAAAAATTACTCAGTCAAGCAAGGAGAAACTTTTCTCATTCATGTTATCAAGTTAATTTCCAAAAAACCAACTGCAGTTTCTGGAATGTTTCCTTTCCCTGGGAATTGACAACAGATCAATCATTTGAATATCTCATTCCTTCAAAATTATCCTTAAAAGCCCATAAATGGACATCATTTCTAAAAAAAAAAAAACACTATTCAGTGATAAATTTTTAATCATTGTATATATTTCTCCTTTATCCTTCTAAATAAACATGCTTCTCCAACTTTTTGGAAGGAAAATAACAAAACAAAACCACTTGCTTTGAACTCATCTTCCTGTCAACACATCCATCCTGTAAAAACAAATTTTTCATAAACTGATGCATCTTCCTCACCATTTTGTTGAGTTCATCCTGATGTGTGTCACTAAGTCCAAAGGCATGACATGTTGCCATTGCCTTCCTGACTTCATTCTTGGCAGAAATACCTGAAATTTCACTCCTACCCCCACTTCAGGTTTTGTGGCTTCAAAGACAGCATTCTCTTATTCACATTCCTCTCTTCCTCTGGAATTATCACTTTGCAAGCTTCAACTTGAACTAGTGTCCCTTCCCAGCCCACAACCCCGCACTTGGCTTCGTGCTTCCTCAAGATCTGCCTGGAAACTTGATCACTTCTTGTTTGATGTTTTCTCTGTGCCTATTTTCTCCACACCTCTTGACTTTAACCCTGTCTGTGCACTGATGGCCACAATCTGTAGAATACAGGAATATTACCAAGTACCCATTAGATACACGCATGTGAACACCCCAAATTTAACACAACTGAAGAGATATATGCAAATGAACATAAACCATGGCTTGCATGGGTCTCTTTCTCAGAGTAAAATTCATTTTTTTTCATTTCTGATAGCTTTGTAATCGACTCAGTTTCTCCAGTCACAATCCAAAGAGTCATATTGCTCTTCTCTTGTTCGGTTTCTCGTTGACCTAAACTGGTTAGGAAAGCCATCTTCACTTTTAACTTCTGTTTATGATCTTTCAACCTAATGATAATGTGCAGGAATTAAAAGCAAACAGCGAAAAAAGCAACAAGATACCAACCAGTCCCAGATATCCTTTCCTCTTGAGCTATGCTACAGAAGGTAATTCCTAGATTTAATTTTCCTTTGTAACATATAATTATACCCTCAGTTCCCCCCGCCGGCTCCACATCTCTCAATCCCTCTAGAGTCTGATGACTTAGATTAGCACCTAACTCAGGACTCAGACTCTGGATTTTAACTGAATGGTTATTAATTCTAAAGGGANTGCTAAAGGAAAGATCCCACAGGACACACCAGATATGGCAGAAATAATGAATTCCTTGCAGAATGCTTCACATCACATCATTTGTCTGGAAACAAAGCAAGGCAATAAAATCGATTCACAACAATAGTTGGTTTTATACATTAAAAAGATGATGTGAGCTGATCTGACAGTTTCTCTTTAGTAAACCAAAATATAGCCTGATAAAGTTTCCTCTTAGGTCATCCAACAGGATCTGTTTTCAGAGTCTGCGGATAGTTTTATAATTGCGCGGAAACGGATGCAGGTTGAATGCTCCCTTGAAACCAACTGTGGAGTGATTTCTCTTTGGCTCTTTTCATAGGTGTCATTTTGTTTTTATGACCTCGGGTCTCACATTGTTACCCAAATTGACCCCTGCCTCAGCCTCTCCAGTCCTGGATTTTAAGTGTACATCATCACAATAAACCCTTTTCACTGTCTTTTTTTGTTTTTGTCTCTTTTTGTTTAAAACGTGGTGTGTTATTAATGGCATGACAGCACTATTAGCTGTATTAATGTTTAGAGTTTCTCAAAGCAATGAAGCAACTATTGTGCACCACTTGCAACAGGTACCGACTTTTAGAGGCAGATGGAGGGGTGGTTTCCTGGCTGCATTTGAAAGCTCTACTCAGTGAGTATAATTTATTAAGGTTTCCAGAATGTCCACTGTTTTTTATGCCTTAAAAATATGTAAAATAATTGATTTGACACAGTAGAGCACAGCTACTGGTCTGTTTCTTTTCCACTGAACAAAAGGTTTGCCAATAATAATGACAGACATACTGAACTGGTTTCCTGGACCAAGCAGTTTTGTGGAGGTATATGCTTCCCAGCAAACAAATTACTAAGATAGGAGTAGAAGGCAGGGCTCCATCACAGAGGACATCCCTCCCCTAGCTATGTAAGTGGCTGTTGAATGATTTCAAATCTGTATTCTCTTTATCTCTTTCAAGTGCCTTTCTGAGAATGTTTCTGTTGTTACTCTCTGCTATTACACCTGTCACTGCTTGAGGAATCCCTTCCTCTATGAAATATTTCTACTAATACTATGTCACTGAATTCTTACCAAAATGTTGGAGGAGAGTCTGCTTGTTGGTTCCCAGATGCCCTGCTAGCTTAGACCCGAAATAATCACACAGAAACTGTATTAATTATATCACTTCTCTTTTTTTGGGTTTTTCAAGATAGAGTTTCTCTGTGACTTTGGAGCCTGTCCTGGAACTAGTTCTTGTAGACCAGGTTGGTCTTGAACTCACAGAGATCCACCTGCCTCTGCCTCCCGAGTGCTGGGATTAAAGGTGTGCACCACCACCACCCAGCCTATTAAATCACTTCTTGACCCATTAGCTCTAGCTTCTTATTGGCTAACTCTTATATTAATTTAACCCATTTCTATTAATCTGTATATCGTCACATGACTCTGGCTTACTGGGTAAAGTTCCCAGTTTGTCTCCAGCAGCTCCATGGCTTCTCTCTGACTCCACCCTCTTTCTCCCAGCATACAGCCTAGCTTTTCCCGCCTATTTCTGTTCTGCCCTTGCCTTAGGCTCAAAGCATTTCTTTATTCATTAACCAATAAAAGCAACACATAGACAGAAAGACCTTCCATACCCCAAAAACTTTATGAAATAACTGGAATAGGTATCTTTAGTAGAGACATGTGCAGTATTGAAAGTTAAAAGTTTTGTCTGAGGTCACATGGTGACAGTATTGCAGCCCTACCTCAGGTCTTTCAGTTAGTAGTACCAAAGGACAAGAAACCCCTTCCTGGCTATGCCAGCTACTGTTTTAGCTACTTTTCTACTGATGTGGCAAAGCACTGCAACAAAGGCAACTTGTAGAAGAAAATACTTAATTGTTCTCACAGTTCTAGGTAAGAGGCCATGGTTCTAGGTAAGAGGTCATGGTTCTAGGTAAGAGCCACGGTTCTAGGTAAGAGGTCATGATTACAGAACAAAGGCATGGCAACAAGAGCAGCTGTGAACTCAAATCTCAAACCACAAGCAGGAGACAGAAGGCACAGGGGATGCCATTAGAGTTTTGAAGCCTCAAAGCTTATGCCTGGGGCACACCTCCTCCAATAAGCCCACACTTCCCAAGCAATTCCACCAAAAGGGGACTATTCAAACATATAGGGGTCATGCTTGTTCAGACTACCACACCTACCAAATAAAACCAATTGGGGAAATGAAAATGCTGTGATTGTATGTCCCCATTTTTCTGGAGATGTAGCTAGGGAAATATACTGCTGAGTCTTTAAATTTGCTCCATGATTTGTCTTTTAAAAATGAGTTTGATTGAGACACAATCCCACCAATCCCATTCATTACACATCTGTAATCTCTCCCTACACAGAGAGTCAGACAGAGCAGAGACAGAGACCAAGAGACAGGGTCGGTAAGGGGTTCTGCAAAATGCAATGGAAAATTTATGGGTTGTAGACCCAAAATATTTTATTTTGTATACACGGTTTACAGAAGTTTGCCACCATTTTTTCTAAAACAAAGGCACCACATAGGAAGATAAACACCACCTTCTCTGGATTGATGGTTTAGCTTGAAAAGCACAGAGTTGCATTTGCAGAACCTCCTGGAGCTTTTGATTGTGTGGGGAGAACTTCACTCTCCAGACAAGTCTTCAGATGTGGATCTCTCCTCTCCATGACGCAGCTAATGTCCAATCAAGGATTTACTCATTGTTCACGATGAAATTTTTATCAAAATGACCTTGTCATAAAAAGTTCCCACACATTTTCCTATTGTTTCACTTAAATGAAAATGTTTCCCATGCTAGAAGCATCCCCTCCTGATTTAGCCAGACGTCACATCAGTGCCCTATAAAATCACAGACGCCACAGCACCTTCCCTGACTTCTGACAACTAGGCAGGCACGCTGCTGCTCTTTTCCCTGGGAAGGGGAATGTGGCATCTTTTGCAAGAAAGATATTGGTTCCTGCGTGATTCTGTCTCTTTAACTTTTCTCAAGGCTGCAATTATTGATGGTATTTTTAGTCATGGGGACTCTAATTTGCCATCCCACTTTACTACAGCCTGTGAATCGCAAACTCAGAAATCACAAGAGCCATGGTGAGAAGGATTTCATATGTGTCTTTCAGTATGGGGAGAGGCCCAAATATGTGTCACCCTGTTAGAAGAGGAAATTGGGACCTCGCTAACTCAGAGACAGTTAATATGCAAGGTGCATTCCCCAGTTGCTGGGACTCAGACTCGAGAAAATATTTCACCAAGGGAAAGAACCTACACACTCCAGATATTCACTACTTTTGAAACACAGACACGTCTACATATACCAAAAGGCAGAGTGGGAAAACATCCCCACTTTTGCAGCAGTAGAGAAAACAATCTCCTGGTCTTTGATGCCCATTTTGTAGTGCCATACAGCATCTGCTTACTTCTGTAATGGACTTCTTCCAAGTTTAAAAGGCACTAATTGTTACCCAGGAGCTACAGTTGTGGTTGGGATACCCATGGTCTCTACCCTCTTGGCATAAAGAAAAAAGTTATCTTGACTTTTGAATAAAATGATCTCATTTTTTTCCCTGGTAACATGGATTATCTCATGTTGAACATAGACTTGATTGGCAATAATACATAGTCATTGAAAGAAAAAGGAAGCATCCAAGAGGGAGGGAAATGGAGAGGGGAGAAAGGAAGGTAGGCTTATATAATAATATCATATTATATTATTATTATATAATATTATTATATAATAATATCAATATATAATAACATCAAATTGTGTCAGGGAATTACTTCTGAAGACCTATAATAATAATAATAAAGTTATTATTATTATTATTATTTGGTTTCTCATGACAGAGTTTTTCTGTAGCTTTGGAGCCTGTCCTGGTACCTGCTCTGGAGACCAGGCTGATCTCAAACTCAGAGATTCGCCTGTCTCTACATCCCCAGTGCAGGGATTAAAGGCGTGTGCCACTACCAAACAATAATTCTTATTAATTTTATTGCAAATGGTAATATAGAACACAAACCACAGATATGAAATCACATGACTTTATATCCAGTAGAGGTATTTTGCTCTGATATATATTTTATTCATGCAATTTTATAGAAATTTTTCATCATATGTTGGACTGCAGATGCAGGAGTTCATTAGAGAAACCTTGTGGATAACCCTAAAGCCATTCATGCTTGTCTACCTACAAGGTGACTTTTTTACAAGGAGATCTTGAGCCTCCCTTGGTGTTTGATCAGCTGTCTCTCTCCAACATTAACCACATGTCGTTGAGACCTGTCCTCTTCTACAACAAACTTGTGATCCAAGGTTATTTGGTTTTCTGTCTATTGAAAACTTTAAGTGATATTAAGAGTATATAATGACATGACATTAACTGAAATCACTCACAGAGAGGCTGAAGCATACTTTCCTCCCACCTCCATATTAATGCTTACAAACTCACACTTACGCATTCAGTTATCACCTTTTCGACCGGCTCTTCCCAGTACAGAAGGCACGTCGTGACCATTTGTGACCTCAAAGCTTAGTCATGACTCCACCCACTGGGAGATAGAGTGTAGTATGAATTCCCATCTTTGTTCTGGTCCAGTAATTCCCCTGTGGGTTTTTCAGCAATACAGAAATTGCCCTCACATTACAAGGAAGAAAAGTTTCCTTCCTCTTCCACTGACGAGCTGTTAGATGCTAGTTCAGATATTCTGTCCATTTGNGGGGACGATTTGGAAGGGACTGAGGAAGGGAAAATCATAATTAGGACATACTGTATAAAAAAGCTATTTGAAATTTAAAAAATTGTGAAAATAACATTAAATAAATGAATTACAGCGATTTAATCTAACCTGATTAATTTTAGATAATTTATTGGGAGTATCATGGAGTAGACATTCCTTGAGGCACACTTTGTAAAATGTGTAGGGTTTCGAGACAGGGACATGCATTCCTTGAGGCACACTTTGTAAAATGTGTAGGGTTTAGAGACAGGGACATGCAGGGCAGAAACAGTGCCAGGCAGTGGGAATATTGTGAGCGAAGTCTGAAACAGGAAAAAAGGGTAGTGCAGTAACTGTGGAGGGTAGGCGGTGTGAATAAGGATGATTGTGAGGAAAGACCATTGGAAGGGAAAGCTGAGATCATCTGGTAATGACACCCTCCTCCACATAGCAATGGGCACAGATGATTCCTCTTGTTGGTGGTCCCACCACGTTTTCCATCATCCCCTCCCATCCAACACACATACACCCAGAAGTGCTCGCTGGATAACATTTGTAGCAAAGTCAAACACAACTTGCTTAGCCAACAGAGATGCCATTTTCTACACTGCTGAGTAGTTGGTGTGTTCCATACCATGAGTTGCTCCATTGTTCAGTGGGCAACTCAGTGGTGATTGACAGGGCTACAGGATTTGTCTGTTGCTCTTCAACTGTCCCCCTCTTACTTGTTTTCATGGCTTTGATACTTTTCTCTATGAATCCTTGGAGAAACGTGATAATATTCTTACACTACATCAATATCTACCCCACAAGATCTTTCAGAATGTCCCTAATATTGACTGATGGTTGGATTCCAAAGCTAAACCAATGAGAGGGTCTCTGGGAAGCATCCAAACCCTGTGGTCCACAGGCAAATCATCTCTGAGCCAGCTTAAGCCAGGAAGATCCATTGCATCTCAGCTAACAGTGTTCACTGTGAGGTTCACTAGGCCCTGTGAAAACTTGGAAATATGGAGTGTGTGTGTGTGTGTGTGTGTGTGTGTGTGTGTGTGTATGCAGGGGTACGTACATATACAGAGACGTGTCTTTTATCAGTTTTTCCATCTATCCCATAGCCTTGACCTTTTATCAGTTTCTTCAATTCGTCTATTAACTTCACTAAGTACTAAAATTCGCTTACCTGGAGAAATGGATAAACATTACAGTTTAAGGTTTTCCAAGTAACCTTGTAGACATTGACTGGTAGCCATGAGGGTGCTGTCCACTGATGCTCAATTGGCTTATCTTGGTGTGGAAATTTTTTCTTCAAGTGAGCTGGAAAGGATGTCATCAGCATCTAGCATTGCTTTCTCTCATGCCTAGGGTAGAGTCTTATAGGTAGGGTATATTGCTATCGCTATCAGTTTCTGGTCTTCATGAACAACAATGATAGCATATTTGTTTAGTGTTTTAGAGTGTGATGAACTCTGGTGACCTCTGGCTCCCAGTGACCTATAGCAAATGTCACTGGGAAGCCTGGAACACATGAAGCACACAGATACCCATGTATTGCTTCCACCAGAATGAGTAAGAGGACACAGAGTCAGGGATCCAAGGGTACAGTGTCTCTATTTTACAAGAATATGTAGAGCAAATGTTTGTCCATACTCTGTGTGACCTTTAAATAATTCCTTGAGAATTAAAATGGTGTGTTGATAATTTTGCTAACTTTTTTTTATGTTACTGAAGATCTGGTCTTCAGAGCTTCACATACTCCCCAACAGACTTGGAACTTAGGCCTTGCATACATTGTCGGCTCGGCTTGTTCCATTCCACATCACCTGCATGGCCCTTGCAGGCAGACTTTTTTACTCCAAAAGATTTTTAATTAATAGTCAGCAGTTCCATGCCTTTAGCTCATAGCACCTTAATAACCTTTGACATTCAGCTGTGTTGAGGGTGCTGTGGAGACTGATTCATGAATAAAGCATTTAGTGTGCCTGAGAAATAGCTTTTCACTTTTGTCTAAATTCAGCAACTGTGAAGAGAACTGCAATTTTTGCAGGAAAAAAAAATTAAAAAAAAAAGTTGGGGTTTCTGAAATATGGAGTTCAACTTCAGAACATTGTTGTGTTTATACTATTCTGAAAACATTTAGCAGGTGCCATGCAGTGTCCGAAGCAGCCAGTAAAAGTTATTATATACTACTGATTGCTTAACTGTAAAGGATGTAGTTTCAAAATAAGCCCACAAAATGAGACATAAAATGTTCTCGTCGGTACTGTGTGCATTGGTTTGTACTGTAGAGTTCAGCTGAAGATGCTTAGACATTAAAGGCATGCTAAGGGATGGCAGGTGTTGAGTATCTAAAGCTGACTAATGCTTCATCCAACTAATTGTACTGGAGCCCACAGTGTCTATATGTGCTGCTCCTTTATTTCAAAATAATCATTCCTTCGACCTACAGGAAAACTGAAGCTTGTATTCTTTGAACAACCAGAACTTTTGTGTATTTGGAACCAGAAAATAATGTTTTTAGTATATATCTAATCAGGAAATTTCACTGCAGTTTCTATTAACATTGCTACATAATTGATTGCCCCAACACACATTATGATCGTCACAATTCATCTCCCACAAATTCCAAAGCGGCTGGCAATGTATGAGCTCAAAATATCTTTCCAATTTTAAGATTCTTGCAAAAGCTTATTCATTGTTCTTGGCAGTGTAGTATTGAAGGAGAGTGAGGCTCTGCTTAATTAGGGAGGACAGCACATCTCCACTGCATAGATACACGTAGATTGATTCTTTTTTTTTTTACCCTGGCCTTCAATGTGGATTCTGCTAACTCAGCAGATGACTGTTGTCCTGAAACTCTGTGAAAACACATCCTGTTAAATGACCTAAGTGGAAAACTGTATCGGGATATATTTTTGGTTTACCATGGCAATGCCAATGTGTATTCGTCAATCAATGTCGCAGGCTCCTCAACTTTACTCCCTGTTTCTCTTCCCTGTCAGTCAGTTTGTCTGAGAAGATGCATCTTTCTTGTCTAATCCAAACTTCTCACTCTCCTCACAGCAAAGATTGCTTTGGTTTAAAGCAATTCTAAAGAAAAGAATTGAGCCCTATTTGTGTACTAAGATACCAACATGAGGCTTGGCATCCTAGGAGAAAGCCCGCTTGTGTTTTTAGGTTAAAAAAGTGATTTTCAAAATTAAGCACTGGTGAGCATTTAAGAAACTGCTAAAGGAAAGATCCCACAGGACACACCAGATATGGCAGAAATAATGAATTCCTTGCAGAATGCTTCACATCATTCCTTCCTCTTCCACTGACGAGCTGTTAGATGCTAGTTCAGATATTCTGTCCATTTGCGCGGTTTTCCTCCTTTTTAAGATAATTAATTTTGACTAGATGCTCTTAACTTTCTTTTCCATGGCTAGAAGCCTATAATTCTCTGAATATCTGTTCTAGTCATTAACAGAGCACATGGAATTACCTCCAGAATTTAGTGGTGTAAACAACCTTTCACTGACTCCAAATTTTAGGATCAAGAGTTGAGACGTGGGACAGAACAAGTGCTTGCTCCTGGCCCATAGTATCTGAAATGCATCTGTAGAACTCCAAGGATGACTCCACAGACCTCCTCTTAGCTCCAGGGAACATGGACAGGGACATCATCTGAATGTTTACTCATTCATATGTCTGATTTCTGAGACTTCCAACATCTGGACCTCCTCTGTCTCTTTGTGGCCATTGCCTCTGAGACACAAGGTCTTTAAGTGGTCTAGACTTCTTACATAGTTGCTCAGGGAATCCAAGACATGTGGCCCCAAGACCCAAAGAGAAGCTATGCTACATTAGGCCTGCCTTGGAAAGTTAGTTCTTCTATAGACACAGCTCATCTAGATAAAGACTAAAAGAACACTAACACTACATGCTGGTAAGGAGCACCACTAATTCACCACAAAAGATGCATGTGGTGGTACATATCGGTGCCTGGAACTAGGGAAAATGCAATAAAACCTTCAGAAGCATCTTCTCAATATGCTTAGTTTAGTGTGAACAGAATTAATCTGCTATGCTTCTCCCCTTCTTGAATGTCTAGTATTCAAAACAATTAACAATGCTTCATAAAAATATGAATAACAGTAGTAATAAATAGCTGGAGATTTGGTATTAGTGATATGAATCAGCTCACTTTCTGTAGGCTGAGAAGTTCAGTTACCTGTAAGATGGGGACATGGGGAGCCATAGTGTGGATCCATGAGCTGACGGTGTAGATTCCAGTGTATGAAACAAAGAGGAAGATCAGTCGGCAGAGAAAAATGTTCTCTTCCTCTGCTTTTTGTTCTCCTAGAGTCAGCAATGGATTGGATGATGTTTACCCACATTGAAAAGGACTATAATGTTTACTCTATTCACTCATTTAAATGTTAGAATATTGCAGAAACACTTTGCAAACAGTCCTAAGTAGTCAAGCATGCAGCTGCCCAGTTAAGTTATCCTGAAAATTAACCATCACTCCTCTGCTGGAAGGGCTTAGGCTTGGAATCTATGGAAAGTGTTTGACTGCTGAGAATATGAAACCCTTTCCTAGGTTTAGGGAATCAATTGGCTTTTGTTTTCTTCATTACTAAAAAGTGCAGGCAAGTAAGTACTCTCTCCTCTGGACCTATGTACTTGGCCTGAACTTAGCCAATCACGTTTTTCCATTCACAACAAAAGCACTAAGGGGGAGGAAGAGTATGGAATCCAACCTATATAGCCAACAGAGTCAGGCTATGGCTAAAGTTCATGTGACATTAGCAATGGGGCCTAAGCAGACCATATGTAGCTTGAAACAGCTTCTAAGGCTCTCGTCTATGTCTTAAGCTTTCATCGGCTGTCTAGCTTCCCTCCAGTTCTAGATATGTTACTCAGTTGCCATGTGATACATTTCTCTACAAGACAGAACTCATTCTGGTTGTTCATAAATAAGGATATTAATAGTCATATTATTTTTCTCTGTAATAAACTTCTAAATATAAAATTAACGAATATCATTAGAGAACTTTATGCCAGTTACAATACAAAACAATGCCTCTCTTCACTGGAGGGCACAAAAACTGGGCTTAGAAAGGACGGCGCACTTGTGGAGATCCATTCACAAGGCAAAGTGAAATCCTTTGAACTGATCCTCACTTTAAAACACATTGTTCCAAGAGATAAGCTGAGAGACAATGGAGACCCAAATTTCTAATTTCATTAGAAATAATTTAAAAAAAAATCTCAAACCTCTCAGGGCAGAAACTAAAAGCAGGCAACCCTGGAAGAGGAACTCCTAAAAATGTGACATGAACATGACAGATGCTTCAAAAAGAAGGGAAAAAAAATAAAACAATGGTTGGGAAAACAATAATTAAACACTTAAAAAGATGTTTTTACTTTCTATAACAGAAGAATTGAAGCCGCAGTTCATAGTGGTTCATCAAGTTACAGGAAATATTGATGAACTATTCAATGGCAAATTAAGTGTCTACCACTTGAATGCTTCCATTGACAAACAGGCCAAACTAAAAGCTTCCTGGGGAAGCATCCTCTGAGCTGTGCTGCTCTATGATGACAGTAAACATTTAAGGAGTACACAGGCTTGTTACTCTCTAAGTCAGGCAGTGTTCTATCGCTGTGAAGATACAGCATGGCCACAACAACTCAAAGCAAAAGCATTTAATTAGGGCTGGCCAGTCTCAGAGGTTTGGCCCATTACTCTCATGGCAGGAAATGGCAGCGGCCTGAAGGCAGACATGGTGCTGGACAGTTGCTGAGAGTTCTGCATCCAGATCTACAGACAGCAGGAAGAGAGCCTGGCGTGGCCTTCTGAAATCTCAAAACCCACCCTTCACGACATACTTCAACATGGCCATACCTCTCAATCCTAATGCATCACTCTCTAAACATGAAAATACATGTCCCTATGGGGGTCACTCTTACTTAAACCACCATAGTTACTGATGTGGGTTTAAAGGAATGTAATTCTAACATACAGCTGGTGTGGTTTAAATTGTTCTGTCCTGTTAAATAGGAGATGCATATAGCTGTTTAACGAAGTTACCAATGGAGTCACCTAAACCAGAAATTTGGAAAATAAACCCATGAAACTGGAATGTCAGATTCTGTATATAGCAATCTTCATGGTAGCAACAATAGGAATAAACAGACCCACAGATCAGGAAGCAAAACGATTCCCATTAACAATAGGACTGAAGAATGGATGCAACCTCAACCTACAAAACAGGCAGCAACACACACACACACACACACACACACACAAAACAGACTGGCACCAGGTTACTACCCTAGAAAATATCTAAGATGTATTAATATAATTAATGATACAAAATATATATTGTTTTATGGTGCAAACAATGATCAGATCTCTCGTACATGTACATAAACTAAGACACATAATATACATATGTTTCAAGAAACAGATTTGGGAAAAAGAGGAAGTTTTGCATGGAAATAGTGAGGAAAAGAACAGGTAAAATTAAATTAAAAACCCTGACTTTCACCCATCCTTTCCTCAGGAAACACACGCATGGGGCTGGCAAGATTGCTCAGAGTTTACGATTGCTGGCTGCTTTCCTACAGAACCCACCTTCAGTTCCCAGCACCCACACGCCAGCTCCCAACCCTCTGCAACTCCAGCTGCAGACAAACCGATGCTCTTTTCTGGCCTGCATGAGCACTGAGAACACACGGTGCACAAGCATGCACATAAAACAATAGAAAATCTGTCTCAAAAAGAAAATCTTACACTTCTCTTTGTTATGGATGTAAGGTCCAGAATGTGCTATAATCTCATTTATTGAAAGTTTTGGCATATAATAAAAAGGAGAGAGCTAGTTAGGTACATGCAAGTTCATGTGAGAAATAGTGTTATAAAGTATAAAGGCTCACACTACTATTGCAAAACAATTTAATAAAATTCTTAAATGTGGGGATACATATTAGATACAAGGATAAAGATAGATAGATAGAGAGAGAGATAGAGAGATAGAAAGAAAGAAAATAGAAAACGTAGATGATGGATGATAGATAGATGATTGCCAGATAATAGCTATAGACAGGTCTATTCAGGTTTGTTTTTTTTTAAAAAGGTGTGAAAGGATGTCTACCAAGATACTAAGATTGATTAATACCAGATATAGGTATTAGGAAAGGAAAGAGGCCAGAGGAGGTAGAGCTGGGCAGCTTTGTCATTGCATGTGTTTTATTGTTTTATATACTTCCAACATTATAATAATCATATTTTATTTAAAAAAATAAGTACACTGAAATGATAAATTAAATAAGGATAGATAGATCAGAGTCCATGTCTACAAGACGCAGTGGGGAACTCCTTCTGCTGACTCTCCTGGATTCATCGTGTCAGTGTGAAAGTCATGAGTGAAGCGACAGACGAGAGAAGGAAGAGTTATTCCTAGCTAGGGTTCTGAAAGGAACTAAACACTCCAACCTGAGTCCATGGATGGTGGGGCTTTTCTAATCATTGTTTGGAAAATAGGGAAGATTAATCGGACAAAACAGAAAAGGCAGAAAATTTTAGGTAGATGTAGAGACAGCCAAAGGCAAGGACATAAAATCCTAGTTACTCTAATATCTGCATTAAGGAGATTTTCAAATCTATTTTTAAAAGAAATGGCTGGTTGTTCTATGGTTTTATAGCCAGAACCCAACTGGTTTTCTTTCATTTGAAGCCCGCAGAAATATTAAAATCTAAATAAATAAAACATAAAATATCTAAACTGAGAAAAAGTTTGAAATTGAAAATACAAAGACCTATCAAAGATAATGAAGAACACCCTGAGTTTAAATTCTTCGTATGGTTGTAATATTAATGTTCATTAACTCTTAACTGTTGGATGGCAACAGATCAAAACAGAGTCCCAGATGCTTGTGTGTAATTAACAGCTCAGTCTTACATTCTAGGCACCATGAATGTGCATTTGTGAATCTTCGTGAATCCGCACATTGTTCTGAACACACAGCAGAACCTATTTTCAAAGAGAACTCCGTCCACAAATCAGGGAAAACAAACATATTCCGGAGGGCTTCTAGGTGATGGAGATCGTTCACCATTCTGAACCCGAGGCCCCTGGTTAGGTAATAGATAACTTGTCTGTCTTATCCACAGTCTGAAGACTGGCTGGCTCAAAGCCCCAGAGACCCTGTCACAGTGACTTTAACAAAGCATCTGAGAGAGAGCACTGTCCTTCAACTTCCTTGCTTAGCTTATACAGTTTATAATTTTATGTTTTGTAAGCATAGCTGGTGACTTGCTAAATCACATTTCTTTCATCTAAAATTATCGAACAAGTTCACTTTTCCTGGAACAGAGAGCACCTGTCAGGGTTTCTAGTAGTAATTGATAATCCTGTGGAATTCAGCTAACTGAGCTCTCAGTACTTGAGCAAAGATGAATGTTCTTGCCTTACTGTCTTAGGGTTTCTATTGCTGCAATGAAACACCAAGTTCATGCATAACTTCCGGAGGAAATGGTTTAGTTCTAACTTACAACTTTGAAATCCCACTCTAGAGTGTAGGGAAGTCAGAACTCAAGGCAGAAACCTGGAGGCATGCAGAGACATGGAAGAGTGCTGCTTCCTGGCTTGCTCCTCATGGCTTGCTCATTCTGCTTTCTTATAGAACCCAGGACCACCTGCCCAGGAGTAGCACTGACCACAATGAGCAGGGTCAGTCCATCTCAGTTATTAATGAAGAAAACCACCAAGGCCAATCTAGTGAAGGCAATTTCTCATTTAAAAGTATCACCTCCACAATGGTGTTAGCTTGTGTCAAGTTGACATAAAACCTAGCCACCACACTTAGTGGAAGCCTTTCTTATTTTTATTTTTATTGTGTGTTTTGACAGACTCACTTAGTAGCCCTGCCCTCATTATGTAGACCAGACTGGCCTCCAAATCACTGAGCTGTTATTATAACTGTGCTGATAACTTGACTTTGACTCTGAATACTGGGATTAAAAGTATGCACCTCTATGCCAGGCCAGTCTAGTCCTTTTTACAGCCACACTGAAACAGAAAAACAGAATACCGGAAGAAAGAGACAGCTGTGGGATCTCAGAAGACCCTGTGTCTTACTCATTTAACATCATATCTACGAGCTGAGTGTCCAAATTACATGAAGACAGACAGTCCTGGGCATGTTTAGCACTAAGAAGTGGGACAAGTGATTAAAAATAAAATGAGTTGTTTGACCCACAGAACAGGACATCAGAAACACACTCAAGGCCTCTGAAGCATCCCTCTGTCTAATGCTTAAACGGATGCTTTGCAAAAAGTAGGTGATTTTTGAAGATACTAATTGTGCTGATAAGTTTGCACTCTAATGACTCTAACGAGGATTTATTATGGATGAATAAATGTTCCTTTTCCTCCAAACAGTCCCACCACCTGAGAAATAAGTCCCCTTTTACACGGAGACAGAAATGAGTGTGATTTGTCACTGTCAAAGCCATGTGCAAGAAAGCAATGGCGCAGTAATTACAGCCCTGGGCTCAGGCTCCATTGCCCCTCACACCTGGCCCTGGCAAACTCTGATCTTGGTTTCCCCTGGAGAGCTGGCATGGCTTTGCATTTGCAGTTCCGAACAGCATGACAGAGGGTAATTGGATCACCTTTTAAAAAGAGATAAACCTCAAAGAAGCACAAATTAGCATTTTATACCAGACAATTACGGCATGTCAAGGTGGGAAGAGACCCAGGAAGAAAGGTGAGGAGGGAAGGTGAGGATGGAAGGTGTGATCAGTGGTTAATGATGGGGAGAGATGCCCATGGGTGCTGGGATAGCAGTCCATCGGCACTGCTCAACACAGGTCTATTTCAATGGCACAAGCTACATTTTGTTGTAAAACCAGTCCTAGGCAAGAAACAAGTGCTGGAGGCGGGGTGGTGGTGGTAGGGATGGGAGAGGGAGAGGGATATATAAATGGCTGTTCTTTAGCTTTCTAGTTATCAGAAAAGTTAACTGTCCCCCACAGCTTTAGCTTATTCGGCAGGGTTTTCTTTTGTTGGCTACCACTAAGGTCATCTTTCAGTGTCCCACTGAATCATACACGTCAAGCCGGAGTCCCAGGAGCTTCCTGAACACAGAAAGCATTTCTGGCTCCATCCCACTTCTCCCCCACGTCCTGTTTTCTTGGCAGATTCCTCCTCCTTCCCGTGTTCCAGCTTAGGGAACCGCTACCTTTCTCTGAGTAGTTTCTAGAACTCTGAGGCCTGGCAGTGCATCCTGTAACTCATGCAGCATCACTTAGAGCTGCTGATCGTGATAAGTTTGTGGAGTCCAGGGAAGGGGCTGTTCTTCTCCGTGGTCGACCCTAAGAGTCTCCTGAGGCAGCCTTGCTGCAAGCCCCCTCCCCCTCCACTCTCAATGGTGCCCCCTGTTGTTACACACACACACACACACACACACACACACACACACACATACACACGTAAATAAAATTTTAAAAAAATCTTTAAATAGGATTTTTCTTTGATACCCTTTCTTTTTACCAATTGTCCTGTACACCCCACTAATGACAAAACTTTAGAAATTTTTGCTTGCTCCATCCACTGGAGTAACTACAACCACTGCCATCAAGCTTCATCCTCAGCAATCCCAGGAGGCTGTGCTTTGTCAAGTTTACCCAGGATCAAGTTTTCTACTCTTCTCATTCAATGTCACACTTAAGTCAGTTCTGGGTGTCTGTTGAGTGTTCAGGCAGCTCTGAGATCTTACCCTCCTTTCAATAAGCACATATTATCCTGGCCGGGGGCAGGGGTGCTGAAATGATAGGAGATGTTGGGCCAAAGAGAAAGGGGCTTTATGATTCTTGGTGCAGCTTAGCCAGAGAATGAACATGGTTGTATCAGTTTCCCATTCTTCCCAAGAACTACGGTAGTGGCACAGTAGGTCATTATGCCATTCATACAATGAGTTAGCACCATAGCCAAGGAATACCCAGCTTAAAAATATTCATCAGTTTTAGAGAGGACTTGCAAAAGGGATTGGAAGAGTAGTCACTTCATCCTTCAAGGCTACTAGCTAGAGACCCTGCTGTGAGCCAGACTTGTATGGAACAGTCAGGGGCCTCGCATGTTTGATTCAACCAACAATGTACAGAGAGGCTATTACTGATCCATTTCTGCCTGCACTTGTCTGTCAGTGAATTAGAGCTCTAGCCTTTCCTCTTTCCATTATTCCTGGTCTCTTGCCTTAATTAATATCCATTCCAGGAAATTCAAACACAAATGCTTAACAAAGAAACTCACAATGGAGCAACTGACAACCAGCCATAAATAAAGCAAGCATCTACCATTAATGTAACCCCATGCCATTCATTATACTAAATGAAGAAAATATTTCATGTAACACAAGCATCTATGATACTTTAAAAGATCATCTTGAAGCCAAGTATTTAAAACTATTCCAATTAAGAAGTAAAAAATAATATATTAAGTTCTCAGTTTTTAATATTTGATCGTAAACAAGACTTACCCAACTGTCTAACCCACCCCTGTGGAAGTTTTATTTAAGACACACAAGTTTAATAGGGGCCAAAATACACACAGATTACTATACCAGAAAGAGCTCCTCCGAAGAAGCAGGCAGGTCGGTGATCCGCAGAGAGAGAGCTTTCCACGTGGGCCTATCATTTTATACCTCTTGGGACCTGGTGGTCCAGCCCCATTAATTAATTAACAACTAATTAGGGGGCAGAATAATTAGCTAATGGCGGGGCGTGGCTATAAGCCGAAATGGCCAAGATCACTCCCCTTCACACCCCCAGTCCTGATGGCAGGTTAACTACACTATTTACAATATGAAGTACCAACCTCAGCCATGATCCCACTGACTGGAGGGGATCTTACTTGTCTTTCTGTCCCCCATGGGAACCGTTCAGAAACAAAGCAGCTACCAGGCTGAGTATACCTCTGCCTCTTTTGTTTAGGATAGCAACCCCAGAGAAAGTTCTAGAATTCTGATATCCCAGCATTCTCTCCGTATTTGAGTTCTTGTGATTCTGTTTTTCAGCAGTCCCTTCGGTCATCTCTTCCTTCCCAGGTCCAATAACAGAAGACGAGCAATGTCAATCAAGTTCGCTTGCACGTTGACATCAACTAAATTATGTCTTTAAGGTCGCCATACGGGAATGCTTTTCTATGGACTTGTGACTTCTGGTATGTTTCTACAATATGCTTGTGTGTGGCGTGTGATGGTTGTTTTTAATGCTAACTTGCCACAAACTAGAATTTCTTGAGTCAGGAGCTTCAACTGAAGAAGGGTCCTGAATGCGTGGATGGATGTAGGAAGACCCGCCCAGATTGTGGGCGGCACCTTTTGGTAGCAGCCTGGATACAAATGGCTTCACAGGTAGATCATCTCACGGTGCTTGCTCGGCCTTGCCTCTTGCCCCGAGTTAATTTGCCCTGATAATGACACTGATTCCTCCTCTGCTCTCAGAACCAGCATTCTCCGCCTTTGATTAGCGTTGGTTGTGGACTAAGGAGCAGCAACTCCAGGAAACTTCTAGGTTTCTAGTATCATATTGATATTACCAAGGCGCCCAGTCTTAGGGTGACTGAGCAGCTAGTGGTTGTCACCCCGCCTCCCACTAGTGAGAGACAGTCATTGCGGGATTACTGTGAGCGCTGAGGAACCCAGCCTCAAGGACCAAATGACTACCAGGTTCTCAGCTCTCGGGTGTGATTCTGCCGCTGTTATTTTAAAGCTGACATAAAGCACGCATATATGTGAATGTATATATGAACGTATATAAATATAGACGAACATATGAACAGATCCTTGGGAATGGATGTTAACTACTATCCAGAAACTTTCTGTTCAGCACACATTGCTTTGCTTTCCTGTACCTGGGCCGTTTCCTGTGAATTTGGAGATAGCGATGAATAGTTCCTCCTCTGTAGAATTTTCAAGAGAACTGAACATCTGGCCCAGAGAAAGTAACCAGGATAGGGTCTGTTATCAAGGCTAATATTAGTCCTCAGCTCTTAGCTGGTCACCTGTATAAACTGTCTGCTTCTAATCGAAGTTATCCATTATTTCATTGAGAATCTGTGTTCAACACACCTTTTCCTAACACCTATTCCCTATCAGCCAGAAGGGAATATCAGCCAGATAGGAGCAGTTCAATTCATTGCAGCATGGGTCTCACACTGCAGAGCTGTAGTTTTTAATCAGGAACATAAAACATAACATATAAATCATAAGGCATCTCTTGGAGGAGACATGATAAAAATCCTTTCACTAGCCAGGCAGTGGTGGCGCATGCCTTTAATCCCAGCACTCAGGAGGCAGAGGCAGGAGGATCTTTGTGAGTTCGAGACCAGCCTGGTCTACAAGAGCTACTTCCAGTGAAGGCTTCAAAGCCAGAGAAACCCTGTCTCAAAAAACCAAAAAAAAAACCAAAAAAAAAACAAAAAACACTATGATGTCTCCAAAACCTCATTCCACATCCCAGAATCATCAAAATAAGCATGAAGTAAAAAATCCTCAGGGTGATGCTGAGAACACATTGGTTTTGGCAATAAGTAGCTTTCATTCACAAGTCCACTGTGGACCAACTTTTGACTCCCAGAGTATAAGGTGAACATGCCCTTCTCCCCATGCCCCACCCACTGTTTCCTTCTGCACCAAGGAGTCTCCTTCCTAATTTCATGTCACATATATTCTCTTACTCTCCCCATGCCCCTTCCTTAAGATCTCTTTTTTCCCACTTACGGGTCCCATTTAGTTTCATGACGTCTAAAGACACTCATTCCAGTATAAATGCAAAAATTAGACCCTGGAGGGTGCTGAAGAGATGACTCATGGCCAAGAATGCTTACTGTTCTACAGAGGATCTGAGTTCAGTTACCAGTTCATGGAGCAGCTCATAATTGTCTAGACTCAGCTCTCGGAGATCTGATACCATCATTGAGTCTTTGTGGGTACCTGCACTTATACATACCCACACAGAGGTGCACACACATATAAATAAATAAAAACGAATATAAGTTTTAAAAATGGTTGCTCATGTCTCTCCCAGTGCTGACTTCTACCAGCCAGAATGGCACAGGTTTTCGTGTTAATTTTATACTTACTAAAGCCCAGTACTCCAAATAATGGTTCCTTCACACTTAATGCAAGCATCTAGAACAAATCAGCTCAGGATTCTTTTCATTCTTCCTTCAATTAAATTAACTTCTTAGCCCAGCAGTGGTGGTGTATGCCTTTAATCCCTGCACTCAGAAGGCAGAGATAGGCGGATCTATGTGAGTTTGAGGCCAGCCTAGTCTACAAAGTGAGTTCCTGGACAGGCTACAAAGCTATAGAGAAACCCTGTCTGGGAAAAAAAAAATCACTTCTTAAAAATATATTTTACCAATTCTTCAAAAATTTCCTACATGCACACAATATGTTTTGATCACAGCCACATCCACTCTTTCCCCTCCAACTCCTCCTGGAACCCATCCCCATCCTTTAACCTAGTGAGGCCAATAGTGCTGGCAGTGAGTTAAAACTGTGTAGGTGTGGGGCCAACCACTGGAGCAGGGGCATTTTTTCACTAACCTGAAACCTTAGCAAACAAGACGTGAATTAGTATCCCGAGTGAACATACAAAGGAAGATCAATGCACAGATTTGTTCCCATGGCAGAGCCTCCAGACTGGAACCAGGAGCTCTGTGTTGAGTAACAAGCCAAAGAAATTAATTTGGTCCATTTCTTCTAAACAAGGTGTGTACTTATGTACTTAATCATTGGAGCTTTAGAGAATTTTAGACACCTCTTCCACTCTGCCTATTGCATTGACTTTTCAGATCCCACTTTTAAAAATTTCTTCCATTTGTGAGTGTGTGACCTATGCATGTGTGTATATGTGTGTGTACAGGTATGCTCATTCCTGTGGAAGAGCAAAGACTTATATAAGACTGGCTTTCTTCAGCTGTTTTCCGTGTTATTGATTTATTTGTTATTTTGAGACAAGGTCTCACTGAACCTAAAGCTTGTTGTTTTAGCGAGGTGGCTAGCCAGTAAGAAACTAGAATCCTCCTATCTCCAACCCCAAATTATTGAGTTACAGGGCAGCACCGTATGTGCCTGCCTTTTACATGGGCGCTAAGAATTGGGATTCAGATCTCATGCTTGTGTAGCAAGTACTTTACCCCCTGAGCCATCTCCTGGGAGCATCAGAATGGCCGTTACATTTCTAGTTCAGGTCTTCCTTGGGTGTTGAAAATTCTGCCCCTCAGTAGCTTCCTCTGTGGGTAGGTACAACATCCATGTTATCCTGTGTTTGTTATGAGGGTAGAGTGAGCTGAGACACAAGCACTCGGTTCAGGCCTTGGTACAGGGTGAAGTTTATCACTACCATTGCTACAATTACTGATGGTCTAGTACAGTGATGATTCAGACCTATCTAAGAATCCCATGATGCTATATCTCTGCACCCCTCTCTACACATGGCAGAGAGCTTTTTTTTTTTGCTTTTCTGCTAAATATTAGTCTCTATTACTTAGACATAATTGACTGTTTAGTCTCCACAGGAGCTTCTAAATAAATGTCACTCTATTTTAAATTCTATGTCACTGCAGGGTGGGGAGGATAAAGAACCAGGGGGTGGGGGGAGTGAGGCTGGAGAGGGCTCGGCAATGAAGAGCACTGGACATACTTATGGAGAGGGCCTGTATTCAATTCTCAGCACCCACTTGGCAGCTTACAACCCTCTGTAACTCCAGTTCCATTATCTTTTCTGGTCTCCTAGGGTACTGTGTGCATGAAGCACACAAACATACATGAAGAAAACACACAATAAATAAATAAATACATATTTTTTGAAAGGATTGTATGGTGAAGATGTAATAATAAACCCATATTTTCAGATCTATATTCAGATTCTATTTTTCATAGAATGAAAAAGCAAACTCCTTGCTGTCCCTCTCTCTCCTTGCTCTGTTATGATAGACTTTGCCTTTTCTGGCTAGATTAATTCCTAATACGTGAAGCTTCTTCTAGTTCCTGCTCCCTTATACCATGACTACAGCTCAGGTCTGTCACTGGCAGCAATCAACTCAGAAAACATCTACAAGCACACAGTTCCTAGCATGAATACAATCGGAGTGAGGCATGTTATGGCCACTCTGAGAATGGTAAGGATCTTATTTCTAGTTAGATACGAATGCATCACACAACCTAGCAAGATAACAAGCATGTACTTAAGTCAAACAGAAGTTCGTGCTTAAACAAAAACCTTAAATTATGGCTATTTAAGTGAGTAAATAGATTACCAAACTAAATGCCCATTTGGCTGAAAGGGCCCTGCCTTCAATGATAACCTATCCTATAAATGACGTTAAAAGGAGCACCGAGCATGAGGAACTACAAGAATACACACTGTAGAAGTCAGAATGCTGCTTAGAGTCTTCTCTGATGAAAGGGGCACAGGCAAGTAGGCCCATCAGCAACATTAAAGATGCAGGGGGAAGAAGATGCTGAGCATGTTTGTGGTCCATGGCTGGTACGAGTTTGATGCAATTCCAACAAACAGAGAACATTCCATTATCAGTGATTATCTTGAGTGAAGACAGTGAGCATTAGCTACATAACACAACATTCTGTATTCAGAGTAAGGAGAAGACCCTTAATTTTTTTTTCTTTTATAGAAGCCAGTATTAGCTGACCATCTACTATCTGCCCTCCATGTACCCTGGCCACTCTTCCTTCCAGTTTCATGAATACAGAATTATTCTGCTCTCTTGTCTCAAAGCCTAATAGATGACATTTATCACCTACCAGAACTCCTCCATGCCTTGATGAATTTCCACTCATTCTTTCGTCTCACCTGCAACACCTGCCAGTGTTTGTTCAACTCCCACCCCCCCACACACACACAACATACACTTCAGTCTAGTGTCTCCTGGTCCATGCTCCTGAAGAAAACATCTGTCTTTGTCACTGATTTCACAGTTCCTGCTGTCATAGGCATTCACATAACCCCCTACAGAAATCAATAAAACAATGTGTATAGTTTAA
Source organism: Dicrostonyx torquatus (assembly GCA_028555095.1). Classification (NCBI taxonomy): domain Eukaryota; kingdom Metazoa; phylum Chordata; class Mammalia; order Rodentia; family Cricetidae; genus Dicrostonyx; species Dicrostonyx torquatus. Next base: position 4,387,983 of record JAQHUG010000161.1, read on the forward strand.
ATTTCCAAAAGTCATGCTAGAGTTTGAAGAGTTGGCCCTTGCCTGATTCTTGACTAGCTTTCGAGGATTTGTTGCTAACTTAATAACAATAAGTTCATGACATATTATTTTGTTGGAAAGAAACAAAGTCATACCTAGGCAAAGGACTGTTTGATATTGATTTTCTAAAGTATGGCTTAAAGCATGTTTTCATAGTACTCACTTAAGCTATTCTAATTATTATAAATATATATTATAAATGCTTCTACAAAACATCAGAACATCATGAGGGTGCTATGGTCCTCGAGGCAGCAGTAGAAGGGACTCAGAGCTTCAGTTCTGTTAGGTGAATGCCAGACCAGTGAGCCACACTTTGACCACTCAATATTTCTCCTGTGCACAGATGAACATTAAAGAAGGAAGTACAAGATGAATCCTGTTCAGTCCCTACTTTTAGCCCTGTTTCCTTAACTATGCAGTAGCAACTAAGAATATACCATTGAGCTGGAAAGTGCAGATATCTGATACACCTTTCTCAGTCCTTTGAACAAGGCAGAGTGCCTTTTTTTTTTAACATAAGCAATCCTTTCTCCAACACTGACATCACCCAAGCGTTTCTCAGAAACACTATTATGCCAACTCAATTCATCTATAAGCATGAATTTGTATTCACACATCTATCTGAGGATAAGAGGCCTTTACAATATAAGGCATATGTAATGTAAAGGAAGTCTGCCCACTCATGCTTCAAGCTCTGTCAGTGCTCCTAAACCAGCTTTCACCTTTTGCATTTCTTGCTGCATTCTGTTTTGCTCTGTTTGTCTGCAATCCCTGAATTATCTACTTACTCATTATACACATGGAAATTAAGGACTTTAGGTGTCAGTTTCTGAAAGCTTAGAGTTTAATGGTCATTTATCGAAAAAGCAGTTACTTCCCAGCACTTAGTCTATTAGTGTATTTAAGAAGAAATCTAATGAGTTCCACAAATACACACTTTGTGAACAGTAATTTGGAAACCCTCCTTGAATTAAAACCTTCATTGGTAAAACTAGAGAGGCCAACCAGAATTGTTCTTAGCAGCCAAATAAATAGGGCAGAGATCCACTTTCAGGTGCCATTGATCAATACAGTCGATCCATGTCCTTTCCTCCACTCACAGTTAACCTCAGGCTCTGCCTTCTCCAAGTCTCCCCATGCCCTCATTCACAGCAACACAAGGTGTGCATTTCGTGACACGTTTGAATTTTCATTTCCATACATTTTAGCTATTTTAATATCAGCTTAACTCACAAACTGAAAATGTACAACTTTTGCTAATAATTACAAACCTCTTCAGAGAAAGTATAATCTAGAAGTTGTGTGGTTGTCCGAAATATAAGCGCTGTGAGTTAGATACCCAGTTTAAATAAATTCTTTGTATCTTATATCACGGGCTGGGGTGTAGTTCAGTTGGTAGAAGGCTTAGCTAGCATGAACAGAATTCTCAGTTCAATTCCTAACACTGCATAAACCGGTTATGTTGGCAAACCTATAACCCTGGCATTAGGGGGGTAGAGGCAAGAAGATCAGAGATTCCAGGTCCACTTCAGCCATATAGTAAGTTCAAGGCCAGCTTGTGCTTCATGAGACTCTATTTCATACCATAGGTTCATGCTCATTGATTTCCAGTGATAATAAGGGTTATAAGGGTTTAAATTGCAGTTCAACTATAGTCATGATTTACCTAATGATAGTAAGTGTCCTAAATGGACATTCAGACAATATTGTCATTGTACAAACATTATTGGGGATACTTTTAAAAACATAGGTTGTGTAACCCTATGTATACTTAGATCATAATATAATATATATAAGATGTAGAAAATACCCCGTTGCTCTTAGAGCTGGGATGACAGGGCATCCGATGGGCTGCTGTGAGTATGCATGGCAATACTGCTTTACAGTATCTTACCTTATTAGAATATATTACTCATAGATCGTGGGTTCCATTACAATATATTTACTCACATATATAATATAAAAAGGGTAATTACAGACAAGGAGGCAAATCGTAATTGTTTCCCACTCCCAGGAGCAGTGGTTCTTTATAAATATTTCATTTCACATTTTATAGGTTGAACCTTACAAAGTTTTACTTAACATGAAAGAAACTGAAAAGCAAGACTACTTAATAGTTCTTTCTTATAAACTATAATACTAAAATCAATGGAAGGCAATCCAATTTTCTGCATAGTGGCCTATGCACAGAAAGGGGAGCACACGCACATGTTTGCTACGTATTTCATGGAATCTGCATGGGAATTCTGTGCCTGTAAGACTAACTGTAAGACTACCATAGCAAGGAATAGGGATATCATATACAGACTAAGCCTGTCTCTACACAATGTCAGGGACCCTTTTGTTACATATGCCCTGGTGTGGCTCAAAAGGGAGAGACCATTCCCATCATTAAGGGCAACTTACTATCCTGAGGATACTAAAGAATCAATTGGCCTACAAGTCACTCACAGCCTCTGGGCTTCCTTCCAGTGTTCCTTGATAAAGCATAGAACATATGCCTTCTGAATAAACATTGAGTTTTCTGCCTGGAAAACACAGGGTTGTTGTCTAAAGATTTGAAGATAAGGTGCTTTTTTGATATAGGGCTCACTTACCTATTCAATTATGTTTTGTTACCTTGTCATAGATGTTCACTAAGAGGGACTGTGGGGATACAGGTCATTTTTGGTTTCTGTAAGTCAGCCCACCACCTTGTCATTCTTTCTCTGAAGCATGCTAGTTCAGATATAGTAGAGTTGAACCTTTACACCAAAGACATCTATCTGAAAGAGTACCAAGATATAATTTGAACAATAAGGAAGCAAGGTAACCTGAAGGATTTTGAGAAGTCTAGGGCAGTCATATTTCACCTGGCGTTGGGTAGGAATTTTATGCTCTGGTTATGAACCCTTCAGGACTAGCAAAAGGCATATTATCCATCGTATTCTAAGGTCCTGGCCGTCTAAGAAGAAACAGTTCCACATACTTCTACCCCACCCTACACATACACTGGTCCCACATACAAGAAATGATTATTCCTGTGAAACGTGTTAGTGATGTGTGGCTTTTGGAAGCTTGTTTTTCTCACAGCAGGCAAAGTGGAAGGCTGAGTCTGTGTGCCTGTAGGGTGGGGGATTTACTCAGCCCAGAGCCTTGTGAGCATCATACAAGCCTAGCTACATTCCGAAGCCATGGAAGATGGTAGTGGTGGTGGTGGTGTTTAGAGACAGAGGCACATTAGACGGCTTGAGTTGGTCTTCATCAAACCACTAGACTAGGGTATAGGGAGTGCTGGTGGTCACCATCATGCCGGGCAAGAAATCATCTTGAACAAAAATCACTGGTATTTTGTTGCAGAATATAAGGCCACTCAACATCATCCAGGTGTCTATGTTAGTTCATTTACTTAATAATTGATTGGCTTTTCTTAATATACACTAGCCTCGAGCATGACTCAAGAGTTAAGAAAACCTATCAAAACTCTTTGCATGTTAGTAGTCTAAATAGCCTCTAAGGAGAAAATATGAGAAAAGTGGGGCTAGATCTATCACATTCTTTTTTTTCCTTTACAAGTAAAGCTTCCAGGTACATACAGTTCCCAACAGGATTTGATTCACTACTCCCCACATTGTCCTTGGGTATCCTTTCTTAAGATCATACCTTTTGGTAGGAAGAGGTACCAAGAGTCTCCCAGCCAAGCTGAGGATTACACCATACAAAGATCATCTTATGTTTCCCAAATTCTCTCCCAAAAAAAGTTTTGATAAATAAATATTCCCTTGAAAAGAAAGCGAGGCTCTAAGAATGGACATGTAAAATATTTCCTCACAATAAAATATTATTCTGCAGTAAAATCTAATGAACTACTGATACACTCTTGGTGCAGCTGAACTAAAAAATATTATGCTAGCCAATCATAATAAAGCCACATATTGCATACTTGCATTCACATTAAATGTCCAGGACAGAAAACTCTGTGAAAGATATAAAATATTTGTGTAGTTGCTTATGACTGTGGAAAGAATATGGTGAAAAATGATTTTTGATTGACAACCAATAGTTTCTTCTGAGGATAAAAAACAATATATCAAAGCCAATGGAAGATGCCATTGTGTCTTGATCTGCTGCTCTCCGCCATGAGACAGGGTTCTTCAGTGAACCAACCTTACCATTTTGGCTAGGTCAGCGGATGAGTAATCTCTCTGGATCTGTCCATTTTCTTCTTACACTTCTAGGGCTGTAGAGATAAGCAGACATGTCTGACTATTTGTAAGTAGGTGCTTGGTATTTGAAATCAGGTCTTCATGCCTGAAAAGCAAATTTTCTTAACACAGAGTCATACCCCCCATCCTCTCTCACCACTTTATTTGTATATGCACAGAGCAAAATTTTCAAGTAGATCTCCTAAAATCCCTTCTCAAAAAACATTTTTAAGCTACAAGGAAAACTGATTTTATGTATGGTTCATTAAAATATCTGTTTTTAAATTGTCTGTAGCTTCTACTGTGTGTCTCATCACAAACTGCTCAAATACCTCTTCCAAAAACATTTCAAATACATTTTTAAAACTTAGACAATAAAAGGAGGCAGAGAAGTTTGACAGCCTTGAGTGTAAATACAACTTGCATTCTGTTATGATTGCCACAATTACGTTGAAGCGATAAATGTATAGAAATGCAATCTCGTCCCACAGAGTCAAGTGTGTCCCAGAATGGCTAACAACATGACAGCAGCTGACACTGATGGAAAAGCGTTCCTCTTAGTATCATCAGCCTAAACTACTAATCAGAGAAAATGTGACATTTTAAGAAGATAAATTAGATCCAGGGTCCTGCATCTAGCAGACGTTTTTTGCAGGAAGAAGACAGACAGTTTTTTTTTCTTTGAAAGCATTGTAGGGATCAGCATTTTGATGCTATCAAATTGAGGGATCTTGTCATAGCTCCCATGGGCAGATGGTTGCATTGTGCAAAGCAGCTGAAGGGAGCTGGTTGTCTTCAAAAATAAACCCTAAGTACATGTTTGATCATAAACAACATTCAAATGTCTAAATTGTCAAGACAATTCGACATCCTGCTTTTAACGAACTGTTCAGAAGAACCAACTCTATATGAAGAAAGGTTTTAGCTGACTTCAAGAAACATGGAAACATTATTAGCAGAGAAAGTCAAAGATGCCGTCTCCTGGCTAAAATCCCTGGTGCCAACTCAGACAGTGTGCTTGATCTATTGGGAGCCCATCAAATCCAACTGGACCAGGACTGAATGAGCATATGACCAAATCAGACTCTCTGAATGTGGCTGCCAATGGGGACTGACCAAAAAGCCAATGTTAATGGCACAGGGACCTATCTCTTCTGCATGTATTGGCTTTTTGGGAACCTATTCTATATGGATACACACCTTCTTGCACCGGGATGGAGGAGGGAGGGCCTTGGGCTTCCCACAGGGCAAGGTATCCTGCCCCATCTTGAGGAAGCAAAGGGACGGTGGTGGGGTAGTGGGGGGGCAGGAGGGCCTGGGACAAGGGGAATAAATATAAATTTTTCTTTTAACAATAAAGAAAGGAAAAAAATAAAAAAAATAAATCCCTGGTGTCATCTATCTTTCTGCCAGCGATTGCTCATGCTGGATACACAGCAGGGTGGTTTCTGCTTACTGTTTCATTTGCCTATCTGAATAGTCTGAAATGTTGGCTGGAATTAATGCAAAACAACCTAAAACTGTTCAGACATGATGTGTATTTAATACTGACTGCATCACCAGTTTTTCTCATGTGTTCTCAATTAAAATCCCAAGTGCAAACTCATTTTTAACCTGATATGACATTACCAGTTTCAGCTGACTTCATCTGTAAAATAACATTTACCTCACAAAAGTTGTCGTGATCTGTAGCCCAATTAAATATTTTATATTGCGTTGTTTGATGTTGGTGCCCACAAGTGTTACACGGTAAATGTAGAGCTGGCAGACCTATCAGACTAATCCACGGGAAGTGTATACGTACACACCCACATGGAGAACCCGTGTCAGGAGAGTTGTGGGAACACAAGTCACAGTCAAATCTGTAAAAACCTTGTGAAGCCCTGATTCCTCTCTTCAAAATGGGATACAGTCCCAAAATACCTCAGCAGTGTAACTTCTGCCTCAGCAATGGAATGACCTTTCTACTCCCCCACAACAGGAGGCCTTAGAGCCATAACACTCACCCTTTGTTCTAACAGTCAACTTTTTACATAGAGTCAATTCCCCAAAATTGTGCTTACTGACAGACCACATAGGAATTTCAAAAGGATAGGAAGACACTGCTTTTGCCAGACAGACAGGTCTGGGTGTGGGTGAGTCCAGGATTCAGGGACGTTTAGTAACTTTATCTAATGGTTTGGAAAGTCAGGTATTTCCCCTCAGAAGCTGGCTCTTTCCTGGGTGTTGTCGCCCCCTTCCTGGAGTACTGCTTTGTCAGGTTCTACCTGCCCTTTTTGTGATTTTGATATGCATATTATCATTGTTTTGCCCATGGAATTTTTTAAACCATGTTTGTAAAAACTAAAAACCTGATGGAGATTGAAAAGTTTCTGCACCCCGATAAACCTCTACACTGACACAATATTCCAAATCAGACCAAATCAAACCAAATTAGGAAAAGAAACAGGTTTAATGGATACCAACGCTTGCGGGTGGCCTTCCAGCCCCCCAGAGATGAGACCAGGAAGGAAAACTGTAAACCACATGCTTGTTCTCTGGGGATCAATTTAATTATCCTGTGGACGTGGTCTTGATCATCTCTGGGGAGGGGTCACTGTTTGCAGAGCTTTCTCAGAGGTGGAGTCTAGACTGAAGCAACCCCCCGGGGGGCGGGGGTTGGGATGGAACTTCCACCTAAACGTCCCAGACTCTTTGGGTTTAGGGGCATCAGCTCAAGTCTGAGTACTTCCTGCAGACATGGGGTAAGGTGGGAGAGGTGAGAGTTGGGAGTTCGTTCGTGGGCTCAGGCTCAGCGAGAGATGTGACTGGAAAGACATCTTATTAACTGCCATCCTGAAGACCTTAGGCATCTGTTCCTTGAGGGAGATGAGAAGGCATGTGTCTGGAAGAAAAAAAAATTATTATCAGCCTTATGAATGAGGCTAGCCATAAGGGTCATTAACTGTCAGAAAGAATGGGACGGACAAGTGCCCTGGTTGCATAGGAGAGGCAAGGGTGAATGAGTGAGACACAAGAGCAGATATGCCCTTTAAAACCAGATTTTAGTTGGGTAACTGTCTATTTGAGCCTGGAGAGGTAGTACCAATGGTGAAGTTTTAGGAACTAGTGTAGATGCTAGTGTTATTTGGAGAGGAAACTTCAATGAAATAATGAACTACCAGTACCTTAAAAGTCATCAAACAGCATCAGACTGATTTGAGAGGGACAAATAAATGAGCAGAAGTGAGACAGTTTTAGATATACAGGCAATCCCAAATCTCTCTGTGGTCTTTGGCAAATACTAGTTTTAGTACTTGCCTTTAGCTGCTGAGTCCAAGAGGCCTGAAGATTATCCTGTGGGGTAGGGTTTAGTCTATCTGTCTTGGCAGGATGAGCCACTCGATCCCCAGTGTAGTGTCCAGGAAGCTGATGAGGTGGAAGGCAGATTTTTGCTGTATGTGTGGCTTTGCCATACCCAAAGGCAAGCCTCCAGGCAAAGGTCTGCTGCAACCATGTGTCTTCTTGAAGGAGCTATAGGATGCTGCAGGAGCTGGCATGTCTCTCTGTCATAAGAAACTCTTTTGTTAAATGCCATACTCTGGGATCTGTAAAGGCACTAGAGAATCAGGGTACCATTACCTGTCAGGTATATCCAAAAAAAACATAAGTTAAATTTGGACATATAGTTAACCCAGTCAGTTCCAGCTTACCAATGTCAGAAGAGGCAAGAAGATTAGCAGGACTATTTTAGTTAACCAAAGTATATCGGAGGCAGAATATTTCCTTCGTAGGGCCAGCACACATGGGTACTCTTACCAAAGATGGCACTGAGGCTTTTCCTTTAACCTTAATGAAAAATGGCGGCTATCCACATGTTTATATTTTTCCAGAGTTTATATATTTTCTGGAGTTACAAGTTTTACAAATTTTAAAACAAACACACATACACACACAGATATAAAACAAGCATACTGTGGCCACATTATTCACACATATATATTAACAGACTAAGAAAACTTTTTTTAGGAGCCTGTGTCAGTTGGTCAACTTAATTTTCGAGTAGGCTGCTGAAGCCAGGTGAGCACACAGGTGATCCCATTGAGGGTGCAGCTCAGAGGATAAGGACAGGGGGAGTGGATCGATTGTAGGGAGAATCCCAGCACGACCAGAACGACCAGACTACAAGCCAGGAATGCAGACAAACAGCTGAGAGAAGCAGGGAGGGGGAGCTGGAGCACAGCATCCAGAAACCATGGGCACATGGGGCACATGGGGGGGGCTTGTTTGCTTGTTCACATGCGGCAGAATTTTTAGGCATTAAGAACATATGGTGTCAGATAGCCCCAATTTAAAGAGATTTTGTAAAAGGCAGCCCAAGGGCATTTGAGGATCAGGCCTCAAAATGTAAGTACCTGGTGCACATGTCTATCCCAAACCAAAAGCCTAACGGCAATGCTTCCACTGTGCTAGACTTTGGGGGGAAAAAATCAGAGTGGTGTGAGAAACTCCTTGAAAGGACATCTCCTGACAAAGGAAACCCACAGGACAAGGCAAGTCCTTGTCCTGGTCAGGTTGGGTGCCTGGCACAACTGTGTCTTCAACAGGACAGCCTGAGCATTGTATGAGGCCCTGGACTTTAAAAGCAGTGACTTGGAAATCGGAACTTACCCACATGAAGCCAATCTTAGCCTGGCGGAGAACAGGTGCAGGGGAAGGTAGTTTCCCAACACGTGGCTCTGGGATGGTGGGAAGAACAGTCCCCTTGGTGGGATCTCCAGAAAAGTTTCTGCTCCCTGATAAACCTCTCTTCTGATGCAATAATCCAAAAATCAAACTGAATTTTAATGGATACCAGCGCTCCCTAGTGGTCTTCAAGCCCTACCCACCTCCCAGAGATGAGACTGGGAAGGAAGACTGGATAACCACGTGTTTGTTCTCTGGAGGACAATTTAAATACCCGGTGGGAGTGGTCTTGAGCATCTTTCAGGAGGGGTCATCGTTTTGCAGGCTTTCTCAGAGGTGGAGTCTAGACAGAGGAAACTCCCAGGGGAGTGGTCTTGGGACAGAACTTCCACCTAAACAGAGATCATCCATTCTCTGTCTTCTTCTTCTCACTGCTTCTTCGCACCACGGAATAAGGAGCATGTAGAGGTAGCACACATGAATGAGTTTATTTATTCAATTTACCCTCAAATCCAATGAGCCACGTTTTTTGCTTGCCATGATGCATCTTAGTTGGACCCTGGGGGAGGGGTGCTGAGGCTGGTACTCAAGGCCCGGGATAATTTGAGTACATCCTAATGTCACCTCTTTCTCACATCAGGTTTATCAGGTTTTCACTGCACACCCCCCCCACACACACACAACTACATACTAGACAACAAATTTCATAGGCACAGCTATGAGCCTGTAATCCCATTTCTGAGGCTGGAACAGAGTGAAGATGTGGGAGATGAAGAGACAGGAGGGTCAGGATCAAGGTGCTCACTGGACACCAATATAACTGAAAACACTGGAAAGAAAGGTAAGTACCAGGTTCATTAAAAGACCCTGTATCAATGAGAAAGGCATGAAAAAAAAGGAAAAATCAATGATATGTCCACTGTGCATACACACGCATACACACACATGCACAATGTAATTGAGATTGCTTGCCGAAATTCACACTAAGAAAGAGCATATTGTCTATGAACATTCATAGTTTTTCTATATATAAAAATAACTTTGAAGAATTTTTTTGCTTGGAATTTTTAGAGAGATCAGATCATAGCATGACATCATTTTCTTGCTGACATTTATTCCTACAGTTTCTGTACTATCACCGACAAGTACATAAGGACAAGTTAAGAGACAATGGAACTACTGACAATGAGTTTCCGTCTGCTTCAGCCAATTGCAAGCAGCTGATATAATGAAGAACTTGCACAGACACAAGCAAATGCATTTTACGTGAAGGGAAAGGAGCTTGAGTTCCAAGAACATTACTGCTTTTACTGTCTCCTCACTGCCAATTATTGTTCTCGTATAGTTTCTTGTTTGTTTTGCCTGTGTCTTTAGCAAATCTTCACGTGTAGAAAGGTAAAGCTAGTCTACGTACTTTACACCATCGCCAGTTGCTAGGCTAATGTGCCTCCAGTTAATTCTCCTAAGAGGTGTCTACCATTTTACTCTGTCACTGTTACTCTGCTGAGGCCACTTCAGTTCATCACATAAATGAGCATAGTTGACTGGCATGGTTTCTGCCCCCTGTGGATTCCACTTCATCCATTAATTCATTCACACTGGGCCGGAAGATTGCTTAGCAGTTAAGAACACTTGCTGCTTTTTCAAGGGAGCAGAGTTTAGTCTCCATCACCCACCTGAAAATCCAAGAGCAGATGATTCAGCACCCTACTCTGGCTTCCAGGGGCACCCAAACTCTCAGGTGTACACACACACACATAAATAAAATAATAAATCATTTAAAAAGAAAGAATTTACTAAGATCTACCAAGTGACAGAACTGAGCTTGTGATAACAACTGAAAACAGTTGAAGACCAGTGCCTAGCTCCTGTGTCCATCTGATACAGAACAATGGAAGATAGACCATAGCCAAAGAAATAGAAGTTCTGTAAACACAGCCAGCTTTTTCCAGATCCTTCCTGGGCTCACACAGCATATTTGGATTTGCTCACTCAGGTATTTTGCTGAGATCTCTAGCAAGCTGTCTGATCAAGTAAGGAGCCAGCAAGGAAGTTGGGTCTCGATTGTCCTCTAACTGGTATCTCCTGTAGCCCCAGCCCCCGACCCCATCACTGCCGTAAAGTGTTCTCCATCCTGCAGAATGGGAGCACAAAAACCCCTTGACTTTCATAGTTCATTCACACAGAACTAGTCTAACAATGCCCTCCATGGAACTTTATTTTACCTTCTCCTTAGCAAAAGTTCCCATCACAAGCTCCAAGCTGTCAGGTCGGGAAACATCCAGCACTCTCTCAGCACTTACGATGCAATGAGTGCAGCATGAAATGTCGGTTTCCTCTTTCACTCAACTGCTTTAAAATGCCAAAAGACGCCCGGAGTTTCCACTATGTCAGAAGAAAGGACTTCTGCTCAGAAGTCCTCTTTCATTGGGCTTCACCACTCTGGATTCTCCTCCCCTCAACCTTAATACAAAGTCTCTAGCAAGATCATTGTTCCTTGGATGTAAATCACAGAAAGATCGCCTGTTCATTATATTAACTTTTCCCTTGTGCACACTTCTGTAGTGATACTTCATTCATTTGTATTTTAATAAATAAAGCTTGACTGATGATTGGAGAGTAAAACAGCTGCCCTGGTCAGCCTTACAGACCAGGCAGTGGTGGCACACACCTCTAATCCCAGTAACCATACTAGTTTGCCATAGAAACCGGGTGGTAGTAGTGCATGCCTTTAATCCCAGCACTAGAGAGGAATAAAAGACAGGAGACAGCTTTCAGACACAGTCTCATTCCGAGATTCCTGGAGGCAGAATTGCCATTTTGGACAGAGGTAGATGTAAGAGCCGGCGGCTGACTGTTTAGATTTTCTGACCTTCAGGTTGAACCCCAATATCTGTCTCTGGGTTTTTATTAATCATGCTACACACCTCAAATTTATCTTCTCTGGGATACCATTTGTGACCGGCCCTATGCTTCTGGCTTCCTCCTCCAGTCCACACTGCCCTTCCTTCACCTTTGCCTCATCCTTTTAGCGATGTGGTCTCCTTCTAGATGCCTAACTCCACGAGAACAAGAAAAGCACCTTGTGTTGTTTGTCTTCTTTGCACAGAGGCCAAAACCCACATACCTCAAAACTAGCTACCATTTCCTAACTCTTTTATCTAGAGTCTTACTTAGAGGACAGCATGAATGAATGACTGAATCCTAAGGAAAGAACCTGAAGTCACAGGGAGTTAGACTTGTTAACAGTAATCCAGTCACACAGACCATTTCCACAGGGAGCAGAAAACTGTAAAACCACCACGCCGCCTGCAAAGTGCTTTGAAAAGGCAGAGGTTCTACTTCCAAGTCCCTGGACTAGGCACAAGAAACACTCACAAACGATTTGTGAGGTCTGGCACTAGAGAAATTGGATGGGATTGTAGTCAGGAGATACACTCTAGTGGCGTTGGGACATTCCATATACATTTAAAGTATTGCTAGCCACCTGCAAGAAGGAATGGCTCCCAGGGATAGTCTTACCATAGACTATCAACCAAAAGCTGTGACATGAGGGAGTCAGATTAGAGATCAGAATCATGTTGAGACATACTCCATTTGTCCAAGCACAAGACTGGAGTGAGCAGAGCTTGCTTATGTAAAATTTCCCAGCCATCAGCATGAAAAATATAAACCTAAAAATAGTTTTTTAGTGACTCTCAGCAAACCCAAAGTCCTCTCTGGTAAGGAATTTACCCAGTACCAAAACATCAATACTTAAAAATGAACTATGAATTTTTCTCATGTTCATCAAAATCTCACAAAAATTATTCCAAGTTCTTATGTTTATAAAGCATAAAATCATGATAATCCTATAGAGTAGTAAGACTGTAATAACTCAGACATGAAAGGAACTGTGTGACAGCTCCCCACTAAAATGGAAATTAAACTAAAAAACAGTAAGAGGTTTTATAAGTAAGAATTTGAGTAGCTGAAAAATATTCACTAGACCATATGAAAACAAGACGGGGGTATGCCTTTATTCTTCATGGAGAAGATCCTTTTATAAAACTCCTGCCAAGGGTGGTGGTGGCGCACGGCTTTAATCCCAGCACTCGGGAGGCAGAGGCAGGTGGATCTCTGTGTGTTCAAGACCAGACTGGTCTACAAGAGTTCCAGGACAGGCTCCAAAGCTACAGAGAAACCCTGTCTTGAAAAAGCAAAAAATGCAGTTGCCTTGGGCAGGTTTTCTGCCATAGCAAAATGGAAGCAATAATCTTAAAGGGACTGGAGAGATGGCTCAGTGGTTAAGAGCACTGGCTGCTCTTCCAGAGCTCCTGAGTTCAATTCCCAGCAACCACATGGTGGCTCACAACCATCTGTAATGAGATCTGGCGCCCTCTTCTGGCGTTCGGACATACATGAAGGCAGAATGTTGCATAAATAAGTAAATAAATAAATAAATAAAATTCCTGCCAAACGAAAGAGGTGATTAAAGACTATTCCAGCTATTATTAGGTCTGAGGATTTGAACTCAAGCTTGTATCACAAGCTGTGTGCCCACTAAACCATCTTCCCTGTACCTACATTTAAGTTTTACTGATATTTTATTTACAAAAAAAAATTATTTTTATATATAATAATGTCTTATTATTCTTTTTATTGAATAAATTTTCCCTTGACAATGTATATATATATAGGAAGTATATATATGTGTGTGTATGTACATATATATGAATATATACATATATGTGTGTACATAAAATGTGTGTGTTTATATATTATATATTAAGCCCTAAAATCCTTACTCAATATCCTACCACAAAGATGTAGAGACAAAAATATTCCATGCCAGATTCAAGCAGGTTGTTGACATACATCAGCAAAATGTCATATCACAACCCACAGTAGATGAACGAGTTTGTCTTTTTATACTTGAAATTTGTATTGGAGGACAGATAATCACTAGCGTAGATAGCTTTCATCGATCTCTGCTCTGCCTTTTCCCACTGTGATACTTGATAATGAGAATTTTGTGATGTACAAAGGAAAGGTAATGGGCCCTTTTAAAGGTGAGTGGAGAATCATCAAATTAGTTCAGCAACTGCAGTGCTGATAGTGCGTTATTAAACCCCTGAGCGCTAATGGATATTGAACCAATGTTCCAAGGTCAAAGTTCCAATTACTGTGTGAATCCTCAAATGGTTCTAGATTGTGAAGCTTTTCTGACATCCATCTATTGTGCTTGCAATGTGTTACCTGCAAAGGGACGCATGATGCCCAACTTTCCATTCAGAGTGTCCTGAGGAAACAGAGTTTGAATGAAAACGGAGCATTTCATGGCCTTATCTCACTCTGATACCAACAAGCTGAACCAACAAGTATCTACTATTCCAAACGAGGCAATGCAAGGGTCATGTGAACCCATAAAGCTTGGGGAAATCTGTCGTCTGGAAGCTGAGTAATAGTAGTCTGTTCCACGCTCCAGCAGGGTACAAACCAACCAGAAAGCTGGTTTCTAAGGCTTTCACTTATCAACCATTTTTTTTAAATCTCAAAAGGAAAAGAGTGGATTCCGAGAAACCATGACCTTGTACAAACCAACTGAGATCCAGAAGGCTCCACAGATCTGCAGGCATCTAATAAGATCACACATCTTACCAAAATTCTAAAGATGTTCTCTATTTGACACATTCAAATCAAGGAATGAAGAATAAAAACATTTCAAAAAATGTTGAGGGATATAAAACCTCATTCCTCTCATCTCATTTGGTATCATTATTCCATGATTTTATTTTTAGCTCTTCCTTTTCTCCCAGGCTACAATCAGCTCTTTCTCTGTTACCTGACAATGGGTTTGATCTCCAAGCACTATGCCTATTGTCTATGAACATCTCCTCGCTCCCTGCTGGACAGAACCTTTCTAACTTTCCTAAACCAAATTTATCTCCTGGAAACTTTTCCTTAATCCTTTCTCCAACCCCATCCCAATGCTAATAACATTTACCTATCTGTGTGATGTGTTAGAAATTTGAAAATTTAATTTGAATAAGTTATTTCAATGTTTTTTGAAAATAGCATTTAGTAATGTGCCCATTATTTTAAACTAACTGATTTAGGCATTTATCTAAGATGAACAACTAAGGAGCAACCTTAATAAAACTAGAAAAATTAAAATAAACTCAGTACCTAAGCCGTCAGAACCTGCTATCACACATTGTACTGGGAGAAATGTAGAAAATTACTCATGATTTATAAGATGGGGCTTAGAGCCTTACAAGTCTCTTCACTTTGTTTCTTTCATTATCTTTTCTATTTCATGGGATTTAATAATAAACCTGAAGAATATTTTGTGACTCACACAAAACCAGGAATTGTTTGACTATGCTGGTCAATGAAAGGAAGGCATTTGCCATAACAGTTGGGACATGTGAGAAGAGGGCTGGAAATCTTTGTGGAGCCCCAAACCAAAGTGATGGTCTCTATGTCAAGCTATGTAAAACTTTTAAGACTTTAAAACTTTCTACAACTGTATTTTAGGAACTTTTTAATAACAGGACACATAGATTCTTCACATAATTGATTGTTTTGCTTTCTTTTTCAGGTCTGCTTTGTGAACCTAGATGTAAACAAGGATGCCTGCAGCACAGAGAACCTGCAACAGGTAATACCTGGACCTGGAGCCCTCCAGGAGCCTGTGATGACGGCTAGACCCTGTCTATGATGCTCTCCGTAGAAGCATAGACGGTTTCATGGCTACCCATTTCCCTGACCTTGCTCTGCAACTGTTGCTCTGTTACACACACACACACACACACACACACACACACACACACACACACACACGTTTGAGAGCCACTTTTGCCTACCTGCAAATCTGTTCAGGAAGGCACCTCCCTTGCCTGTCAGCATCCTAAAGTGACTATTCTGTCCTTGCTCCACGTTCACACCTCAGTCTGGCATGCCTTTTCCTAGGTTTCTTATAATTCAGATTAAAGGTAGCCAGCCCATTCCCCTGGCCCCCAGGATTACTCTTTCCCATCCTTTCATTAAATCTTGCCCAAATCTTATCTCAACTGTGTTTTCATTGTCTTACCCTCACCATGAACTTGAACATTTTGCACCTCATAGCAGCCCACTTCCCCAGGCCCATTCAAGGTTGAGAACTGGTGTAACTGCACATAATTCTTGAATGTCTGTTCAGTTCGTTAGAGGCTGAGCATGCCTGCGGTACAACGAAAGGAGGACTTAAGTAATGTCACAGTTTGTCACTCCATGCCCAGACCTCATTTGTTAAAACAGCATGTTTGCAGTTGGATTATCACACAAATATATGTGCATGCTTTATTTAATTGATACTAGGCATGTGGTGATTCAGGATCCAGTCACAGTCTATGCAGAACCTGAGATTACTCAGTGCTCCTATATTTTTCCTTGGTATAGTTGAATCAAGTTATTCACAGGGATTACTCACTATCAACTTTCACCGGGTTCCAAATATTGGGTAGCTCTAGAGGTTTCAAAGAAAATTATGCATGTAGCTTTATTCAATGGAGTTAGTATGTAGAGTCCTTCAGAGACAGGACAGAGAGGGTGGAAGCAGATTCCCATCACAGTAACTGTGTTTCCATAATTTATGGAATGATTTAAGAGAGTTTCCAGTTATGGATTCTTTTACACAGATGATATGATTTGTGCAACTTACCATTTTCTAGGCCATAGGCTATTTATGACCAAATGAAAGTAATTATGGCATCTCATTCACATAGGAATCTGTTAAGGATTAAATGGAATAGGATGTCACATATACAGGCTTTACCAAACTGCTTAGAACATAGTCCAAGCAAAGTCAGTATTGGACGTGATTTTTTTATTACTGAGTTTATTGGAACAGAAGATTGCTAGCAAGAGGGAAAAACTATTTCCAAACTAGTGTTTATTCCTATTGTGTAATACAAATTGCCAAACGTTCACTTTGGAAGATTTGAAGCCACAGGTTTTATTTCGAGCTTAAATGTTCTATTCTTCTTATCTAATTTGAAACAGTTTCTTTTCTAGATTTCAAGGATTTTAATATTTTTTATATTTTGAGCTTATAATATAATTACATCATTTCCTACTTTTCTTCTCGTCCCTCAATTCCTCCCATGCACATCTGCCTGTTCTCATTCAAATTCATGGTCTTGTTTGATTGGTGGTGGTGGTAGTGTGTGTGTGTGTGTGTGTGTGTGTGTGTGTGTGTGATGTGATGTTTTCAGGGATGACTATTTGGTATTAGATAGTTAGGTTTTTCCCTGGGAAGACTATTTATCCTGCTCTCAGCATCCCTTGGCTGTCTGCAGTCCTCTGCCTAGGGTTGAGGCCTCCTGAGCTTTCTCCCTTTTGTATCAGTACATATATTGGTGCCATCCTTGTTCAGATCAGGTTTAGACAGCCATGTTGGTGGCACTTCATAGGTGTATCTTCTCTGACATTTCTAGGATAAACAACCTCACATCAAACTTCTTGTTCCTCTTCCTCCCACAGTCTTTCCGCCTGCCTCTTCTACAATGATCCCTGAGTCTTAGGTGCAGGAGTTGTGTTGCAAGGATCTATAGACTAAGCAGCTAATACATCTATATTCTAACTAATAAATAATGTTTGTAGATGGAACAGTTTGGGAGTATAAAAGAATCCTCTGAACTAACAAAGTCTTACCCCACAGAAACTGCTCAATGTCTCACCAGACCTTCCAAAACTCATCAACTCCATGAACGTCCAACAACCAAAAGAAAATGAAATTGTCCTCCTCAGTGGATTAGCTTCTGGAAACCTCCAGGCAGATTTTGACGTTTCACAGGTAAGGAGCATAGTTCTCAATCAACTAGTCACTTAGTGATAAACTTTTCTGCAGTCAGATAGATACGACTCCAAACAGGTGCTGTGCGCGAGTTTTAGTGGAAGAGCCCACAGTGACTCTGTAGTTGATACTGGCCTATATCCCGGTGTCTCCCCCACAGCACCACTCAGAGATTGGTTTTTTCCTCTGCATCAATTCTCGGATTTTTCAGGGTTATTTCACTGGGGCTTGAGCAGATCCTGGGTTATTCCACTTTCTGTTCTATAAGGCCTCACTAAATATTCAAAATCAGTATCTTCTCCCCTTTTAGGAACAAACCCAGAATTCTAGTATGCATCAGCTGATTATCATACCATCCTATAGCATCATTCTTCTGGGGCCTATTTGCCCTTTAAGAAATACCAAATTACCCAAGCTTGTAAGTCAAGAATGTGGCTTCTGGGATGGAAAGGAAGTATGCTGGCCCCGAGGAATACAATCCCACAAGAAAGAATGTCATTAAAAATAAAGTAGGAATGGAAGTATTATATTCTCTGACAGATTCTTCTTTGCTGCTGTTGTCTAAACCATCACAACACTACTATGAAGAATGCATTTAAAGCTTCTTAGTCAATTTGCAAGGAAAGTACACTCAAGGTGCACTGTAACAATACATTCACTGGTTCCAAAGTAGTGAGCATTTGCTGTGCACCAAAAAATCAGAATCCTGGAAAGCTAGCCTTTACTCTGCCTTGACTCCAGAGACTTAGTGCAGATCTCTATCTAATCTGTTTGAATTTTCTGATTGAAACATCAATATAATAATACTTTTCATTATCTGGATTTCTGGAGGCTGGGTACCAAGAAATGGCTCTAAGTTCTAAGTGTCCTTTATATTGAGCAAAACAATGATGATCAGAAAAAAAATTCAAGTCTGAAGTTTGTAAGTATTTTTTGCAATGCTTACAGGCCTGTATTTCCTCTGCCTCTACGCCCAGGAATGATCTGCTACCTACTTAAAGGTTTTTATCTAGGGAAAAGTTCCTTAGTATCATAAAGTAAACTCCAACTAGTTCTGGAAGTCAAAACACTATTTACCAACCCTTGGCCTGATCACATATCTATCTGCACACTATTGCAATCATTTTCACTAATAAAACAAGAATCCAATAATATGTGATAATTTACACCTTGTCAGCCAAGAGACACAATACTCCTGAACAGCCAACAGTTGAGATTTGAACCTGAAGGATTTGGCTATTTCTCAGCCTGAGTTTACCTATCTATGAAGCAGAATGAATTAATTTCTACTTGGGAGCAGCAACTTGAGAAATGAAATTTGTAAAAAGCACCTTATTCAAAATGAATTTTAGTTTTGTTAGAAAAAATAGAGCAAAATTCTAAGAAACCCAACATCCTACAAAAAAAATTGAAACTATTTTTTCTCTTAGGTATTCTCTAAAATATGAGTTGCTTTATATTAAAATTGCAACATTTTAATAATGACTTTTTAAACAATGTGATAAATCAATCAATGAATAGGAAAGCTTTACTGCTTAGTAATCCTATGTTCTTAATTCTGAAGCCAATAACAATGCTTTTTAACTATAAATTTTCCATGAATTCTACATAAATTATTTGCTATGGCTTTAAATATACAACAATTGAAAACTTTATTCCTTTCTACTTTATAAAACTAGATCATTTCTTTACTGATTTGTTCAGCTGTAGCTCACATGAGCAATTTCAAGTATTAAAATCGGGAGGTACCAATTTTCTTCCCGTGTATCCATGAAAGTTGATACTGACGTTAATTGGGCCTGGCCTTAAACTGAACTTGGCAGATTTTGATTGACCATACTATGTATGCATCTCAAACCACTAATGAACATGTACTATGATCATCCCAGAAAAATAATAATAACAAAAAATTAATAGCCAGTAGTTAAATAATATTTTTAAAAAATAGTTACTTTCTGTTCCTGTTTGATTTCTGAGCTATAATAAACTCCATGAACAAAAGCAATAATGGAGGATAGGGTTAAGGTTTTAGCTTACACATATAGGTAATAGTCAATCATTGAGGGACATTAGAGCAGGAGCTAAAGCAGAAACCAGAGGAATGCTACCCACTCACACTCTTAGCTTTCTTATACAGCCCAAGTTCACCTGCCTAGGAGTGGTGCCACCCATAGTGGGCTAGATCCTTTCTCATCAGTCGTTAGTCAAGACAATCTCTCACCCATGGACTCACAGGCCAGTCTGACTGAGGCAGAGTTAACCTGGGGTTCCCTATTCCCAGTCTTGTGACTCAAGATTGAGTTGACAATAAGTGCTAACCGGGATACTTGGCTACAGAAGCAGATGTACTGAGAAGTTTGTCATGTACAATGGTCCTGTCAACTCCTGTGGTTGTCCTCCCTGTGAGATGAGGATGTGATGAGCCACACATGCATGAGTTTGCAAAGGCTCAGGTGTAATCTTTCTTCTTTTCAAATTCCACAGAAGCCTTCTGTGGATACTGGCTATTTCTTGTGGATCATGATTTAGAGTAACTGGGTCGAAGTCTGAATATATTTCAAAAGAACATCCAGAAAAGACTGAGACATCCAGTCCACATCCCACACTTTGAAATGCAAGGCTGTGCGCCACCATCTTTAGAAAGCAGTTCTGATCACAAATGTGCATAATTAAATTCTATCCCTGCAAACTAGGAGCTCCTGAGCCCTTCTGCAAATGACTGACTTCTTTATTTTAAAATCGTCTTTCCTACAATGACTCTAGTTACAGTATTCAACCAAAAGTGGATACATGACACACAGATAAGAAAACGCTAAACTACTTCTGGAAACAGCTTATGGGTATCTATATACCTGTATTCTTTTCTGTGGTCTTGTGCTCCCCAGTAACAACCACACACCAGCATTAGACCCGATTTGCCAGCCACAGATGAGCATTGGATTGAAACGTGATCACTCAGACATCAAATATTTATTTCCAAACATTTCTAATTCTATTTCAGGATTGAATTTCTCCCCTGTCCATTAACTCTTGTATCCATTTGAAGATATTTCCCCTGAAATCTGCTGCAAATCTATATATTATTGACATTACGAAAAATGAAACTGCGGGGGGGCAGGGCAGTAACTCAGTGGTAGAGTGTTTGTTGTGGAGGCATGATGGCCTACGTTCAGATCCCAGCACTCAAGTAAAAGACAAGTGTTTCAACGATATACCTATAATCTCAGTGCTGGGAAGTGTGGCTATAGCAGTAAGCAGGTCCTGGAGTCTCACTGGCCCATCTAGTCAAAATGAAAAACTCCAAGTTTAGTGAGAAACCATGTCTCAAAAACTATGGAGATGAGGAGTGACAGAAGATTATTAATTACACCCAACATCAACCTTCTAACTTCCACATTTGTAGGCTATGAAAAGAGCACTGACATTCTTGTGAACATATGCATATATATACATATATATGCACATATATATACACATACACACACACACACACACACACCCTCCACCCACACATGCAGAGAATTGTGCACAATCTTTTGTTGTTGTTGCTTTGGTTTACTGGTTATCTACTCAGAAGAAATGAAACATTTGCTGCTCTTTTAATGGAAATAGCATTTGTGATGAAGATGAATCCTGAAGGACAACCAGGAGGTTCCTAACTCTGAGCCTACCTGAGGCATGACCTGTCACTCATGCCCCTTTGTCACTGGCCTGGAAAGGAATGTGTGTTGTGCTGTAAAGATCATCGGACCTCTCCCAGTGTGTGTCCTTATATTTCATGTTGGCTCGTTCTTCAAGAGAGTAAGACCAATGTGAAGCCCACATAAAGTTGAAAGGACACGTAACTCCACAGCCGAAACACTGACAGAGGCCTTATTGACTACTATCGAGATACCAAAGGATAACATTCTGAGGAAAGGTCTCCATTTAACCAAAAGAGGCTGCCCAGAAGCCTAAGAACCCCTTCTATAAGCTTTCAGCCAAGCTTCTTCCGGACCCCAAGCCCTAGCCTGCCTCCTACCCCTAAGCATTTACTCCAAGAAACAAATTACTGTGATTTCTTTCCCATATGACATGTAATTCTCTTTGTAAACCTCTCTCCAGTTTTATGATCAAGTAGTGTTTTATCCAAGGACCTGAGAACCATGTCTTAAAACCAGCTCTCCTCTCCCATCCTAGGAGAGAATGGGGTACTTCTATCTGTGGGCCATCAGCTCCCAAGTAGACAACATTTTACTTTTCCCTTGTGTAAAGTCAATTAGCAAACACAACTGGCCTTAAATCCACATTGCTTTTTGTTTCATCTCAGTGATGGCCTGGGTTCTGTGCTCACTCTGCTTATTTCAATAAAGTTGAATAAAATCTTTCTTCCCTATTCAATATTGAACAGTTTGGTTTTCTGCTTTGATGAGGGAAATCGCAGTTATATGATACAGCTAGTTGTTTTCTTTTAAGGAAAGCTTTCTTCTTGATGCCCTGTGTTCCAAAAATGTTGTATGGAAATGGAAAACAGTTTACTGACAGGAGCTCTGTAGATATTTCCAATATTTTTAAGAGCCCTTCTTCTTTTCTCAGAAGAGCTTGGGAAAAAGAATACAGTCACCGATAATCGTCTTTTATTGCCATTTTGGAGAAAGTGCCTTCTTTTCTGTCTGCTTTCAGTGCTCTTGGCTGCCTGATATCTGCTTGGTCCAGTGTGCAAGAGGAAACAGACCAAACAGTACCAACTGCATCATCTTTGAGATCAACAAGTTCTTAATTGGTCTGGAAGTGGTGCAGGAGCGCCAGCTACACCTGGAGACCAGCGTCTTGAAGCTGGAAGATGACACAAACTGTTCTCTGTCTTCAATCGAAGAAGATTTCCTTACTGCCTCTGAGCACATGGAGGAGGACATCGAGACGGAGGAATACAGGAGTGGTAAGACATTACTGATAAAGCAAGCATGTCCCCCAACCCACACCATTGTCAGAGGGAGTCCAGAAAAGTTTCAGGCCACGTCAATTTAGCTGACGCCTCACACTCTCTACTTGGTCAGGTTTGATGAGACAAACAATATTAAGAGAACACTGGCAAACATGCTGACTAATGTATTTAAGGCAGCTTAATGGCTGGATGGATGCTGGCTCCCAGAAGATGCCTTAGGGATGCTGGGGGAAATCTGTGTGTTCTAAAGGGAAATGTTTCTACCCACCAAGAGAAAGTTTCTTCCGAACAGGAAAGTTAGTTTTCCCAAAACTTCCAGAAATGCCAGCATTACCAACAGGAACCAAGTTGGCCTGGCTTGGATTGTATCTCAGAACCTCACTTTGAGTCTCTGAGACCTCAGACTTCTCTCTGACCTCTTTCAAGCTTTGGTTTCCGAGAGTGTTTACAATTAGTGGTGTTTGTGAGACAAGAAGGGAGTGAGACAGGAAAGTGCTCGGCCATCATTTATGTCTACTGACTCATTAACATAACTCAGGGTCTCTCTTCCCACCTTAAACCCCAGAGAAGAAAGCTGCACAAAGTGTTGCATTGTTGCTGAGGCAGGTCCTCTGCACACCTTAGTGCAAATCTTTGCAACAAAGCTCCTATGAGCTTCTGTGGCTCCCTACCCCCCACATCCCTTCTCTCCCCCTTCCCTATGCTGCAGTTTCCTGTGCCACCCTCCCAGGGGAAAAAAATGACAGCAAGCCATCATTCTCAAATACCTTCTCCTCTCCCAATCCCTGCATTTGTGTACCACATAAAGGCATTTTATAAGGCCACAACATCTGTATCAGATTCCCTTTAAATGAGGCAACAGTCACCGTGCTATACTCAAGGGGGGCGGGTAGAGAGCTGAAAGTCAATTTAGAAAGTAATTGTTAGTTTAGCCCCATTCGAATCTGCTACCCAAAAGGTAATGATGGTCTGCCTCGTTTTCTCTTTACTAGGTTTCGAAATGATAAACATGTCAGCTAATGTTTCAGAAGGTAAAAAGCCAAAGGAAGCTACTCAGGAAGGATGGGATTACCACAAGGAAAAGTTGCATTGTGCTTTAGGGGAAAAACACACTAGAAAACACTGTACACCCATGAAAACAGAAGGACCAAAGGAAAACATAGCAGAGAACACACCCTTGCAAAGTCTCAATCCTTCAGCCAGGTCATCCCGTGGGAAAAGTGAAGCGGCAGGGGACAAGCAGCTGGCCACAAACTACCCCTACCCGGAAAACATCAAAGGAGAAACAGAAACATCTCAGATGCTGTTTCTCCCTCGGGATGCTTCTCTCTCCATGGTTAAGAAAGACGGGCTTTCTTCCTGTGGACCAGTCCTTGAGCAGGGTAGCAACCCCAGAGACCATGGTGGTCTGCAAAACTCTCTTCCTCCTGTTCAAAATGGCAAAGCCACCACGGGCGAGTACGCTACAAATTTAGCAGAATCAGTACTGCAAGACGCCTTCATCAGATTGTCTCAGGCGCAACCGACACTCCCTGGGGAATCTTCGGTCAGTTTCTCTGTGGGAAGCGCTCTGCTTTCCGGTGGCTGTTGTACGAAAGATACAGTGGTCCCTCGTTCATGGAACGAGCTCCCCAAAATTGTCATTGTGCAGAGCCCAGAAGGCGGTGATGCTGCCCTGGAGCCAAGTGTCTCCTCCTGGCCTGAGACAGAAGTTTCTGTTGAAACCTCGGGCATCCCTTCCGGAGAAGGCTCCCGCAGACCCACTCAGAGTGCCCTAGAAGTTGCACTGGCTTGTGCAGCCACAGTCATTGGAACCATTTCCAGTCCACAGGCCACAGAAAGACTCACCATGGAACAGGAATCCCTGATATCCAGCTATACCCAGAGAGGCAGTGGGGTACAGCAAACCCAAGTGCCACAAGTACTCATGGAACCATCTATAACTGAATACTCCTTTCCGTCAGCTCTGTGTGGCATGACACAGGTGGCAAGCGCTGTTGCCGTCTGCGGCCTGGCAGAAAGAGAAGAGGTGACGTGTTCTGTAGCTCCAAGTAACCTCTTGCCCACCTCTGGGGCTTCTGAAGAAATATCCGCAACTGGAAGTTTAGTGACAGAGAGGAGCAGGGAGCTGGGGAAGGAAGCCATTGCAGAGGCTCTGCTCAGGGAGGCCGCTCTAGTTCTAGTGCGACCTGATGCATACGGCAGCATTGGAGACCTCTTAGACTCTGTGAACAGGAGAATCGTAGAAACCACTTCCAGAACCCAGAGCCTGGGCAAAGAAAACACTCAAAGGAATGAACTGGCACAGACCCTGTCCAACATCATCCTCAAGCACTGCATTGATGAAGCTCACCAGACAAACGTAACAGCTCACCCCACCGATGAAAGACATCCCTATGGAATTCTGGACCCCTTAATGGAAAGTGTGAACCAGCTTCTCCACAATGTAGTCTGCTTCACGATCAAAAAGATGAGTCACATGGTAACGCCCAGTGAACATCCCACTGGCCTTTCTGAAGAGACCCTCAGGTGGCCAGAGGCAGAACCCTTAGGTTGCCAGTCGTTTGATCAGGCTGCTGGTCAAACTTGGGCAAAAGTCTCAGCATGCACCAGCAACCATTCTCTTAGCAATGCACACGGCACTGGCCTTGTCATCGGTGATCTTGTACAGGATGCACCTCCGAAGCAAAGCATGGGTGGAGCAAGGTCGGGACTATTCAGCAACCCCAGGCTGCAAACTGAATTCTCATGCTGTCATGGAATGCTTGGTCCAACTGCTAAAACATCCCCCAAGGAAACATACCTGAAAGGGATTATGGGAGAGGCCTCAAAGAACCCTGACTACACACTCAGTTTGGATGGCAAAGAGCAGAAAGCCTCTAGGGAAACAGGAAAGTTGCCAAGAGCAGGCGAGTGCTGCCGCGGCTCCCAGGAAACTGAAGACAGCCTCATTCTAAGCACCCAAGAGAAATACACCTGTGCTACTCCCATAAACAATGAAGTTCAAGTTAACCGATCCTCGTTAGGGGATGACCTGGTGTTCCCTGCCCAATCTACAGCACAGGCAAAGCAGTCCGAGGTCTACTGCATCACAGACTTTGCCGAAGAGTTGGCAGAGACTGTTGTCTCCATGGCAACCGAAATTGCTGCAATCTGCCTTGACAACTCCAATGGAAAACAGCCGTGGTTTTGTGCTTGGAAAAGAGGGAACGAGTTTCTGGTGGCGCCCAACGGACCGTGCCGATCCTTGAAGAGGAAGAAGGAGAACTCAGGCGGTGGAAGCACTGTGAGGAAACACAAGCCACCTCGCCTCAGCGAAATCAAGAGGAAAACCGACGAGCATCCAGAGCTGAAAGAGAAGCTGATGAACAGGGTCATGGATGAGTCCATGAATCTTGAGGACACTCCTGACTCCGTCAGCACGTTCGCAAATGAAGTGGCAGCCAAGATCATGAACCTAACAGAGTTCTCCATGGTGGATGGAGTGTGGCAAGCCCAGAGCTGTTCCCGGAATCGGTTCCTGGGAGGTGATAGGTGGAACAGGCTGAAGGCCTCCAGCTGTGAAAGCATTCCAGAGGAGGACTCTGAAGCCAGGGTCTACATAAATAGCCTGGGTTTAATGAGTACATTAAGTCAACCAGTTAGCAGGGCCAGCTCAGTCTCCAAACAGTCCAGCTGTGAGAGCATCACCGACGAGTTTTCCAGGTTCATGGTGAAACAGATGGAAAATGAAGGGAGGGGATTTGAGTTACTGCTGGATTACTATGCTGGCAAAAATGCCAGCAGTATTCTGAGCTCAGCAATGCAGCAGGCATGCCAGAAAGATGACCACCTCAACGTGAAACCGAGCTGCCCCTCTAAACAGTCCAGCACAGAGAGCATCACTGAGGAGTTCTACAGGTACATGCTGAGGGACATTGCCAAAGAAAGCAAAGATGGTACCTCCTCCAGACGAAGCAGCCAGGACTGGACCACGGGCTTGCTTTCTCCTTCAGCCCGCTCCCCACCGTGTTACAGACAGTCCTCTATGCCTGACAGCAGGTCCCCATGCTCCAGATTAACAGTAAACGCACCTGTCAAAGCCAACTCCTTAGACGGCTTTGCCCAAAACTGCCCTCAAGGTTCGCTAAATGTACAGCCAGTCAGTAGGGCTTCCTCATCGGGTCTCTGCCAATCAGACTCATGCTTGTATCGCAGAAGTGGGACTGACCAGATCACAAACATGCTCATTCATGAAACATGGGCCACCTCCATTGAGGCTCTCATGAGAAAGAACAAAATTATTGTGGATGATGGCGAGGCAGCAGGTGTCCATCCTGGTCCTGTTTCAAGTGGCTCTCCTTTGAAAGTAGAGAAGGGTGCAAACGGATTAGCCACCAGCAGAGGACACAGTGGGCCAGCTCTGATGGTACAGGAGTCCGTTGATTGCCAGAGAAAGGATGTTGTTACTGAAAACAATCATTCCCCAGTGTCATCTCCGAGCAAAACAGCTCCTGGTAAGAAAATGGGTGGTTTTGATCCTAGAAGAGAAACCTCTTCGTGCCACGATGCCATTGTTCTCAGAAGCCCCAGGCAGCCGCTTTGCTCAAGAGATGTACCTTTGATTCAGATAGAGACAGATCAGAAAGAAGAGGGCATTGGAGAACAAGGACCTGTCCTTCCCCAAAGTGGCTCCCCAGAGGAAACAGAAGGGCACCAACCTGAAGAAACCCTCCTAGGTGTGGCTAGAAGTGGAGATGTGGCCCTGAGCAGCTGCCAAAGCTGTTGGTGAGTTGATCATTTTGAGACCCGATAGGTGCATGTTCACCAGAGTTTACACTTCAGATAGTGTTCTTCTAAGTCAGTGCTTTTCAACCTGTGGGTCATGACCCCTTTTGGGGTTCAGACAACCTTTTTGCAGGGGTCACATATCAGATATTCTGCATATCATACATTTACATTATGATTCATAACAGTAGCAATATTACAATTATAAAGTAGCATTGAAAATAATTTTTTGGTTAGGGGTCACCATAACATGAGGAACTGCATTAAACGGCTGCAGCATCAGGAAGGTTGAGAACCACTGTTATAAGTCTTAGGTAGGAATATAGGGATATTATTGATGTACAAACAGAATTCCAGAGGCAATAAATGACCTTGGTAGGCTCCTGTGCATGCATAAGAAGGGGGGCATTCCTCTCACCTTATCCACTGACATTTTCTCCTCCTTTCCCATGGCTGGGCCTGCTATGATTATAGGGGTACATGGCCCCTCGTGTGCCTGCTGTTTTATTTTGTTTAGAAGCCTGATCTTTTAGTCTCATCCAAGATCAGTAATCCCCCTGGTTACTTTATTGAAATGTATTCATAAACCTATAATAACTCGGCTCAACATGCTATATTTTTATTGCATAACTCATATGCCAGGAAGGAAAGTGAAGTCATCCCAATGTCCGAGGGCATCAGGTCACTGCCTGACCCCTATAGGTGGTGTTCAACTAAACTTCATGAATGAATGGTTACAATGAAAACAGGAAACCATTCTGGACCTAATAACGTTCTGGTACACCTTACTGTAGCAGAAAAAAATTCTTTTAAGCTAATCCAAATATAGTTTGTAATTAACTTTGAACATTAGTTGGAGCATTAGATTTACTGAGGAAATACTGAAATGGGACAGGCAGCTGATCATATGGAATTCAAAACTTATTTTATTTTATAATCATGGCATAAGAAAATATCTGCCTACTGCAAAAGAAAGAAAGGTGAAAAGGAGAAAATGAATGGAAGGAGGGAAGGAGGGAGGAAGGGAGGGAGGTTTGTTGAGTAACTTACTTTTTATCTTCCTAAACAAATTGAATTCGTTTCTGTAACAGAAGAATTATGGTGTCATTCTCCTAATTAAAGCAAGTGCTCCAATGCTTTGGTAGCTTTTGAAATGACTCATGGTGGTTTTCAATCAAAGATAACACTAATAAGCAACAGCAATTGTTTTTCTTTTGGAAATAGTCAAATTTAATTTTAACTTTGAAAATTGAGATTAAATTTTTGGCATCTCTTCTCTAAAGAGTTCCTTTCCTGACTTATTCTGAGAATTCTCTGTGGAGACCCTGTGTCCCACGAGTGCCAGCTCTGGGTGCACAGGGTGTATGCATCGTCTCTCTTTGGAAGCTGTCATTTGGACAGTGCTTCTCCTTAAAATTGTACTGCATGTAGCAGGAATGAACTTTTGGGGCAAGGTAAGTATTCCCCTCAGGCTGCACAAGGAATATGAGTTTCTTTCCTAACTTCCAGAGCCTGCACACTACTCACAAGGGACCATTGTATCAATTCTTTATTTTTATCCAAAAATTAAAGTTTAGTGAAACAGAAAATTCCAGCTTTAGAAACATACAGTTTGAGAAATAACCAGGGTAGTCTTTTTAGAGATGTATGCCTACATCTCTGAATATATATACATATATATATATATATATATATATTTGGAATAAACAAGTTGAACACAGCTATCACCAAATGTCAATTGTTCTCTAAAGTCTGTGTTGCATTTACCCCTAAGCAGAAGAGAACCATGTTGGGGTATTAAAACACCCCCATTGGAGAGGGTTCTACATGGTGTCTTTAGTAGAAAGTCTAGTCAGACATGAGAACTGCCTCTTAGACAGTTAGTGCTAAGAACTTTCCTTTCCAGATGGATAGAACCACAGAAGTACAAAAGGAGAAGAGATAACAAAAACATAAGGACCAGAAACACAAAGCTAAGACTTATGAAGAAGGCCAAATACACAAAGGAACAAGGTTTCATCAATAATTGCTTGCTACAGACAATATTCATTAAATATTTTGCTCATGGGACTATAGAGACATATCAGATCTAAAGACACAATATAGCCAACATGTCACTTTTCAGAATTGTTACATTTAGAAATACATAAAAAAGAGAAACACTGGTTTCGGGAACCTGACTTAAAGTCAGCAGACGTCAGGAGATGTTTAATCAGTGAAGGTCACCAAATTAGAAAGCGTCATGAACTAATACCCAACAAGCCTTATGGTTGTAAACCCAATCAGACAATGATTCTCATTATAGAGTTTTAAATTAAATGTCACTGATATTACTCCTAAAACAGACTTCACCTGGAAAAGTTGCGAACCCTGCACAAATGAGACCATAGCGGACTCAGATTCTCATTCCATATAGTCACCCAAGCATTCAACCTCTTGCCTCAGGGTATAGATATATGACTCTGTTTTTATCAAATAAAGAGAAAGAATGTGGAATAACCCAGAAATTCAAGAGTTGTCTCTAACTGAAAAACACAGAGACAAAGAATGGAATATCATTTTTGTTTTTGTGGGGCAATAGAATCATCAGAAAACATGAACTACACTACCTTAAACTGTATCAATTTGAACTAGTTTCCTAATCTCTTTTGTTCTGATTTACTTACCCAGAAATGGGAATAATGATGTAATTCTTAAATTTTAAATAATGATTTATATACAAAACTTTTAATTCAATACTTCACCTATTTTGAATATTCAATAAATTCACCAGATTAGTATTACTACTTATGGTATCATTTAGCTGAAGGTGTATGGAAGCCTTTTTTTCAGGAGATGTCTCTTTCCCCAAGGGGAAACCTGTCATGAAAAAAGTGAGAAATTTATTGAAACAAGAGAGTTCCCAGGATTGCCAAGCAGAAAAATAAGTCATAGATCAGCTACATTTGCTGAACTCAGGGTTGCTGTCATGAGATTTGATTTGTCAACATAGCTGAAAGCAGAGCTTCATTCTCCATGGAAGAGTTCGGCCCACTTCCAGGCAGGAGTAAGGCATGTGACATAGGCAGTCTCAGTGTTGTTTGGAGGGTGAGAAAGATTTATCTCCTGAAGGTATTTTCAGGCTTTTCTCTGAACAACATCTTCATGATTCTTTAAATATGGTTAAAATTCAACACAATGAAATAAAAACCACTTTCTTACTCTTACTTTTTGATTATATGATAAAAGAGTCACAGATGAAGATCCATTGTGGATGGACATCATTCCCAAATAGAAATATTTGTTGACTCTTAGCACCATATTTTGAAGATGTATAGATGATAGTGCTTGATTCTTTAAAGAGGTTTTTGTCAACAGAATAAGATAAGTCATAGACTATCAAAGCATATTTCTAAAAGACGCATCCAATAAATGAAAACTATTTAAAATGGTAAAATTCAAAATGTTCTTATATATTGACAAATTTCTCATAAGCATGGGATTGTCATAATAAAGCAATACAACTTCAAGGGGGAAAAAAAGATCTCTCAAAATTCAGCAGTAAGAAAATGAACATCGTATTAGAAAATAGATAAAGGTTCAAGGGATAAAGGCTATATTCCCAGACAGTAGGTATAGTCATTGCAAAGAGATTCTATCACAAAAGCTTCATGTAAACTTTGTATCCACCTATGGTTGGATTCCTTATTTGACCACATTATTGGGAAGTGATGTAAACTTAAAGGTGTCTCCCTGGAAGAAATAGGTGGCTTGAGAAACTTCCTGGAGGAGTTATATCTTGTATTCGTCTGTCTCCTTACTTCTTGTTTATCGGAAAGAGAGCCACGTTACTCTACCACATGATGCTCTCATGATGTTCAGCTTCACTATGGATGAGCCACAAAGCAGCAAAGTCACAGACTGAACACTTTTAAACCATGAGTGTAAATGACCCTGTCCTCCTTTATTTATTTCTCTCAGGCATTTGACACAGTGACAAAAGGCTAACACAATGCTCAGCTATCATATGCCTTTAAGACATTTCAAAAAGTCAAATACAGTAAATATCTATTAAGACTAACAAAATCCAAACCACTGACAACACCAAGCCCTGGCTAGGAGGCCATATGTTACAAACCATTGGTGCAAAATGGATGACCACTTTGGAAGATAGTTGTCAGTTTCTTTCAAAAGTAAACAATTGATGTTCATCCAAAAAAGAAAAAGAAAATCTATGTGGGTCTTTAAGTCAGCTTCGTTTCTAGTTACCAAAACATAGGCAGAATAAGCATGTCTTTTATTTTAGTTACTTTTCTATTGATGTGACAAAACACTATGACCAAGACAACTTATGAAAAAAAAATGTTTAATTGGGTTTTTGACTTCAACAGCTGGAGTCTATAATGGTCTGATAAACAGAAACACTTGAGATATGTAATTTTGATCTAGTGGGATGCATCATCCCACCACTATTCTTTAATATATTCCTGGAATCATAAAAGCAACAGTCCCATAGGATGAGGAAATGGACATGCAGATAGGTGGTGTGCAAATAAATAACTTGCATTTTGCCAATGATACAGTACTACTTGCTGAAAGTCCAAATGAGCTGCAGACCATGATAGAGTTGTGGAAATAAATGAAAAGCTTGGTATGAAAGTAAACATCAAGAAGACTGAGATATAATACATGGAAAGGGCCCACAAGGATTCTAACATAAAAAAAATGGATCAGAACCTCAAGCAAACACTCAACTTTGTCTATCTGTGAGGAAACCTCAGTTCAAAGGAGGCAATTATTTCAGATGTCAAGAGGCAGATAGGGATAGCGAGGGCTGCATTCCAGGCACTAGGAAAGGTTTGGTCAGCAAGAGACATAATGAAAGCAGCAAAATTACAAGTATATGAGACACTTGTCTTGAGCTGCCTTCTTTACAACTCGGAAACCTGAACAATGAAACACTCCTCAGAACAGTGGCTGGATGTGTTTGAGATGCATGTCTCAGGAGGATTCTAGGTGTTACACAAAGAGATAGGCTATACAACGATGATATTAAGAAGCATCTCCATTTGCAGAAGAAGTAAACTATAGGATACGGCAACAGTGTTTGAGATACTTTGGCCATGTTATGAAAATGAATGGCAGCAGATACCCACAGATAGCACTGCTTGGAGGCATGCATGGGATAAAGCAAAGAGGAAGGCCCTAAAAACACTGGATAGAGAGTAGAAAGGAAGACTGTGGAATCTTGGGTATGACAATAATATAAGCATCTAGAACTGCTGAGTCCTAGGATAGGAACAACTGAAGAACCGCCATAAACAGGCTGCCCATGCATGCTTAATCACTGCTGGGGCATAAGTGATGATGATGATGATGATGATGATGATGATGATGATGATGATGATGATGATAATGATGATGATGATAATGATGATGATGATGATGACAACGACTACTACTCTGAATGATGTAGTACTAAATGAATCTGCACCGCTGCCATGGTTGAAGTATCTGATCTCAAAATCATGGATTAAAAGTCTAATCACCACTGCAAAAGAAGTTGTTTGATGATATATGAGAGCTGCAATTATCTATGTACATATGCTGATGGATGCTACAAAGTAGTCCCACACTACCTCAGAACTGAGCATAATAAAGAGAAATTTATATAGGGATAGACTCACAAATCACAGTTCTCTGCATGAATGGGGAAGAGGAACTGAATCCAGCAGCCGAGGGAGAGAGAACACAAGCTTTACTGATGCTTTTATAGTATAAGAGATCATTCCCAAGTGGGCTGGTATCTTAAAGGCCATTAACTGAAGGAATTACCACAGTACCTCCAATTTTTGTCTAAATAAGTGAGTTCTAAGCCTAAAATAAAGCTATATACAATATTAATAAATATCAAGTACAAAAATTAGGATTACAACCAGCATAAACAATATCAAGCAAGAAACATGCTAAATGTTTCAATTTAGCATCCTAAGGAGTCTACGTCTTGTATTAGAAATAACTTGGCCAGGTCATAAAAGGAAAGTAACTATGACTATCTAGTCTTCAACCCCATCGAAGATCTGAGAAGGGATATAATGCTACTTGAGTAAACAGGTAGTACAATCAAGCAACTTTCAAAATGTGCAATAAATGACAGAGACAACTGGGTACATGGGTAATCACCCAAAGTCTCATTTGCAAAGTTGGAGCAACCAACTTTGGCTAAGGCCTAGAATAACTGACAGACAATTTTCAGAGGCAGGAAAATTTTCAAAACCATCTTACCCTGTATTGGCAAGGTTTGGTAGTCTATTTTCTTGTATCCTGCTTGTCCTTTCTAGATACCAAGCATTTTGTCAGTAGTTGAGGCATGGAAAGTTCTTTGCCCAATGGCCAGTTTTACCAAGAAGAAAACAAGCTCCAAGTGGAGTGTCTTCAGTGCCCAACATTCTCTCAGGAAGAGATCAGTATCTGCTCCTGGAAGCACCAATTACTTCAAGAGAATGATGGGCATTGAAGAGGCTCCTTATAAAGTTTGCTGGCCATTTGGGCAA